>CAXIVR010000008.1:36366508-36741720 GCA_964035755.1 Teleogryllus oceanicus | reverse complement strand
ATCTTCTCAATCTGTTTCATTTTCCTCTCTTCGCCATTTTGAGCCAGTTTTCCTCTCTCTTTTTGGTACCCTTCCAGTTTTGAAATATATCTTTAAAAATCTCTTCCATAGTTTTTTCTTATCTTATATTGTTCCTATCCAGGACTCTCTTAACTTTTTTAGCCCAGGTTATCGTAATTTGCTTATTCCAAAGATAGATGGATTTTTTGTTAGCCTGTTATTCATCCATCCTGAATACGTGTCCGAAGTGCTATAGTTCCATCCGAATTTTGTGTGTTATTTTTTCCATGTTGCGATATATTCCATCAATTCTTCTTTATTTCCAGAAAGAGTTTTGAACACACCAAGTATTTTACGTATGATTCTTCTGTAACTTCTAACCACTTCATATGTAACTTAAGTATATGAAATGTTCCACTACTTGCACACTAGCATAAAATTATCATTTAGGACCCCTTTACATGCCCCAAAAGTTTGTAATAATTATCCTCACACATCCGATATCGTATGTCGTATATATTTTTTGTAATTGGAATTCCAAATGGAAACTCACATTTTCCAAATGTCTTCCATTGCGGACTGCGTTTGTTGTTTTCTACGAATTTCAATCCATTTCCGTTTTATTCGCAGAGTATTCGCGCAAAGTTGAGCGCAGAACGAGTGAAGCAGAACAAAGCAGGAAAGTTCTGAGGAACAGAAACCCGATATTCTAAACCCGCGTTTTTATCGCCTTCTGTTGCCTTGTCGTTCACGTCCAGATGTTCGTTGAGCAGACTGTCGTCTCTCTGGAAGTATTTGTCCTCGGACCCCACCGCAGAAGGGACGTCACATTCACTTGAATAAAGGTTCTTTATTCCGAGAGAAAGATAACCAAATTTGTTTGCGGTTTGGTGCATTCGCTTCGAAGATCAAATCTAGGGAACGCTAAAATTGTAGTTTTCTTTCTTTTTTCCTTTATTATTTTATTTATTATTTTATTTATTATTTTATTTATTTATTTTATTTATTATTTTATTTATTATTTTATTTATTATTTTATTTATTATTTTATTTATTATTTTATTTATCATTTTATTTATTTATTTATTTACTTATTTATTTATTTTTAGAAAATCAGATGTGGTTAGATCAAGTAGTTTTTGAACGTCACAGGCGAGTAAAATGAAAATACTGCATTACTGAATAATGTGTAATGCTAATTATTGTGGGTAATTTTCATTATATTTTCCTTTGGAAGGAAGGACTGAATGTTCATATCGTGAGAAAATAACATCTGAATGAATCGAACAAAAATACTGGGTAACTGCGTTCACTTTTTTAAGCTATTTATATGGAAAAGAGCAGGTAGTTTTGAAATATGCAAGTGCACGTCAAATATCATCATTACGTTATTTGTTCTGTGTGAGATAATTGTTTTTCGATAACCAATTAAATACGTAGAAAAAATGTTTAATTCCTGCGTAATAAAAGGAAAATACAATATTTTTGCATTATATCCCTTTTTCTTAGGGAATTTCCAAACTGGACGAAGTTGCCCTTCATCCGGAGGGGACGGTCTTTCGAAGCATTTACAACACAGGCACTTTGGAGTCTGTGAGATCGCAGTAGATTGTTGTTGCTTTCGAAATGTTTGCTTCATGTTCTCCAAAAATCAAGTTAGTACTTCAATTGAGTGTTTGCTGAAGTTCCATTGTAATAACTCACTCATTAAATATCAAGTTGGGTGAATAAACATGACAACACGTTTGATAGATGTAAAGTGAGTTTTTCCTGAACAATAGGCAGAAAAAATATCATGAATCTTGAATAGAGCACAACTCTACACAGTTTGTGGACATTAATAACTTTAGGCTGACTCAACACATGTGTATCAACTTTTCATTTCTCCTCTTAACAACATTTCTTTTAGGTAATTAGGTAGCAAAATGAAACAAAATAGTTTCAGAAACTAATTTTATGGTAACTTCTTTCAAAATGTCAAAGTGTAACAATTTAAGACAGAACAGTTTTATTTTTGAAGTAGACTACTCCAAACAAAATTTTTCAAAATACAAATATATTACAGAAGTCCCACGGACTCCGTTTGTAGTTTGCAACAAAAATAAGTGTTTATGTAGGTACAAGATTAAGAAACACTGCAATTAACATCCATGGCCAGGTCAGATTACGAAGCTATGTCTCTTGTGTCTGAAAGATCCGTCAGCACTCAATCAACTGGGTCGAAAGAATGATTTCTATCCTTATAAAAATATTTACTACATTGCAAAAATTTCTGTATGCCATTTTCATTTACTATACTATTTTATTTGAACGTCAATCTCTCGACCGTATTTAATTTAGGCATTTTTATTGGCTTTGGTATTCATCGGACTTTCTCGATGTATTACAGGCATCATCACGTGTCATGTGAATATTGTCACTCCCACAACCCGAAATCATTAGCGGATGAATAGACAGAACAATATTCGAGCACAATCCACCATCCGATCTGTGTCACAGTCGCGTGGATAACAGCCAAATCAACAGAAATCCGCCCTTGCCAGGCGCGCGAACGAACAGGCAAAGCAGAGTGGCCTCACAGCAAAAAAACGAGCATAAAACAAACTCCCGCGGCAATCATTTGTCCATGAAAAACCGCGCGCTCGCGACCCGCAGCCGCCTATTAGCGCGCGACCGCAGCGCTGCGACGCGGAACTAATCGCGGCGTTTCGAGTGCTGGGCGGCGCGGCGCGGCGCGGCGTGGCGCGGAGCGCGAAAACGCGTCGCGTCAAAGCCGGGCCCGGGTCGTCGCCGGGAGACGCGTCACTGCGCAAAACACATACACACGACCCGCAGCCACACGAGCATCCCGCCCACTCCGTCGATGTACCCCCCTAGTTTCTGCCCCACCGGTTCCCGCCCCGCGCACGTGAGGCCGCACACGCGACCAACCACTGACTGCCGTGGCTAGCACACGGCGTGCGACCACTCACTCGCCGCAAGGCCCGTCGTCACCCCTGCACCCGCCTTTCTACCGCTCTATGGCTCTCAGGTCGCTCCCAGATACCGCTCTATGGCTGTCACGTTCAGCGAAGCACACAGCAGCCCACACCAGCCCGTCGTCACCCCTGCACCCGCCTTTCTACCGCTCTATGGCTCTCAGGTCGCTCCCAGATACCGCTCAATGGCTGTCACGTTCAGCGAAGCACACAGCAGCCCACACCAGCTCTCTCCCTAGCTCTGTCGTCACCTCAGCACCTGCCGCCCTAAGTCGCTCCCAGATACCGCTCAATGGCTGTCACGTTCAGCGAAGCACACAGCAGGCCTCACCAGCTCTTGAGTAGCACGCGCGTGGGTCCTCTCTTAGCTCTGTTTTCCTCAGCACCTGCCGCCCACGTCGCTCCCAGATACCGCTGTATGGCTGTGACAGCCGTAGCTGTCTGCCATAGCTGTCTGCCATAGTATGGCAATTGTCTAGGCCACGTGCCCACTCCCCAATATCACTTGGGATCCCTGCTACGACCCTGCTTGCGACCACCGTCTGCGCCCCTCCACTTGGCTCTTTGGCTTCAGCTGCGCCCGCTTACGTGATGGCACTCGCAACCGCACCCGACACTGCCTACACGGCAACCCAAAAGGTCTTTTGGCTAGAACAGCGCACGCCCACCTCCCAGGTTCGAAGTCACCCTGCACCTGCCACTAGTCGCTCCCAGTTACCACTCTACGGCTCTCACCACTCTACTGTCCGCTTCAGCTCGAACTTCCTCGCACCGCCAGCGTCCACTTCAGCATGAAATTGTTTAACCTCGTTTCCAGACTGCTCTACCGCTTGCGATCCCGTTTGCGCCTCCACATATGACCACTTTTGCGCTCTTCAATTGGGCGCTTGTTTGCTCCCCTTCCTTGCGTCCTCCTCGCTTGCGCTGCCCTTGCGCCCTACTTTCTTGCGCACCTCCCCCGCTTGTGCGTCACTACCCACGAAGCCAGGACGCTTCCCACGAACCCAACCCCCTCCTACGATATTACGCCACACACTTACAGAAAACACAATCTCCCCTTTAACATTCCGAAATGTCTGGTATACAATCATAGTGGTTCAATTTGTTTACCGGGCTTATTAAATGCTTTAATGGACATTTAATTTTTGATATTTAATATGAAAGGAATTTTGATATAACGTTTGTAAATGCACCCGTGATGTGAACCCGTTGATTGATTGATTGATTGATTGATTGATTGATTACTGATTTCAGGCTGAACTACTGAGGTCATAGTCCCATAAATGAAGTGTATGTTTTTCATCGGGGTGGGGTCGTCCCCGCTGGATGGCGAGATTGGCGCCGCCCTACTGCCGACTCGCGGGGTTTCCTCATCCAGGTATCTCCCAACAGCCGGGCACCGCCGCAGCCGGGACAAGTTCAAAGTTCCTGACAGGTCTCCCGGCATGTAGTAGTGCAGGGGAGGTTAGTGTGTGTGTAAGGGTGAGGATAGGACAAGGAAGAGGAAGGAAAGATCACGTCGGTCCGTGGCCCGTTGTTGGGGACCGCCCGGCCTTCGCCTGGTGTTGATCGGAGAAACCACGGAAAACTACCGATTAGAGCAGCCGACCGCTAGATTTCTCCTCCAGACAGCGACTGAATTCGATAAGCTAGTGGCGAAAATCCTACGCCGTCAGGACTCGAACCTAGGGCCTCCCGGTCAGAGGCGCTCCAATGACATCAGTTGATGCACTGAGCACAGCTCCGGGTAAATCTGTGCTGGTGGAGGGCAAAGCGAGCCAAAAAGAGATGATTGGGTGTGTGAGAGGAGGGCGGTGGGACGTTATTTGGGCGGGCGTAGCAAATGGTGTGTGCGTGGCAAATGTCTAACCGGGAACGAATGTTTCGCAGGTGCCACGTCACTGGTAGGGGACCGCAAGGAGCAAGGAATTGGACCGTTTGGAAAAATTGCGAAGAAGTCGGGAAACACTGTTGGATCGTCATAAAACTAACATTTGAAATCCAGCTTTGATGTTATTCAAAGACACATTAACTGAATTTAATTCAGTTAAATATCTCAACTGTAATTTTCAGATATTTATTCGATAAAAATAAAATGCGATCGACCCTATTCATAAGTGCTCTTGAGGACATATCAAAAAAGTCTACATAAAATATTAGTAGTAAATTCTCGAAGAAGTATTACTAACCATTAAAGCAACGCCTAACTTTTCTCGGAATACGTTTCTTGTATCCCAATTGCAACTTAGTATACAGGCTTAACAGGTAATAGATAATAATTGACTAAATGATTGTTTATTCTGCGAAATAAACATTATTTAGTTAACTATGAATGCCTGAGAACAAATACCGTACAATTGCTGAAGTATTACAGATCCTACTTTGAATTTAATTTCTTGGTATTCGACTATTTTGAAGAAATTCATGACGTTTCTATACAATCAAGCTTGTGTTTCAGTTCTGAGTGTACGTGATTGCTCTGTTACAAATGAATAAATTCCCAGAACCTCGAAGATTGAGTAGCTTCACCTTCCACGTCGTTGCTGATACGATACTTACGTTCCTCTATTTTGGCCCTCACATAATCCATAACAATACACTAATTCCTAATCATTATCATTAATAAATATGCTCCCCAGCCCAAGCGAGGAGTTTTCTCTCATATCACTTCTCAGTTATCACTACCACCCGGTCACAACACTTCCTGAGACTGCCTCTATATTCTTTCACATCGATTTGTCCTCAACGTCCTCTTCTTGTTTATCCTTTCGCCTTGAGATAATTCTATTTAAGTCCGCTTTCCCTCGTGTTCGAACCGCTAGCAACATAATTTCCGCTAGCCCCGGTTGCCTCCCACATCTCCTTGTCATCACTTTGTTATCCCGCCGCTGAGTCGGCGCATCTCTTCAATCTGCCGCCGGGTGTCGTATTCCCTGGGCGCCACGCCGCGGCGTGTCACGTCACGCAGTCAGCCTGGCCTGGCGGGCAGCGAGGGCAGGGAGCGAGGACGGGCGGCGAGGACAGGCGCGAGGGCGGGCAGCGAGGGTAGGAGCAAGGGCGGGCGGCGAGGACGGGCGGCGAGGGGGCGGCGAGGACGGGCGGCGAGGACGGGCAGCGAGGACGGGCAGCGAGGGCGGGCAGCGAGGGCGGGCAGCGAGGGCGGGCAGCGAGGGCGGCAGCGAGGGCGGGCAGCGAGGGCGGGCGGCGAGGACGGGCGGCGAGGGCGGGCGGCGAGGACGGGCGGCGAGGGCGGGCAGCGAGGGCGGGCAGCGAGGGCGGGCAGCGAGGGCGGGCAGCGAGGGCGGGCAGCGAGGGCGGGCAGCGAGGGCGGGCAGCGAGGGCGGGCAGCGCGGGCGGGCAGCGTGTGCGGGCAGCGGGGGCGGGCAGCGAGGGCGGGCAGCGGGGCGGGCAGCGAGGCGGGCAGCGAGGGCGGGCAGCGAGGGCGGGCAGCGAGGGCGGGCAGCGAGGGCGGGCAGCGAGGGCGGGCAGCGAGGGCGGGCAGCGAGGGCGGGCAGCGCGGGCGGGCAGCGAGGGCGGGCGGCGGGGGCGGGCAGCGAGGGCGGGGGGCGGGGGCGGGCGGCGAGGGCGGGTAGCGAGGGCGGGCAGCGAGTGGGCGGCGAGGCGGGCGGCGAAGACCGGCGGCGAAGACCGGCGGCGAGGACCGGTGACGAGAACCGGCGGCGAGGACAGGCGGCGAGGACGGGCAACGAGGACGGTAGCGAGGACGCGCAACGAGGACGGGAAGCGGGGACGGCAGCGAGGACGGGCAACGAGGGCGGGCAGCGAGGGCGGGCAGCGAGGGCGGGCAGCGAGGCGGGCAGCGAGGGCGGGCAGCGAGGGCGGGCAGCGAGGGCGGGCAGCGAGGGCGGGCAGCGAGGGCGGGCAGCGAGGGCGGGCAGCGAGGCGGGCAGCGAGGGCGGGCAGCGAGGGCGGCAGCGAGGGCGGCAGCAAGGGCGGGCAGCGAGGGCAGGCAGCGAGGGCGGGCAGCGAGGGCGGGCAGCGAGGGCGGGCAGCGAGGGCGGCAGCGAGGGCGGGCAGCGAGGCGGGCAGCGAGGGCGGGCAGCGAGGGCGGGCAGCGAGGGTGGGCGGCGAGGGCGGGCGGCGAAGACCGGCGGCGAAGACCGGCGGCGAAGACCGGCGGCGAAGACCGGCGGCGAGGACCGGTGGCGAGAACCGGCGGCGAGGACAGGCGGCGAGGACGGGCAACGAGGACGGGTAGCGGACGCGCAACGAGGACGGGCAAGCGGGGACGGGCAGCGAGGACGGGCAACGAGGACGGGCAACGAGGACGTGCAGCGGGGACGGGCAGCGAGGAACGGGCAGCGTGGTCGGGCAGCGGGACGGGCAGCGAGGACGGGCAGCGGGGACGGGCAGCGAGGACGGGCAGCGAGGACGGGCAGTGAGAGCAGGGAACGTGGGTGAATACAGTCACGAGTGCGAAGGAGGCGTTCCGCGTCGCCTAAGCGTGAGCGGCCCTGAAGCGACCTCTTGTGGAACACCGCAAACAACAGGTCATCCATTGCCCGGCGTTTGGTCACGCAAAATCCGCTCTGAGGCCGGCTGGTGCGGCTTGGTTTACAGAGCTGGTCCCGGGGGATAGGCAGTCTCTGCGCACAGTAATGCCACCTCAAGCCCCTAACAAGCAAAGTACAAGACGCCATAAATTACAAATTAAAAATTCCAGTGCAGATATTCAAATGCAAAGAACAAATATTGTCTATAAATATAACTTTATCAATAACCAAATATATTCTTGCGACATTTCAGGCGTCCCTTCAGTCCTTCCTTCCCTCCAAAGTGTCTAAGTGTAGTGGGAATTTTGTGGCCCAATTAAGACGGAATTACTAATCTATTATTCCAACATTCCATATTCACCCTTTGCAAGTTCTGACTGATCGTTCGTTTTCTTTCCAGTGCCATATTCATTTTGGATGGTCTTCAGCACGTTTTGCTATCGTGCTTTCAAAGAAGCACACAATTTGACACACGTTGAAATGTAGGGGAACAAAAAGTATGTTTTTCGGCATGTGTTCAGTATAAATTAATTCAGTCCATCTTTCCCATTCCAAAGTATACGTCGGACGTTTGTAATCATTTTGAATTATATTATGATATGAAATTCTATTACAGAAACTTGCTGAAGGATCGTCGATACTGACAAGGATTCTAGGAAACAATTGATTCTGATTTCGCGTTGGAAAACTTAGCGAAGTTCAATTTTCTCCAACAAAACATTCACAATACTGTTCTTTGTGTTGCTTGGTTTATGTTCATCATAGGCACGCCGTCTTTTGTCCTTTTATTCAGAATTTCTTCTTTTCTTTCTTTTGGTTTGCGATGCATCATTGTGATTAATTGTTTTGTTGCGGAAAAGGCACAACGAAGAGCCTTCGTGACCTCAAAAGAAACTCTCCACTTTATCGTTATCTTTGATCTATTCATTTCCTTTCGCATATGTCAAGGAATAATAGGAATAGACATCAGACAGAGGTATCAGCTTATCTAAAGAGAATTACAATGAGGAGGAGAAGAAACATATCATAACTCACAATACTGAATAATACATTGAAGTTTTTATTCACTTCATCCATTGTAGCGCTAATTTTAGACGTGTTCCACAAACACGAGCATAATACAGTGTGCTATGAATGCAAGGTATAACCGCAGTATATGTCAATTGAACACGTATTGTTTTTGTTTTCAGAGATATCGTTTTGAATGTGTACCACTACATTTTTAGCACACTCTTGAATTGTAGATTTGTTTACTATAAACCCAATTGGCTTGTTAGTTAACGGGGCGAGTTTGAGATGAATGAAATCAAAAATTGATCATCGAACTACTGTGAGGCCATCCATGTTAGAAGAAAACTTGAAAGTCAAAATTAGTGGGACTAGTAAGTATAATGATTTTTGATAAAAATTTTGATAGACTAATCTTTTTTTATTTTTATTTTCATAAGCATTACAATCTAGTCTCACAGACTAATAAGAAATTTTCTTTAACTTAAACTATTAAGGAATAAAATTTGTTTTACGAGTGAGTCCATTATCGTCCTCTTAGGTTTTAATTGAATTTAAAACACACTTTTTTGTGTTTGTAGATACATTGGTACTTACGCTGTTATTTTAGTTTTTATTTCAAACACTTTGTCACCTCACGTTATACAAGTTCGAAGTTGCTTTGCTTCAATCTTCTCTAGGTCTGTGTTGCCTAGGATAAGAATTACTTCGGTATTGTCGTGTTGGTGCAACCTTTTTTTGTGTTTTCTCGCCAACTTTTGTATTTCTTTATTCACTGCTTCTCCTTTCGGGACCTTGTGTAGATCATTATTCTTATATACCAAGGTGCTTGATGATATTTCTTAGCATTTTGTTCTGAAATCTTGGATAATTTCGATGTTACTCTCTAGTACATCCCCAGAGTTGTGCACCATACGTCAATATTGGTTTCAATATTTGCTTGTAAAGTAATATTTTATTGTATATTGAAAGACTGAACTTTTCCATTCTCCTGTCACTTTCTCTACTTAATATTTAATTCTTCTTTTAATATTTTTTCCATCGAAGCTTAAAAACCAATGTCATGCCAAGATATTTTTCTGTATTTAAATATTACCATATGGTTCTTTATATAAATTTGAATTTGTTCAATATGCCTGTGTGTAAAGTCATAAAAACATTTCATTTCCATTTAATTTGATATTCCAATCATTGGTCCATTTTTGTACATGTGTTATAGTTGATTGTACCTTATGGATTATTCTTCTTTGAAAAAATTGAAGTATCAGGGGGAATTTCCCTCAGCAATAAAATTCAGAATTTTTACAGAACTGTAACCATAGTACTTATTGCTCAACACTTTACTCCAGTGTTTCTGAAATTTAGTCTGCAACGAATTCACGAAGAAACGCGTTTCCATTGTTTCAAATTTACCATTAATGCCCCTTTCAAAACGACTTTAGAGTTTTTTTACCCAATTTTAAGACAATAGCAATTTAAATGATTATGTTTCTCGTAATGCCTGTCTACCCCTCAAAGATTCTAGCCAAACGACACTGACTGCCGGATTTCGTCTCTCGTCTATTAATTTTGTTACGAGTTCAGGAGAAAACGCAAGCGGGGAAAAAACAGATCATGGATTCTTGACACAAAGGGCTACTATTTTTGAAAATTGTCTCTAAAATTAACTTTTATTTAAACATTATCTGGTAGGTCCTGGTTCCTTTCTGATATACCAACGGGTCCAACTTCCTGAAATTCTCAAAATGTCACATTCTGAAAGTTTTGCCATCGGCAAAACAAAGCATCATAGTTACACAGAACGACATTTGTAGAAAAATGTTCTACCTAAGGAAGAACTTAGTCGGGTTTGATCTTCTTGACCACTTTCATCTCTCGTCCGCAAAGCACTTTCCCCACCCGCACTCTGCCTCCCCATTCGTGGAATCGTGAGAGCCTCCTGCTCCTCCCCACCCCGCACCCCTTCACCCCAAACTCCCGAAAGGCCTTCCTCAACGCAAACGACGGGACAAAGACGGAAAAGGAAACGAATTCTGCTCGCTTTTTTAGTCCCAAAGCAGAAGATGGTTCTAATTGAACACTGCGGTGGCAGCGCCCAACTTCCAACCGGCGGTAGCGATGGTGGTGCTGGGGGTGGAACAGGAGGGAGAAAGGCGGAGCAGGCGGCGAGGGCGGGGGAGGAAGGGAGGGCGACATCGGCGGTGGAGGTGCAAAGGCAGGCGCGGGTGGTGGGGATGATAATTTGGCGAGGATAGCAGGAGCAGGAGGACGATGAGCCGTGAGCGATGGCGGTGATGGAGGGGAAATGGCGAGAGGGGAGAAGGCCGAGGCGGGCGGAAGTAGCAGGGCGGCAGAGGCGGAGGAGGATAAAGGGCTGCCCGGGGGCAGTGACGGGCGGTGGCGGGAACAGAGGCGGAGGCGGTAGAGGGGAGGGGGAGGCGAAGGGTGTTAGCGATGGAGGTGGCAGGTGCGGGGGGGCGGAACGGGGCTTATGGCGGGGCGGAGGCACGGGCGATGGCCGGAGGCGGGGGGGAGGGCCGGGCGGTCGGAGGAAGGGGCGGTCGGAGGAAGGCGGTCGGAGGAAGGGCGGTCGGAGGAAGGGGCGGTCGGAGGAACGGGCGGTCGGAGGAAGGGGCGCCCGGGGGAAAGGGGGCGGTCGGAGGAAGGCGCCGGAGGAAGGGGCGTCGGAGGAAGGGGTCGGGGGAAAGGGGCGTCGGAGGAAGGGCGGTCGGAGGCGGGTCGAGGCGGGGTGTTGAGGGGGCGATCAGATGCGGGGGTTGGTGGGGGGGCGAGGGCGGCTCGGAGGGGGGGTCGGTGGCGGGGCGGCGGCGGAGGGGGGGGAGATGGGGAGGCGGGTCGATAGCAGGGGGGGGTTTGGGAGGGGGGGTGGGAGCGGGGTGGTGGGGCGGTGTGGTGGAGCAGCCGAAGTGGATGCGGCGGCACGCGGCGAGGTAAGAGGGGATCGGTCGGCAGCGTTCCAAGAGCCGTCTGCGAGCTAATTACTGAAATGTAAAAAGGTCGATTCCGATTGTTGCGAACCTCTCGCGCTGACGGGGGAAGCTTTCTCGAAAAGGCCTTTCCCTCAGGAGCGGCGTTCGTGATCCCGACTGCATCAACGACGCCGGGGAAAATTTTCTTGCGGACAAATATCAACAAAGAGAACGGTCGAGCGGACCGCGCACTCGGCGTAAAAGTTATTCGTTAGTATTTTCGCAAGTGCTTTAACTTACAACTTTAGAGAGACCCAAACGCGCCGGAGAAAAATCGGCGTTAATTAATTTGCGGAGCGTGAAATAGATGCAGAGCCGGGCAAGGATGCGGAATGGGTCGGGGAATCAGAGCGAGGTCGGGTATCCCGGGGCTCGGCAACTCGGTATGGAGACACCGACGAATCTCTTCGGTGTAGGTCCATTACATTCGTTATTCGGCGAGTAGCGAGCAATCGCTCGCCGAATCCGAGTTGTGTGGATGAATTCTAGCTATTTGTTGAGTGACGAACATTCGGTGCTCGCCCCACCCACCGCCTGTCAGTCTTTAGGACACATCAAAGGAGCGAACATTCGGCGCACACGTCAGCTGTTCGGGATTGGGAGCAGAAGTTTGCTGCCCGGCGAATGCCGAATGTGTGCCGCCTTAACAAGTTCGCCGACGAGGCAAGCTAGGGAAAAAATATTAAACATTAATGAATATAACAGAAGTGTAATTGCAGATTTCAGGTGCCTCGATTAAGTCACACGCTTTTGGGGATGTGAGGCGTCGTCGACTTATTGGCTATGAACATACCAGGAAATTTCAGAAATCGGTTGTATACATGGCGACCTGGGTGGCCGAGGTGGCTGAGCGTGTACCGACTCAGCGCTTCCGTCCGAAGAGTGCGGGTTCGAGTCCCGCCATGGGGATAGATATTTGTCCCTTGTCCCCAGGTATGTTTTTGTCGCGGAGGGCTTCGTTCTGTGACACAAATCAGAGGAGCTCGCAAGTGTGTTGGTGTCTAGGTGTGATTGAATATCGTTCCATCCGACGTAAAGGGTAACTAGCTGTCGGCTGAATAAAGTCCTAGAAAGAAGGTTGTATACATTTATTTGCCCCGAATTTTGGGGCAACCATATTTCACAGAAATCAGATTTGATGTACTTACATTGTTGGAGATTTTATGAAGCAGGAACGAGATTTCTATGCCCGCCGAACATCTGCATACAGGTTGCCTAATAATCAGGGGCAAATATAGCATGTAACTCATATGATTTTGCCACTATATGTTAACTGGGAAAAAGGGAATAATTTTAGACACCATTGCATGTCCTAGACGTTCGTAGCGTTTATTCAGACACCTGCATGTGAAAATGTAAAAATCAAAATGTTAATTGAAAAAGGTATGAAAGATACATAACTTCATAATCCCTTGAGCATTAATACTAACACTATGCCTCGAATGATTTTGAATATTTACTTAGTCCAGGTCCTATGGTAGTGACTGATCCCACTGCATTCATCATCAGTAGAATTCAGTAGAATACGGCGGTAAGGATGGAAATAGGGTGAGTACGGAAGAAAGAACAAGGATAGACAGAGAGCACAGCTAGAGTGGGGAGCAAGTTGGAAGTTTAGAATGGAGATACAGAATCAAAATTACGGAAGGGAGCAAGGCAGGGATAGACAGCAAACAAAATTTAAATAACGAGGAAAGAAAGAAAAAGAAAGAAAGAAAGAAAGAAAGAAAGAAAGAAAGAAAGAAAGAAAGAAAGAAAGAAAGAAAGAAAGAAAGAAAGAAGAGGAGAGAGAGAGAGAGAGAGAGAGAGAGAGAGAGAGAGAGAGAGATATTAAGTAATAACATAGATTAACAATAAAAGGGGGTGAAAGGGGAAGAAGTAGTAAGGAACAGAGAGAATAGAAGGAACAGAGAGAGTAGAAGGAACAGAGAGAGAGTAGAAGGAACAGAGAGAGTAGAAGGAACAGAGAGAGTACAGGAAGGAACAGAGAGAGAGTTGAAGGAATGTAGAGACTAGAAGGAATAGATAGTAATGCCAGAAAATAAAGAAATTACATAATTAAGATGCAGCATGTATGACATGATAAAGAGATAATAATGACCCAAACAGATCACTAATGGAGCAGACATATTCGCGCGAAGCAATGAGCAAAATAACTTGCGAATCAGAAACCTGCTACGAAAAAGTCTAATTGAAAAGACTGTAAAGCAAAATGACCACCAGGAAAACAGTCCGCTGAGGTAGAGGAAGGCGTCAAAATAGACGCGATGGCAGGAGAGCTAGCCTTAAAGCGACGAGGACGTGGCACAGGCAGCGAGTCGAGCATCGGCGGCGGAAATTTATGCGAGGTCCCACTGCCGCGCCGCCGCGCCGCCCCGAGCCGCTGGGGCGAGGAAGGCGGGGATTAAAAGGGCGCGACACGCGGCAGAAGATAGAGCCGCGTCGGCCGAACGTACAGCGTTTGCTAAGGCATAACAAGCGACGAGTGCCCCCCCAAGACCTGAGGTGCGCCTTTTTGGGAATGTCGGGAGGCAGCCACTACCTACAAGCTCAATATACGCTTACCTTGTCTTTTTGTTTAGATTTGATAGTGTTTCCCGGTGCGTCAACTACTATGCTCATTATTCCCATTAGTGTGGTGCGTGCTTTTTCTCGGAGATGGAGGTGATCTTCCCGTTGGATAGGGATCCGGCGCGACCTACCGTCGGCTAATGGGGTTTTCCAAGCAGGTATCTCCCACCAGCGGGGTACTGCCCCAGCCGGCACAAGCTCTAAGCTCCCAACCGGTCCCCGGAGTGTAGTGCATATTGGGTGCGTGGTGTAAGAGGAGAGGATAGAATAAGGAAGAGGAAGGAAAGATCGCGCGCGGTCCGGGCCCGTTTGGTAGGGTACTGCCCGGCATTCGCCTGGTGTTGATCGGAGAAACCAGGGAAAACTACCGATCAGAGTAGCTGGCCGCTAGACTCTCTCAGACAGCGACTGAATTCGACCTAGCCGAAAAGCAGTGTGAAAAATCCTGCCGCCGTCGGGACTCAATCAGGACCTCCTGGTCAGAGGTACTGCAGTGTCATCAGTTGATGCACTGCAAGCGTTCCGGCTTTTTGTTTATGAATATATAGTGTTTTGTAATAATGTATTTCTTTCACGTAGTGAAATGACTCAGTGAGGTGAAAGAAGTGTTAGATGTTTTAAGTCAAATTAAAATAAGAACAAAATGTTAATTTATAGAAAAACTACAAGTTCAATGGATATAAGTTTAATGGAACTCGATTTTAGGCCCTATTCTGTTCCTACTTTACGTAAACGATATGCCCTCGACGATTCGAAACGGAAAAATGTTTTCTTTGCGGATGATATGAACATCCTTGCAATAAAGAAAAGTAAATAGTACAATATCAGATGTTTCAAATTGGTTCCGAAATAAAAATTAATAGTAAACGAAAGAAAACGGTTTTAATGCAGTTTCATTTCAAATAAACAATTTTTGTGCTCCATTGAAAATGAACAGGGACCATTGACTGATGTTAAGGCAACAACATTTTGAGATTCTCAATTCAGTCAAACCTTAAATGGAAGTCCTTTAAATAAATTGAACACAAAATTAATTTCATTACTACGGGTTTAGAATTTTGCAAATTCAGCCTTTATACTTTCTGTTGTATACTTATGAATGTTCATTCCACCTGAGATATGGATAATATTCTGGGGGAAATACATCTTATAGCTCCCAGACTTTTAGATTACAAAAAAGAATTGTACGAATAATAACCAAACCACCCACGTGATTCATGTAAGCCTCTCTTCATTCATCTAGGAATTTTACCACTACCGTGTCTTTTTTTTTACGAATCAGTGGTTTTGTCAAAATGACTTGCTCAAGGGCGGAATATATTTTGAAAATGCCGAAGTCTATTACTATAACACTGACGAGAAATCATATTCATCAGGTGACAGTATCAACAGCTCATTACAAACATTCACATACAATCATGTACATTATTTTACAACATTTTGTCAGATGACATTAAACGATTAAATTCAATAAAAAAGTTTAAAACCCCAAAGTGAAATCGTTTCTGCTGCATAACTGTTTTATACAATTAGAGACTATACTGAGCATCACAAGAAAAGTAACATTAATTTTAACAATGAAAATAATGCATTATTTACCATTTGACTGTATAAATAAGTATAAACAACCTGTAACAACTATTGTACTACAGCTTCGTCAATGACCCCATCTCGATCGGGTTTTTTCGTCCATTTTCCCTGATCCATTGAGCAAATGCTGAGATGGTCCCTTGTTTTGCTTCTGGACATAAATGTAACTTCATTTTCGGGAGTCTTCTAGAATTCGTGGGAAATACAATTACCTACAATTATTCAAATTATCGTTTTCATGTTGTCGCGGCAGGAAGTAATAAGAGCCAAATTATTGCTTATTTTATCCTTGAAAATAGATTTTATTACATGGGAGTTTTTTTTCCTTTCAAAATTCAAAATTTAAGTAGTATATGGCTTAGTGTAGGGATCACAGAATTTTGAAAATGCACACAATTCACTTTTCTCCATAGCACGTCATACGCAGTTTTTAACTGCTTTTTTACGTAAAATAAATAAAATTGTTGTTGACTTGTAATTAAATTTAATTGGTTTTGATAGTTGTGTAATCATTCAATTTCTAATTATAATTGTAATTATGTTTACCAGCAATCATTAGCGGAAAGCGAGCTTGTGCGAATAAAAACACAAAATATTCCCTATCTAATAAATATTTTACTTCAAACATTCTTAAAGCAACTATTCCTATAATTTTAAATCACTTGTGAATTTAAGGTTTCTCTGAATAGTTGGGATCAAATCGTCAAATGCAATGGGTATCAAGTGAAAACGGTTATAAAATATCTGATAATAAATGCTAATATTTCCAACACATGAAAAGTTGTCGAAGATGTTCATTTTTCTAATGAAAATATGACGGTAAATAAAAAACGAAATTACTCATGAAATTTGCCTCGCACTAGTAGGAAACTCATCTATTCCGGCGGTGGAACACGAACTCATTTGTGCATTGCAAACACCTCTGCATGCTAAGTTAATAAGTATATAGTAGTAATCGGGGAAATGTCGCATAGGTCACGTCGTCATATGAAATTTCCAATCACATGTTCAATGTTTAAAATTGATCATCTTTCATCCCCTACAAGGCCTAGACGTCTGCAATTTTTTCAGGTACCTGTACAGATAAACTACGAACAACTGGACATCATATACAAAACGTTATTTTAGGACTACTACACAAATTTTAAAAAATTGACCTCTATATACGTCGACAGAAAAGAACGTTTGTTCTCGCTTTATTACAGTTCGGAATGACTTCTGTAAGACGTCAGAGTACAAAGTTCGAACACCGCCCAAAGAGTCCATGAATTTGAACATAATTACAATCTCATCCAAAGCTTTCAATTTTATCCTATTATATTCCTAATACATAATCAATTTCATTACACGAGATGGTGGTTTTACATATAAAAGAATAAAAATTGTAGTTTTATCAATAAAAAAGGTAATTATTCAAAATTAACTGTTAAGTTCAACGATCCTTCCCAACAAATAAATTACTTGCTTTCCTTCTGGTTCTTTAAATGTAGCTGTTATTATAAATATTATTATTTAGGGGGGCAGATAAAATCCACTGTCCTAAGGTTAAAATAAAGACAAATATTAATTTTTTAAAAGAAATTTTAATTTGCCCTGCAATGCAACAAATATTCGAGTAGAAAGAACCAATATACAATAATACAACATAAAACATTTCATGTAAAGAGAGACCATTTCAAAATACTGCACAAAAATACTAAAGACGGTTTAAATATTCTTCATAGTTGGTTCACGAACATGGTATCCCACGCCGATATAGAGCAAATAAAGTAGATAAACACTTTCGACGAGAATTATTTCTATGAAAGACAAAACGCGCAGCAACCAGAGACTTGTGCCCCATAAATTGGGCGAAAATTTGACATATCGCTATGTAGTCCAAACATAGGGTCTGACCCAAGAAAAATTCAATTTTTTTCTAAACGGTTCCATGTGTTGTTTTTCGAGTGCTGAAATAAAATTTTAAGTTTGCCACCTTGAAACACGACGGCTTCATAAAGAAAATTACAAAATAACAAAACAAACTATAAAAAGTCATTTCCCCCTTTTTTGATTTATCTCAACTCATGCATTTTGTCGAAACAGCTACCATTTACAATGTTGATAAAATTTCCAACAAAAAAAATTTTTAGTTTCATTTTGAAAAAATGTTTAGGGGGCCCGTTAATTTTGGCTGTGGGGGGCTTATAAGCTGTTATAATTTTCCATGGTTGGCTATTTATAAATATTTGGATAGCAACACTTTCGATTCCTGGTGTGTCGGGCCGATTAATTTGGTGGTAATAAAGATAAATTTTGACCGCGATTAGTACCCCTCCTCCCCTATTTTCCGTTCGATCTGTTCTATAAGTGCTGTAACTTGGAATAAATAGTTTATTTTTTTATTTGGGTGTGTTTCAGTTATGCATGCTACGTCAATTTTATGATGATGCAGAAAATGAATTAGTTCTGTTTTTTATTATTGATGCTATTGGAATTCCAATTCAAGATGGATATATTATTAGTGGGTTGAGTTGACACTATTATTGCTTAGACAAGCGGTGACAGAGTTTTGAATGGCGCTGTTGATGGTAGGGATTAAGGAAGTTATGAAATTAATGATGCATGAGGTGATTGAGTTCATTATTGTGCTAATAATTGGATTGTTAGAGCCAGAATCATTTGATGGGAAGAGGCTGTATAGGTGCGAAAATTTTGTGAGTTGGATTGATCTGATTTTGAGTTTGAGATGTGAGTGTTTCGAGAGTACGTTTGGGGTAATTTTGAGAAATTTTCTCTAGATTGATTTGGAGGAGGGTGGGGGAGGGGATTGAGAGTTTTGAGGGTTGTCATTTCTATTAGTTTTGTTGCGATCATTGTTCTTTCTTTCAAGGATTTCTTTAAAATAAGAACAATTTCGATTTCGTATGTCCGCTCGATGATTTCCGTTGCAATTCGCACAGAGAGGGGTTTTAGTTTTGTTGGGGCACGTCACAGAATAATGATTTCCGGCACAAAAAGCACAATTGATAACATGATTGCAATTATTCTTCGTGTGACCGTAATCTAAACATCTCTGACACTGCAAGGGACCTTGATGTTTTCGACGTCTTTCTGTTTTCACACGATGATTGCATATTTGCGTTATTGCTAAGATTGTTTCTATTGGTTCACCTCCGTTAAACTCGGCGGCCACAACAGGAACTGGATTATTGTCTTTTAGTAGTCTTGTAACTTTGGTGATTGATGGCATTGTTTTAAATCTGAGAAGATTTCGGGTTCCGTAATTGACTGATGTATGTTATTAATTACAACTGAATATTTTTTGTTAGATGGACCTTTAAACTGTGAAAATTTCTGAGTTTGTATTAAATATTTGATTATGCTACGAAAGTCCAGGATGTGTTGGCAATCGATTTTGACCTTGTTGTTTTTCATGTCTGCTACGAAATTTTGGGTAACATTAATTTTTAATTCCTTGACAAAGTTATTAACTTGTTCGATGTGGGCTACAAATATTGGTGGGATTCTATTTGATACACTAATTTGATCTTGCTGATTTTTTAGATACTCGAACCTTGTGTCCTCGGGCATGGAGTCTTTACTAGCAAGTAGATGACATCTGTTATTCACTGGCACGTTATATTGAAGGTCACTATCATCAGCAGATGGATCACTGTAATTGAATTCCGCACTTCTTTTTTTATTATGAAAATCATCAAGTTCACGGACTGACCTTTTTCTCACTGCACCTGATGTTGAAGGTTGATGCTCCCTGCTGCTTGTAGCTCCTGTTGACTGAGTAGCCTCCGCGTTAGCCTCCGCGAAAGGGGCGGGGCCATGCCGTCCATGGCTTCCTCTGATGGCGGAACTTGCGGCGTCGGATTTTCGTCACCGTTGATGAAATTGTTGATGTCACTATTGTGAAGCGTTAGCAGGGCTTGACTAATAGCATGCCCTGTTGATGAGTTTGTGTCGCATGACAGACTGGTCACTACGAGCACCAGTCTTCGTTGCTACGCACTGCGGGAGCACTGTCACTCGGCACTAAGTTCCCTGGTAAACGAACGAGCCGGGACTGAGCGCTAGCAAGGCAAGCACAGCGGAGCTGGGCACGTCCGCACACTACCGCTGCTGAACGACGAATGGCTTTTGCCAATGAACACAACGGGAAGTTTCACTTCTAAGGAAATTACACGTGTAACATTTCGTCTTGATTGGAAGGTAATCGTTTTGACGATATCAAAGAGATTTTGTTTACCTAACAAACACCGGTACATAATGAGTTGCCTACCACTTTCAATTTGACGTATATGTATACGCATATACGCAGTAATGTACTTAAAGCGAAGCAGTGGCGGCCGGTGGGTTGCGAATTAGGAGGGGCGGCATGTATGTCCGAACTATCACATACATTTTACCTCTTCAAAATATTTCTTGAACGAGGAAAATTTGCAGTAGAACTGATGTAGTGTACAACCGATTTGCAAGTTTCGGGATTTTAATTCTTGTCTAAGACAACTTTGACGTTGATAGCGGAAGATACAATTGTGCTCACGAGAAAATAAGCGACTTCAAAAAATATTTCCAACAAACAAAACAGTAGTTTATGAAATCAAATAAGAGGGTCGGATATTCTTAGCTTAGTTAATAGCCGCGAACTCTGACGAATAAACCCTAATAACAGCACGCTGCCCCCACCCAACTCCCAGAACCCCACTCTTCCTCAAGCTTCCATTGCCTCGCATGCACCAGCTACGGACGGACTCGCGATAGTCCACGATGCGACCCATTCCAAAAACATTTACCGTTCGCTCAATCAAGCACTTAAAACTAAATTCGTCCTCAAAAATTGCGCTGGTGATATGCACAAATTATGAGTCGATTTATTGCGAGGTTCATATTTTTTGTTGTTTATGTTGGTAAACACGTGCTTAGCTCCTTAGCAACCAACCATCTACGTGTTAAGAGCGCGACAAGAGCTACGGCTGTTAAAGTGCTGGAGAGTCCATTAAAAATATTTTAGCGGACTCTCGGGCGTAGATTGTTCCGTCCTGATGGCAGATATCGCTAAGGCATTAGTGTCGTAGTGACCTCGGATCAAAGGGTCGCGGGTTCGAGTCCCGCCTCGGGCATGGTTGTATTTGTGTTCGTACTTACACCCATTATCATCACCATTTCGTTTCATCTTCATAGTTACCACACCGTTCACTCCAATAGTGGTCGCTAATGACCTAGATATTGATGCGACCTTAAATAACAAAAAAAATACACTAATTATAAAACATTTACATAATAAGAAATTACATTTATAAAAAATGTCCTAAACAAATTTTAAAAATAATACAATCGTTTTAAAAATCATTTGGAGAGCATTTATTGCTATCCAGTACCGTAGTTTAGCAGCCAGACCAGACGGAATAGAAGCCGTCGTACAAACTGACAATATTTACGACCAGCAAACAATCACTGCAGCGTACAGCATTCTCATCGAAGTGTTACACGTCGGCGATCGCCAAAGTTTCGGAAATTAAGGTTCAAATCGTGGAAACGCGGCGTCAGTGATACTTTTCACACCTAAAGGTGAAATGATCTCAGTCGCTGACGCGCACTTCCCGCCCCATGAAATAACTGAAGCAGGCCCGTTGGCTGTGAGAACACCCGACCGTGCCTTCATGTAGCACACTTCGAGTCGACAGCACTCACTACTAATGAAGGGAAAAATCTATTTTTTTTAAATACTTCTTTTCATAAAAATACGTATTAAAATTGAACAAAATTGATAGAATAAAAAATAGTGCGTGAAAATAGCAAAATATGTTAAATATGTAATATAATACTGAATATGTAAAAATATGTAACGAAAAAATTATATAGTGTTTGACGGCGACGATTCGCAAAGATTACAGTTTTGAGAACGGTAAGTATAAAGACAAAAATATGTAATTACATAAAAATTCTGTATCTAGTAATGACAATTCTTAACTCATGACAGTGTTAAATGTTTATTTTGAAAAATAATAACTCGAAATTACAAAAACATTGTATGTAAGTTGGCCGGAAGGTTAACGACTCGTCTCCGCTATCGCTCCGCCTCGCAGTTAGCCTTCCGGCCTCGTCCTTAAAGACTAATGTAGAGGACTTATTACATAAATAACTATTCTGCGACTTTTCTTAAGGTTGTTTATTCTGAGGAGAGCGCCGCCCTAGAACCCTTAAGGAACAGCCGCCACTGGTACTAAGTCCAAGACTTTGAATGAAACAAGTGTGACTTCCTTCGTGTATCACTTTTGTCTGACTTTACTGTGTACTCTTATCCTCTGCACCTCAGTATTTTGGACTCACGAGCACTAGTATGTTTTTAGTTAAAATGCTTTGTCACGTGTGGCAAGTTAGGTCTCACCACCAGCGATCGACATGTTGTTCGTCTAATTAACAACATGTAATTGTTGTAGGTGTCAGAGTATTTGATCGGGACACCTCGTGGGGTCGCGCTGTCTTGGACGTCGTCCAGACGACCCTCACCGGCATCTGCAGCCGCCCCGCGCGCTCCACCGCCCAGCGCCTGGTGCTCGCCGCCATGTTGCCGCGACGGTGCTACCACGCGTACTCGGGCCAGCTGTTGGGCTGCCTTGCGGCAACCTCCCGACCCACGGACCCGCTCTCCTTGGCCGAAGCCGCCCGACTCCTCAGGAGCATTTACATCAGCAGCAGCCTCCGCGACATGTTCGAACATTACGACCAAGCCGGCATCCTGCGCGATCTCATAGGAAAGCTGAAAATCAAGTCATCCGACGATAAAAACGAAAGAATTACCAGCATAGCCACGCACGGTTTGGACGGATACTTCATGACGGAGCAGCGGTACGAAGCTGTGGCTCGCAGCAAGAACTTCTCGGCGGGCGGCGCGAGCGTCCTTTACCGCGTGCCCGAGTGCGTGCACCGCCCCGGCCACTTGGCGCTGGTGTCGCCCAAGGGCTCAGCTGCGCGCGAGGCGCTCAACGGCTTCGTGCTGCGCGTGCTGCAGGCGGGCTTGTACGGCCAGTGGGCCCGCGCGCAGCGACACCGCATGGCGGCCAACGGGCTGACCGAGCCCCCCGCCGCCGCCAGCCCCAAGCAGGCCCAGGCGCTGACGCCGGCGCAGCTGGCGTGGCCGCTGGCGCTGTGGCAGGCGGCTGCACGCGCCGCCGGCGCGGCCTGCTTGTTGGAGCTGGTGCTGCAACGTTGCCACCGCTGCTGGCGATCATATTAAATGAAATGTTCCTCCTAGGGGAATAACACCCGGCGGGATCACGCCTCAATTTGGGACCCTCATTCTTTTGTAAAATATTGCTAAAACATTAATACGGTATTAGCATATTACTGAATCTAAAAATATTACGAGTTCCTTACAGGAAATAAATACAAGTCATTTTTTTAATTTAAGGTACAATACTTTGAAATATTTTTATGACAAGAACGATTCGTTGTATACAGGCTGAGTCACGTAACACTAGCACCTCCTGTAACTTTTGAACAGTTTAAGTTTTTGCAATGCAGTTTTCGCGAAAGTGGATGAGGGAATGGGGCTAATTGATAAGTGTATTTATTTATATTTTATAACTTGTATTTTACGAAATCTTTGAGGTAACTTTGTTTGTTTTTTTCAAATAGAACAATACATATTGTAATTGGTCGGGTTTCAATCTTTCCTCTCCTCCTTATATATATAAACCTGCCCACACGTTGGGCGGTCACTTGTAATGGGTTGGGCGGCCTCTCTACACGCCCGGCACGTTATACTGTTACGTTTAATAAATTGCCCTGCTCTAGCCCTTCTTACGAACAAACCAATAAACACTAGCCTCGCGTTGGGTTGCCACATATAATAACTTTCCCCTTCCTACTCACAATTGCCCTCTGCTAGCTTTACCTGGCCTTTCACCACCTGGGCGTGATGTTCGCGGTGCGTCTGTACAGACGAGCAAGGTACTGAGGTACTCACGCGCGTGGATCAGTCTAATGCTACGCAAATGATTGCGAAAACATATTGATTTTGCGAATCATGACCCCCAAAATGGCCAAGTGAAGTTTATTCAATCGCCTGCTATCATGTTTCTTTCAATTTGCACCATTTAGTGCTGCAACAGCACTGGTACTCTGACGGTACACATCAATACAACCCAGCATCAAAAAAACAAACAACAAAATAAACATTTCTCCCCTCCTCACACACAATACACAGATATATATACTCTTTCATTCACACAAACTATTTACAAAAAAAAAAACAAACAAATACCATTCACACATATAACTAAACCTCAGAATGCATTCTCTGTCGAGATTTCCGTCTTAAAATCTACCAATTACACGTGGCTTGGTCTTCGACAGAGCTTCTTCAATCAAAACAAAACAAACAAATGTCAAAATACTCTGGCTCACGTATGCTGTTGCCTCTGCGACGAATCTGCGTGTCTGGGGTGATTATTCACGCCCAACAGCGCCTCCCGTTGTCGCCATCAGTTCCGGAACACTCGCATACGCATCACAGTTCACTCATGGTGTCGGAGTTCACGCTGCCATCTTTTTTTATAAACCCTTCAAATTACAAAATCTCACTGAATTCCGAATCAAATTCCGCGCCCCAATTATCAATGCAACGTCGCGCTCCCCACCGTTGCAAAATTTCGTACCGCCGCTCGCTCGCAAGTCCAGCGGGCGTTGAATTTCAAATAGTTCCGAAAAATTCCCCTTTCTTTTATGAAATTTTCTTTCCACGACTGTTACACAACGTACGTAAAATATTCCCGGTTACTATTTCGGATGATGTCTATAACTTCCGCACTTTGCCAAAATTTCAAGAATCGCCTACGCGAACACACACATCCCGCTTTCACCAAGTCCAGGCACATTCCTGGCAAAACTTCAACCTAGCATTGTTATCCTTGCTTCAGCACTTTCCCGATCGCTCGATAACTGACGATCGCGTCACCTTGGTTCTCTCAAAATATTTAATTTCTAATCGTTTCCGCAACACTTTATTTCGTTTTAGTTTTGATAAAATTCCTCCCGGCAATTTCCTAAATTTGATGTTCTCTCTTTGTTTTCTTTGGTCAAAAATCCTTTTATTTTCCCCTGTTTTCCGTTTTTGAATGTGAAATGAACGTACTGCATTTGTTCGCTAATCGCTCTCTTGCTTGAATTAATTTATCTGTTTTATTAAAATTCTGATACTTCCTGTCGTAAGATATTTAAATGATAAATTTACCTGATGCAGCTAATTTTTCTTCTTTTACCTCCCGAAAGTCTGAATTTGATATCTTATCGCGTTTCGGCAGTATTCGAAAACCCTCTCTTTATAAGCGTCATCGCTCCAACAATGGACTCATTAATATTTTTCCTAACACAAACATGCGAAATACGAAAATTTCAATAACTTTTATTGCCTGACGCGATTTCACTGGGATAACTTTCAAAATGCTTTTAAATCACAGCCGGATCTAATGTTTATAGTCCAAATCTCGTACAAGTATCGGTTCGCTTTATTCTCTTCCTCCTCGGTTTTATTTTTTTACTATGGCGTCTTTGCTGTAAATGTTTTGAACTGTTTATCATCCAAATGCACACCATTGGGGATCGTGTAAATCATTACAATATTTTTTCAGTCTATCATGAGCGTAAAAAGAGGAATTCAATGATATACATATTGTCATATGTTAGATAAGCATTTTTTAGTAATTTTGATTTTTTGCGTCTCATGTTTAACGGATATTTTGAATGTAACAGCCTCCACGCAAGGTCACGCAGCGCTCCACCAGCAAACGCGCGCTCAAATTTTCCTGAACTTGGCTTTTCATCCTCCCGCATATTCATATTTTTTATGGATTTAAAATATGGATTTGTCAGAAGTAGTATGTATTGAAATAAGATTCTTATCAACTTCATTAAAAGGGGTGTCATTCCAAATGATATTAATGGGATCTTGGAAACTAAACACTATAATAATAAATTATTAAGATTGTACAAAGAAAAATGCATATTTTCAGCAAATATTTTTTTTGTTAATGAGAATATAATAACACCTTATGATAATAAAAAATGCAGGAAGATAATGATAATAACTATCCCTATGTTTCTATCGCTAAGTTATTATTATATGCTTATTAATATTAAAGTTGTTTACTCGAAATGTGCAAAATTCTTTGTACAGTCTTAATTATTTATCCTTATTGTGTTTTGTTTCAAGATCCCATTAATATCCTGCAATATAAAACCCCTTTAATGGAGTTGAAGTAATAAACAATTTTATTACAATACATACTTATGAAAAACCTTATTTTCAATCCTTCAATTCCTTTAATCAAAGAAAGACAAAAATCTGAAAATGCGGAGGGATGGAAAGCAGAGTTCAGGAAAAATTGTAACAGTTTGTGAATATTTGGAATATGCTTCGTATAATCAAGTACTAATATCAGCTTCCCTTACCCGAGCGCGCATTTGCTGGTGGAGCACTGCGTAACCTTGTGTGTCGGACTGTTTCATTCAAAATATTCGTTGAACACGAGTCGCAAAAATATCAAAATTACTAAAAATGTTTATCATATACAAGGCATAATAATGCATATAAGACAATATGTATAATGCTATATGCTATATGCATATGCTTACTTATATAAGACAATATGTATATCATTGAATTCCTCTTTTTACGCTCGTGATAGACTGAAAAAATATGCATTGTTCTATTTGAAAAAACAAAGTTACCTCAAAGATCTCGTAAAATACAAGTTATAAAATATAAATAAATACACTTATCAATTAGCCCCATTCCCTCATCTACTTTCGTAAAAACTGCATTGCAATAACTTGAACCGTTCAAAAGTTACAGGAGGTGCTTGAGTTACGTGACACCAGTATAGCAATTTCCTTCAATATAATGTTCTATTTTGTGTTTGTTTTTAATTATTAAATATTTATCGTAATGATATTGCATCTATTTGTTCAAGCATTTATTAGTTAAAATATTAGTATGAAGGAAAACGGTTTCTTCCTTACATGTGTTTAAAATTTGTATTTTTAATTAATTCTAATTTAAGGTTCCAAAATTCGTTCAAGCGTTCACAAACACCAGATGGTACACTTTAAAAACCTATTCTGATTTATATAATTCTGATTTAATCGAAAAATTAATTTTAAAACGTTCTTTTAAACGTTCAATACTCATATTTAAGTTCATAATAATGAATTTATATTTGAAGAATATTGAATGATTTGTGTGTTGTGCATAAATCGTTATGTAACACCGTGATATTTTCAGCAAATCACAATCAAGAATAAACTAAAAATGTAATACGTAAAATGTAAATGTTCTTAATTTCTTTTAGAAATTGCGTCAGGAATTTTGAATATATTTAACACGACAGTAATTATTGCACTTTTCAGTTGTTGTTGTTGTTTTTATTTTATTTTTTAGAAACTAAAGTCCTCTTTAATTAAATAACAGCATTTGATCCAGAAAGTACGAGATCTGATCCTTCAACATGCGTCATTTCAGCACTAAATGTTTTCTTCCTCCTACATAACGTTCATTGTATGATTGGAGGCTGTATGGGCAGCTCGCAAGATACATGTTGTTTAATGTGTATGTAGCAGAGTACCCTTTGTAACATAGTGATTGCTGGTAAGAAATGGCTCCCATTCGAGAGAAAATCTTCAGCTTTCTGCATTCGTGCAAGGACAATTTCCAAGGGTTAGGCGAAATCTACAATAAGGATTTACCGAGTAAGTTTTTCTGTTCAGTTGTTTGAAAGAATTTTCTACCAAAAATTTTAGATTTAATTTACATTTTTAAAAGTATTTAATTTTATTACAATTTCAGTATTAATACCTAAAACGTTCAAGGGCAATGTTTATTCGTGAATAATTTGAGTAAATACAAACGGATGTGCGGATTTGACAAATTTTGCTACGTTAATATGAAAATCTACTATAATATTTGAATTTGTAAAATTATATAAAAACTGTTATGTTTTAATAATATTAATATAAAACGATTTGTATTTGCAAAAAAGGACGCCTGTTTCTACCCAACGATTATTTTTAATAGTCATAGGAGAATTAAAATTGTTCATGAAAAGTTATTCTATAAAGATTGATAAAAATTATATGATCATGTGAGAATAGAGGTCTTCAGGAATGAAATCACTAGTACATTCTAAAATAAATAAAGATTTTGAGTGGTCACAAGTTGTGATCATAATAAAAGATTTACTTTATGCACAATTTATTTGGGTGTGTGAAATGGGTGTGATATTTATGAAAACAATTTATGCTGCAATCTGCAACTTAAGTCCATGAAGTTCTTTATAAAGTACACTTCAATTAAATCTAGCCTTTTGGATGAAAACAGCCATATATTTTTGCATTAATTGTATTAATTTTCTAACCAGGTTTGAGAATTACAATTTATTTAACAACTTTAACATTGATAATATTTCAATTTCAAAACATTCCAATTACGAATACAAAACTGGTGGAAAATAAAATGTCCATTATTACTACAAAAATAAAAAAAATATTAAAACAAGGTGTTCCAAGATTCCAAAAAAGTATGAAAATATTCACAGATTTTTGAACTCTACTTACTTGCGAGCAGCTTTTCCGGAGTTTCTAATTTCGGCTTTCATTTTAAAAAAGGAAAATACGTTAAAGATGACTAAAAGAGTAATGTAAGATTTATCTTACTTTTATATTTCGTTATAAAACACTACCCAAAGTTACAATTTTTCTTTTGCCAACTTGGAAATGCCTGACTCTCCCGTTTCCTCCACATCCCTTTATGTGTGTCAGGAGACCATGAAGGCGGTGGACTTCATTTGATATAATATCAAATTTCATTTTAATAGCGTATTCGCCAAGGGCGTTATAAGTGTTCTCGTGAAGAGCGGCGTCAAAACGCCCGAGGGCCGAAGACCCTTGTTTTGACTTCTTCTTCGCTGTCCGGGTGACGCCGCGTAGTGGGCTGAGAGGCCGACGTTTCGCCTGACATGTCGCAGGCTTCATCAAGGTATTGACGTCGCGATGTTGTGCGTCGGGTACTAAATTGTCCCCTTGTTTTGTTGCCCGAGATAATTAGAACCACTTAACTCCCGTTGGATGTACAGTATTTTACTTTACCAATTTTAATATTGTCTTATTTACTAATTCACTAGATGTTAACTTGACTCTGTTTGTCTTTTCATATTTCCTTCCCTTAATTCTCAGAAGAGAACATGTAACATCATTTAATTATTTTCATATTTTCTTCGTAACCACAATACTCTCGATCCAGATAAGTTATGCAGTGCATATCGAGCTCCGTATTCGAAGGCAATAACAAGCAATAACGTATCAGTAAAATATTAAATTAATATTTAGGACATGTTCAATAGCTTACCGTACGCGATCGACGTTCAGTATTAGATTCGGAAGACATTTTTTAAAATAATATGTACCCTAAACAAACATATTTTTGAAACATTTAATATTAAATATTTCGTTACATTAGGGACTTCTCGGGAGTATTATTGAACATTGGTTTTATTTTGGATTAGGTCATTGCTTTTATAAACGAAGTGGGCAATCTACAACAATGGAGGACGAATGGCAACTCTGAAAGATGGCATATTTTTGCCTATATAAAAATACACTTTGGGAAATTATATTCACGATTTCACAATTTATTCTCTACGAAGATGTAAGTAACATGTTACAAATACATCATGTGCGCCAATAAAGCTGGTAGGAAATATCAATATGTGTGCCTCACATTTAACAATCACATGAAGTGTCGTATCTCAACAGTGAGATTCACTTTAGAATGAGGTATAGTTATCTTCAAGATCTACCTTTGATGATTGACTGATCATTCAAATATATTAATTATTCCTTTGATAAAATTGAATAAATATTAATTTATTAAAGTAAGTATTATCCAAACAAATATAATATATCTCAAAGATACATACAACTACTGATAATATGAGTTATTAAATATCCAAGCCTGGTTTTGCATGATTTGAAATAATCATCTGTTGAAAATATTCGTACTATTACCAGAAAAGCAATCTAGAGTCAAATTAGGTAGATTAATTGAAGAACTAGCACAGCAGATATTGCAAACAAACATATTAGAAACTATACTCATTAAAAAAGCAGAAATAAAACTCAGCATTAAGAATAGAAAACAGAGCAACACCCCATAAATGTGTAATTTGCCCGTCGTTCATTCTGCGCATGCTCAATGACGTGTGCGCTGCAAACACACATAAATAAATTAGAAATAATCGAAACTAAACTCCTAAGACTGGTCACGAAAGCTCCCTGGTCTATTCCTAATGCGCAATTCCAAAAAGGCGCAACATTAGCCGCATTAAAAGATTGCATACAAATTATCGAAATTTATCTAAGGCTTGAAGCTTGCCCTAGTAAAAGAACTTTCAGCTTTGGCCGTACAGTTTATACAACATCCAGGATGTTGTCATATATAAACTTTATATACGATTAAAATTACTGCGTATTTTGCAGCAAGAGCAATTTTCTCTCAACAATGTGGGATCATGTGGCAAGTAATATGCCGTAGAGATATTGTTTGAAATATTTCGTTTTCGATAAACGTATTCATTTTCATTATTTTAATGAAACTATTTTTCTTACTAGCAAGGAATATATAATAAAAGAAGAGTACAATGATGTTTCATGTTAATGTTTTGAGAGTAAATTCAATATAAAATTGTACTTCCTGACATGTGAGTTTAAATTCTACGGACAATATTTTCTGTAGCACCCTCTCCCAGCTGTTACCGCCGAAAGGTGGCTCGCGCTGCTTAAAAACGCTGAAAAACGTTACAAAGAGACTCCATTATGCTAATCCAGTGGCCAATCTATTTCTCCCTTCCAACTGGCATCTTTAAAATAACTCTATAGGTCATCAATTGTTACTAACTGAAACTGTGTCTGGGAAAATATTCACGAAGCATTTGCATGCAGGCTATCACTTCCAGCAACCTTCCTCAATGTCGCCCAAACCTTTGTCAGGGTTTGGTATGAAGGGCTAAAATACAGGATGAGCATGTCCTCGTTGCTAATACGCCAGGACCGTTTCTTATATGTAATGAAGAGGCGGATATTGCCAAAATTAGTTTCTCTTCGTCGTTTGATTTTGTAAGTAATTAATGTTAAACATTGAACTATGTGATTGTGCTCCTGTAACACGGGGCTACGATGTGTGCGAGCGGCTTCACTTCGCGTTAGGGCACGCCCTTCTCAGGAAAACACAATCCCTAATATTATCCGAGAAGCACCGGAAGCGAGCACTAGGCAAATGGCGCGCGAGGTCAACGCATCACAGTCCCTCGTCTGGTGAACAATTCATGCGGAGAGATTACGACTTTTCCATTTCCATCGGATGCAGCATTTGCGGAGTAGAAACTTATAATGCCGTTTTCACTGTATTTCCTGTGTGTTGCAAAGAATCCAGGAATATCGTTGTCATTTCAGATGAAGTGTGTTTTACAAGAACTGGTACAATTAATGTGCACAATTTGCATATGAGGGCCGAGGAAAATCCGCATGTTGTTCGTAGTGTAGCTCATTAAGAGCGATTTTCTGTAAAGATATCGGTTGGCATTGAGGATAAATTGATCCTCGGTCCTCACTTCTTACCCTTTTTTTTCCCAATTTTGAATGTGGTTTACACTAATGCCTTTTGCAATTTCGAAATTAATAACTCAGTACTACTGGGTCCGAATGGCAACGAAGACTGAATCATCTATACTAATAAAAATGAATTCAACGTCACCAACATCAATACCATAAAAAAGGGGTGTATGAATAGATACGAAAGTTTTACTGGCTCTTCTTCAGGTTTGTCGCAGTGCTCTTGCAATGTTTGGTGAAGATAAATACAAATACAAATGCAGAGCAGGCCAAACAATTTAAATAATTTGCTGGTAGATGCACCACGTCCCATTTTCGTCCGTCGCTAAGAGACGGTTCCTGATATATTCGCCAGAGGTACAGCAGCGGCAGTGGTAGAATCACAGAGAAAGCATAGGGGATGGGCTCATGAATTGGATCTCCGGCGAAGATGGCATATTGTTTTCATGGAGAAGGCTTTTATGCTGTTCATTTTGTTATAACTTTACTCGATGGCGCTAAATCACAATATGTCGCTTCAGTTAAATGCAATTTGATCACGGGAACCCAACTTCATTATTGCTGGCGTTGCTGTGATTTGCAAGGAGTCGAGGAGGCCAGAGGAAGCAGCAATGCAATATGGAGAGAGAGAAGGGAGGGGAAGGGAGAGAAAGAAAGAGAGAAAAAGAGAGAGGGATGGAAAAGTGAGGAAAAAGAGAAGGGGAAAGAGGGGCAAAAGATACCTGTAAAAAGACGGAAAAGAGAGAAAGAAGGAAAAAGGAAGAGAGGAAAATATAGAGGAGAGATGAGAGAGCGCAGAGGATACGAGAGAAAAGAAAGTTAAAAAGAGAAAAGGAAAAGGACGAAAAAGAGAGTATGGGGAAAGAGTGAGTAGGGTAAAAGAGAGAGGGATAAAGAGAGTGGAAAGAGATAGAAAGCAAAAACGAGAGGGAAAAAAGAGGAAAGAGAAGGGAAAGATAGAGGCAAAAGGGAGATGGCAGAGAAAAAGAAAAAAGGAGAAGGGAGAAAGTGGAAAAAGAGAGGAGGAAAAAGAGAGGAGACAGAAAATGGGGAAAAGGGATAGTGGTAAATGAGAGAGAGAGAGAAATGGCAGGAAAAAGGATGAAAGGAAAGAGAGAGGAGGGAAAAGAGAAATATGGAAGAGTGAAGGGAAAGTAGAGAAAGAGAGAGGGGAAAGAGAGAATGGGATACAAGAGGGGAGGAAAAGAGGAGAGAGAAATGAGGAAAAGAGAGTGAAGGGAAGAGAGAGAGCAGGACAACATCTGCTGGCTCTTGCCTGTCCTGTATAAAATGAGAAAACTAGTACTATCCTGAAATTCTTGGGCAATATTCTGTCAATTTTCATAAATGCACAAATATCGTGCATTTATAATTCAAGTGGACTCAACTGTTTCTACTGGGCTCATGAACAAGTTCCTTAGCAAGAGTTCCATTCACGCAGTCAGCAGTTCTTTATTTTATTTACATCTCAAGCATTCCTAACTGCATCGTAAGATACACTGCTCTTGGGAAATGAAAGTCATCTCTGCCGCTGATCAATATTTCAATACTACAAGAAAATTAATTTAAAGACATCACGACCATTAAAAGATGGCAGGAAACTAAAAACAAATCCGAATAATTCGACATCCGAAGTTTTTACGCTCCGTTTCCAGCCTTTCCTCCCATCTTACAATTCGACCTCGTCAATAATATCACTGTGTTCTACAACTGCCCTGTCCGGTATCTAAGCGTTATAATGAATACTAGAAAGACAAGGAAAGACCACGTAACCTGTGCTGATTCGACTCAGGTATTCTTCTTGACCTACATCAATCGTCATTCCGCCTTAAAAGCCCATTCTGCTTCCCTCTCCTTACATACAAATTCATTTGACGTCCGGTTGCAACGCACGCTTGTCCAACCTGATGTAACACCGCCTCAACAACAACCAATAAAATCCAAATATTCCAAAAAGGTCCTCAGAAATGTAGTTACTCGCCCTCTGTGCATAAGCAACACAATCCTTTTTACAAATATCTAACCATAGAACTTATCTTAACATGTTTCAAAACTGTCTTTAGTTTCCGATGCATCTCATTTCAATTTAGGTAATGTGGCGGCAATAGAGTTAAGAGATTAATGTAAGAGAAGGTAAAAGCCAATTCTGGCCTGATAACAGAGAAGGAAGGTAATGCAAAAGAACGCGCAATTCTTTTGTGCGTGGGTGCGGAGCTCACCGCGTAGCTCCGAGTCCACCCCTTCCCCTTCCAACCGCGCACGACCCGCCATCGGGCGGTGCGGCCAGCAAACCTTTCCTCTGGATATACAGGTGTCCAACCAGTTAGTTGGACGGATCACCCTGCTACCTCTAAACGGTTCAGATATCAAACGCAGTTTTGCAAAATAATGTTATTGTATCGTTCTTTGTAATGATCGACGTTTTGGAATTTCAGTAGAAGACAAGTTAAATCCAGATAAATCAATGGAAAAATCTCTCATTTTTATCGTTAAAATTGGTGTTTCTTAGTGTGACTTTTTAAAAAAAATTATTTATTGTTTAGTTGAAATTACAATGTTTAGTTTACAAGTGAAACTTTGCAATTGAATGGTGACTTAATCTAATCAACTTAATCTAGTTTAAAAATGTACTTAATAAACTTTATAGGGAGAGGAAACAAATAGCACCTCAACAGAATTAGTCAATACTCTGTAACATCTGGAGGAAAGAAACGGAGCGGGAATCTGTTCTTTATTCTGGTTTTGTATCTGGGGATCTCTTTCGAGTCTGTAGTGAGTTGATGCCTTGCATGGCGTAAATTATTGTAAAAGTTGTTTGATAGGTGTGCTATTTGGTGAGCTATTTCATTTATGTTTAGATCGTGATGTAGTTGTTTATTGCTAATAAACCATGGAGCACAATAGTGTTGGGCGAATGAATGATTTGTATAGCGTTAGTGCATTTGACAGTGAGAGATGGTTGTATGAGTTTAGTAAAGGTCTTAATTGGATTAATTTGATTTTGGTCGTTGTGCTTTATTTTAACGCTGCTCACCAAGTTTAGTGTCTAAATTTAATCCAAGATATTGTTTTCGTGATTGGGGTCCAATTTATAGCGTTATTATTTATGAGTAGCGGTGATGAATGTATTGTGGGAATTCTGATTGGATGTTGTTGACGTTCTTATAAGAAGAAATAAAAGAATATTTTGTCAACATATCATATATGATATTTCGGCTTTAAAGAAACATCGTCAGTTCAAGAATACAGAAGATACAAAAATTTTATAAATATATACACAATAAGATAGAAAATTAATTAAATTACAATTGATTGATAAACTCTAAAATAGCTTAATATACTGACACAAACATACCGATGGATAATCCTAAAATAGTTTAGTTACAGATAAAATTTCAGTGGTGGGACGTAAACGAGATAAATTCAAACAAAATCAATACAGAAAGACACATTACGGTTGCAAAAGTTATGAATATAGCAAAACAGGTACATTGTAGGCGGAGAGAATTACACAGATAAGAAACAATTTTCAGGATTATATCTATTTGCGGAAACATACATTCATATTCGTGAAAAATAATATATATATATATATATATATATATATATATATATATATATATACACATATAGTTATATATAAGAAATGGGGAATACACATTAATAATAATTATATTACACACAAAGATGGCAGGCAAAAATACGGCAAGAGGCAAGCAAAAAAACGGCTCAACTTACATTCATTAATTATTCCATCTTTGTAATAACATTAATATGAATTATTATTATTATTATTATTCCCATTTCTCTATATATGTATATGTATAGTATATAAAAGATATATATATACATATGTTATATATATATATTTTGTTTTTCTTTGAATATGAGAATGTATATTTCTCTACAAATAGTTATAATCCTGGAAATTTGAACTGCTTGTATAGTAATAATTCTCTCCGCCCCCACCGCAATTAATTTTATAATTTTATCTGCTATATGTTCCTTAACTTTGCAACACAATGTCTTCTGTATTGATTTTTGTTTAATTTGAACTGCCACTAATCCTCCTGCTGCATTCCCTTACTGTTTTTGAAATTTTATCTGTAACTAAATATTTTAGTTATCCATCAAATTGTAATTTAATTAATCAATTGTACTTTAAATATTTTAGAGTTATCCATCAATTGTAATTTAATTAATTTTGCAACATAAAGTTAGGCTTTGTCTACTCATGATGAGCAGATATTCAAAAAATAGATTTTATTTATAATTACATTCTAAATGTGTTCAGTTAACACACTATCTTCTTTCTCCGATCGATATTTTTTTCCATACCAGATCTCACCTCGTTAGTCATACCATGAAGGATCTCCAAATTTCCTCTGCTCCTGTCTTCGAAGAGATGACAAGCGATATACGAAATTCGGAAACAACCAAGGTCTGGAACTCCTTTTCATCAGTAACTCACACATACTGAAATGAAAAGTTACCTCGAGTTTACCGAAATGTAATTAAAGAAAACTATTTTGATTTCGTAATTATACTTACTTTTTAACACTCTGTAAATATGAGGATGCGTAACCTTCCGTTTGAGAATTGAGTTCAACTCCCATGGCTGTTTCTGCAAGAAAATTCTTATGCTATAATTGAATTATTCAGTAATCTATGCCATGCATAAAGGAGTGAAAGTATTCACTCCTTTATGCATGGCATAGATTACTGAATAATACAATTATTCCTTCAGGACAAAAATGTTTATTACAATGTAATGTATTGCAATCACAGTTAATTTTCGTGAGTCGCTTGTTCTATTTTTTATTTTTATTTATTTATTTATTTTATTTATTTTACGTCAAAAACAGTTGAAACTGCGTATGACGTGCGCAGGATGGGAGAAACTGCGTATGACGTGAGGGGAGAAGTGAATTCTGTGCACATTTTCAAAATTCTGTGATCCCTACGCTGAGTCATATACTACATAAATTTTGGAAATTAAAAAAAAAGCTCTTATGTAATAAAATCTATTTTCAAGGATAAATAAGCAATAAATTTTGAGCTCTTATCCATGATCTCCTTCGTCAAGGAATAATACTTCCTGCCGCAACATGGAAACGATGATTTGAATACGATAATTGAAATTAATTTATATTTATAATAAATAATATTATAAAATAATATTATATATTTATATTTATATTAATACATAATTTGATTTAAGACGAAACATTTACACTATTCCCGCCGCAGTATGTTCGGGAAAGTACTCGTTCCAAAAAAAACTGACTTGAATATTTATTATAAAACGATCGTGCATTGATGTGTATTATTAATTAATTAGAGTGTTCTTCTTGGAGTCAAGGAGTACTATAGAATAGTTTCAAACAATTAGAGACATATAGAAGAATATATCATGGTCTGACCATATATCTGACATTTTTGAGAAAACCGACGTTCAGCGTGTTCGAATTCTATTGTTATATTTATAATACATGTAGAAAGTCTTCTGTAATGAAAATGACATAGTATTTTGTGTTCTTTTATTCGACATCTCCACACTTTCAAAATGCTGCCCAAAATTGGGTAGAATCTTGCCATTCTGAGAGCCCGATATGCTGTTTTATATCAGGTGCTACTAAAAAATTTAATACAATTTCAATAAATAATTAAACGTATTCCTATTGTTTGAGATGTGTTTTAGAAGAGATAGATAGTATATACTTCTTCGTAGAATGGTGTTTTGGAAAGATTTTAAAGTTTTCCTGATTTTCTGACAAATTCAGTAGCACAATCAGCAGAACAATTTATGTTGGCGATTTTTGAAAAATCGATGATAATAGGCCGGAGGAATAAAAATCAAATAAAATGTATCTATTATAAAGGTTTGACTTTACATTGGGATTCAATAGTTCCATTCTTTTGAACTTCGCTCACCTACAGACATTTTAATTTCAAAATTACCTTCATATGGAATCCATGGTATAGCTCTAGATTGGTTTTTATACTCGTACCTTCAACAACGATCTCAGAGAGTGGAAATACCTTACTAGAATGATAGAATATTATGTACGCACCTTTCCGACTCTTTGCTCATTGCACGTGGATCGATTTGAGGCCCTATTCTGTTCCTACATTTCGTAAATGATATGCCCTCGACTATTCGAAACGGAAGAACAGTTCTCTTTGCGGATGATACGAACATTCTTTGCAATAAAGAAACCGTAAATAGTACAATATCAGATGAAGTCGTAGGCTTCCGCGGCCAGAGTCATGTGAATGATCTTGGCTGTCCAGGTGCTAGCACAACAGCCCTGAGGAAGACCACGACAAGATGGTCGAAACGTCGGCATCACAGCCTTCGACGCGGCGTCACCTGGATAGCCAAGATCATTTACAATATCAGATGTTTCAAATTGGTTCCGAAATAACAAATTAATAGAAAACGGTTTTAATGCAGTTTTCCATTTCAAATAAACAATTCTGTGCTCCATTGAAAATGAACGGTGTACCATTGACTGATGTTAAGCAACAAAATGTTAGGTCTCTCAATTCAGTCAAACCTTAAATGGAACGTCCATTTAAATGAATTGAACACAAAATTAAGTTCATTATGTACGCGTTCAGAATTCTTTCAAATTCAGTCAGCATTCATACTGTTCGTTCTGTATATTTCGCGAATGTTCATTCCGCCTGAGATATGGCATAATATTCTGGGGAAATACATCTTGTAGCTCCCAGACTTTTAGATAACAAAAAAGAATTGTACAAATAATAACCAAATCCCACCCACGTGATTCATGTAAGCCTCTCTTCATTAACGTAGGAATTTTACCATTACCTTGTCTAATTACGAATCAGTGTTTTTTGTCAGAAATGACTTGCTTAAGCGCGGGAATCTATTTTCAGAAAATGGCGATGTCTATTACTATAACACGACGTAGAAATCTTATTCATCAGGTGACAGTATCAACAGCGCATTACAAAAAATTCACATACAATACATGTACATTATTTTAAAATACTTTGCCAGATGACATTAAACGATTAAATTCGATAGAAAAGTTTAAATTCAAAGTGAAATCGTTTCTGCTGCATGACTGTTACTATACAATTAGAGACTATACTGAGCATCACAAGGAGAGTAACATTAATTTTTACAGTGATATTTAATGTATTATTTACCATTGGACTGTATAATTCTAAACAAAATGTAACAAGTATTGTATCACAGCTTCTGGGCAATACCCCATCTCTATCAGGTTTTTGTCGAGTTTCATTGATCCTTTGAGCAAATGCTGAGATGGCCCCTTGTTTTGCTTCTGGACATAAATGTAACTTCATTATCTCTGCACGTTTTCTAGAATTCAGTGGGAAATATATTTATTGAAATTATTGTTTCCATGTTGTCGCGGCAGGAAGTATTATTCCTTGACGAAGGACTTCATGGATAAGAGCCCAAAATTTATTGCTTATTTATTCTTGAAAATAGATTTTATTACAAGGGAGTGTTTTTTTAAATTCAAAATTCAAGTAGTATATGACTTAGTGTAGGGACCACAGAATTTTGAAAATGTGCACAGAATTCACTTCTCCCCATAGCATGTCATACACAGTTTTAACTATATTTTTACGTAAAATAAATAAATAAATACTTTTCAAAGAATGGATTTTTTATTTTCGTCAGAAAAATTATGCTCTGAGCAAACTTACCACATATCACGTCTTGAGTATACAAATCAATGTGCGGGACAATATCGAAAGGCCCTTCTCCTTCTTTCTTCCGCAAAATCGACATTAATATATTTCCTTGTTTGTTGAATACATCGACAAATTGCTCCAATATCGTGAAGTGAAATGTCGGCGTAATGATTTTTCGATGCTTTTTCCATCTTTCACCTATAAATAATTATAAAAAGATATATTTTTTATTTACACTAACAAGCCAATCAATACATTTACAAAAATATAGTAGCAATTACTTATAATTACACAAACCTACTAAGTTGCAGTATATTTACAGCCGGTTTCACCACCATTACTTAAAATTTTAAGTTTGCCTTAAGAATTTTAAGGTATTCTTAGCAGACATTTCCGTTTCATCAAACCCTTTTAGGCGAACTTAAACGATAAGTTCGAGTTAAAGTTAAGCACACCTCTCAGCTGCAATTACCCTTTTTAAGTCGTGCTTTACGTCGCAAAAAAGTTAAAATTGTGAACATATTGTGGAGTGTTACCTTTGATGGTGACTGCTGAGACATTTGTGAAGACGAGATCTTCCAGGTCGAGGTGGATACGGAAAAGGTCCGGATATTTAGAAGAGCTCGATAAAAGGGATTTTGACACCCGATTTCCGCCTAGTATCAAAGATGATAACACTATAGGTTATAGAGCTAATTGAAGAGCGACTGGCGTATCCATTATTACTTCCCCGTTAATATTATTAACGAAATGAGCATTTAAATATTTTGGTACATCCTTCAAGTTACAATGTTGCCTAACAACTAGGGTTTTTTATGTTATGTTTATATGATCCCGTATCAGTCAAATTCGATGTTTTACATTCAGTAATTTTTATTGCGTTTCCTTTTTCACCTAAATATTAACATCTTCACAACTTTATTTAATGTTTTTTATATTTTATCTTGCAGCTCGTTGCTTTCAAATTGCTTTCAGTGTTCTTCCACGCATCAAAATTTACTTTCTCGTATAATTTTTGCTGATTTGTTCCTCCATTTGTAACTTCCTTTTCTATAATATAAATGTTCTTTCTCATTCATTCGATGAGCACTTCTTTCTCTGAAGATGAAAATTTCGCACGCCTCTCTCTCTCTTTCCCATTACGAATAATCAATAAAAATTACCTCTTTGCACGGAAGTACAAAGCATAACCAAAACAAACAAGGTTAGTTGTGGTCACTGACTAGTTACCAACCAACCTTCGGATTCAGTTAAGTTAAAATTTACGAAGCATTGCTTCAAAGACGATGGTGAAACGACGAACAACAAAGCATGACTTAAAACGCTTCTTAAAATTAAGGGTTACTTTACTAAGTCATACTTAAAAGTACTTGATGAAACCGGCCGTTACTAATCAGCAACTTAAAATTGAACCAGAGGAGTCACCGCCTTCGACTGAATTGAAAAAACGCAAATTCAAGAAACAGAAGCGCATTGAATCGTTGAATCGCCTTGAGTAGCATGCCAAACCCAAGATCTCCAATTCCACCAACCCATTCAAGAAAAATACAAGCAAACTATTAATATAATCACGAATGTACTACAGAATGTATTTTATCATTTCCGAGCCCATGCAATGTCGAATGGCAGCGTGGTACTGAGTATGCTCGAATTGGAAGCAAGTGAAGGAGAAACGCGGCTGGGTAAACTCATCGGAGTGGGTCCCCGTCTGCCTTTCCAGGTATTTCTCTAATAAAATTCGGGGCGCTAATTGCCGTGATTCAGATAAACGTTACTTTATTATGATTCTCAGTTTCTGGGTTTTCCGGTCATATCTGAGATGGATGGACTGAGGCTTTTGATTGATTGGTTAGTGTTTTCGGGTGATCAACTGCGAAGGTCATTAGTACCGTAAGTGTAGACCATGTTTTATCACAAGAGTTGGCGACGATCTTCCCCTGATGACGTCGTCGCTTCCCCTGGCGAGATCGAGCGCCGACCTACTCATTGGCTTGCGGGATTTTCCCCAATCAGGAATCGCCCCAGCTGAGACAAGCTCCTCTAGGCTCTCGTCTGGCCTCCTGGCATTTGTAGTGTAGTGTAGTGCATGTAAGTGTGTATGTGTGTGTGTGTGTGTGTATATATATATATATATATATATATATATATATATTGTGTGTGTGTGTGTGTGTGTGTAAGTTAGGGATAACGATAGTACAAGTAAGAGGAAGGAAAGATTGTGTGAGGTCCGTGGTCCGTTTTGTTAGGGTACTGCTCAGCATTCGCCTCGGTTGATCGGAAAAAACATGGAAAACTACCGATCTGAACAGCCGGTAGCTAGAATTCTCCTTCAGACAGGGGTTGAATTCGATCTAGCGATGAAGCTAGGCCCAAACTCCTTCAAAGGGATTCTCCCAGTCAGAGGCATTGCAGTAACATCAATTGATGCCCTCAGCCATCTGAGCCGGTAGTAAAAGATAGTTTAGTATCAATAGTGGAATACAAAATAAATGTTTTTGAAATGATGCACGAGTACATCTAAAGGCTACTGTAAATATGTATTGTTTGAAGGAAAATCTAGCTTTTCTTCAATATCCTATAAACAACAATATCTTATAAACAATAAAAACATTACCTGATGCCGTAAGTAATCCGAGACCCAGCCAAGGATGTAAGAATTCATAATTGAAAGACTTATTTAAATTCTTGCTTTTAGACAACAGTGCCTGAAAACAAAACAATACGTTTCAAAATTAAAATATATTTAATCAAGAAAGAAAGATATTTAAATTTGAATATTTCCTTTGCATTAAGTACCTCGATATCACTCGGTTCTGCCAAATTCACGAGTAAACGAAAAGGACCGGCCCACATCGAAATGTATTTCCATATTGGTCGAAGAACCTTATCGCTGCTTCATGGAGTTCTGTGTAAATAGGAACTTCAATTTCACAGTGTTTTTCAATTAAGTAAATAAATATATTAACAAAGAAACAAGCAAACACACAAACACAAACACACACACACAGATATATATATATATATATATATATATATATATATATATATATATATATATATGAACTAAAAAAGAAATAACCCCAATTTTTTACCATTGCTGTGAAGGCGAGACCTACAAAATCATGTAAGAATTGTTGCTTTTGAATGTGTTCTAAGTTATTAATATTATAATTTAATGTTTTATAAAATTATGTTTAACATTTAATTGCGTGTGTGATGTGCAAACGGCACCATATAAAAAGATTTAATTTGTATTTCCAAAATCGCACTATTATTCACTTTCGTATATCCAACTTAGTTAAAAGTGTCAATGATGGTTCTTTTGACCTAATCATAGAAAGCATTGTCTCTTTCTACGAGACCTCCCAGAACATGGGCCTTTCCTCGTGACGAGAACGAACATATCCCAATTGATGTTTTCGTAATATCTATTACGTAAATACGGGTAAAGGCCCATTCACAATGCAAACATAACCATAAGCATGGCGTTAACATAAAAGTTAGGACTACGTCTACAAGTGGACTCATTCACAATGCGTTCGCATAAGCATAACACGTAAGACGTTAACTTAAGAGCTTGCAAGCTTCAAGCTTCTGTGCTTATGCTTATGTCAGACATAAGGAATGAGCCAATCACAGTTCGAAAACTCAAACTCGATATCGAAGTCGATAAGGAACTATTCGTGTGCTGCCTGGTTGTGTTTGTCGTATTTGTTTTGATATCTCGAAATCGATTCTCATATCCAACCAATAGTAAACTAGTATGTCTCATAGCCAATAGAAACTCTTATTTTGCTTATGTTTATGTTCGACATTGTGAATACGCTAACTCTTCGCTTATGTTAATGTCTATGTCTATGTGTTATGCTTATGTTTGTGATTGCATTGTGAATGAGCCTTAACATAATTTACGTTGGGAGAACGTTCAACTATTTTTAGTTATTCATATTCATGATTCATAACAGATATTCATGAATTATTATGAATCTTTTACAACTTCGAAGCTTATTAGAAAATTAAAACTCTGATTACATATTAAATAAAAACATTTAAAATCCCCCTGATTCTAAAAATTTTCTCTTCACCGTATTGCCCACCAAGCTTTTTCGAGATATTCGTTCATTAATTTTCATTTAATTTTTTATTTTCCTGTGTTTCTAAGATAACTGTAAACAGTTATAATATTTATTAACAATAGATTCCCGTTGAAGCGTTTTAATATAATTTAATTTCACTCTAAATTTACGTATTCTGCTTATGTTTATGTCACGTTTTTCAAACCTTTCGTTATTATGTTTGTTAAATTGTGTTTCCAACATCTGTATTTAAAGATGGACGGTAATACAATGTCATTTCAAACATATACGTAACCACGTATCTGGTCAACTCATATTTCCATCTTTTGCAATCATTTGCTCTTCTATTTCTACAATAGGCGGAGACATTCTAAATGAAGCAAATACGATTTTTTTTTTCATTTCTGATTCCTAGATGTCGATTTAGGTGAGATCGCTGAGTCAAGGACTGGATCAAGTATTATAGAACTTGCAAGTAGTATACTGTATACAAGTATATACAATAATATCTATATACAAGTATTATAGTACTTGCTCCAACTTGCGCTTATCTTACGTAATATCACGAGTGCTTTGGAAATTGTCGATAAATTCCCGACTCGCGAAGTGGGGGATTTAAAATTTCCAAAGACAGTGGTATTTAATAGGACTATTCCACGAATGAAATTACGTTCGCCAAATATTGAAAATAACTAAAAGCATATTGAAATCAAAGAGGTTATGTTATAGTACATTCGCGGTTTATTGCACGTCAGCACAGGGGTGGATTTACCTATAGGCACAGGAGGCACATGCCTACGGCAGCAAACGTTTAGGTGCGCCAAAAATTGGGGACCAAAATTGTGTCAAAAGAGACTCTTCTTTGTCGTGTGCAATTTTTCTTTTTTCTTCTATATGTTTTTGAACAAAATGATTAAATATTCGGAAATTAATTTATTAACATGCTGATAATGCCTTCTGCTATATGACTTGTCATAAGAAAAAATGAGCGATGGTTCATTTTGAGAGTCATACAATTAAGATTTAATTACAATAACCGAAAGGATGTATGTTCATCCAGAAATTATTCATATTAGAAATTTACAAATTATACATATTAAATACACGTAATTTAGATAATATTTTTTTGAAGATTCATTTCGTTCAATTTCCTAATGTTAAATGTAGACATATCGGTAATTATAAAATTAAAGGTGGAATAATGGTAGAATAATAAATATGCATAAATACAAAAAATGATGAATTTGTTATTTCTATGCATCAAAATAAATGATTTTAAAATTAACTGATTTCCCTAGGAAAAAAATTGAACACGCATAAATTACTTACATTATATTGAAATTTAGTCAAATGTTTTTTTCCTGGGTTATCTGAAAAAAAAAATAGGCGGCAGTTTTCGTAGATAATAATGCCTTTGAAGCGACAACGTTATTAATCCGCTTCTGGGTTGGAAAGATAAGGTACTATCTACCCTGATAAATATGTATTAGTTTAATACATTTAATAATAATAATAATAATAATAATAATAATAATAATAATAATAATAATAATAAAATTAAATTACTCTCACAATTTTAAAACGGTGTAAGTATTATTCATCTGGGAAATGTCTGTCTCTCTCTGTCTCTCTCTCCCTCTCTCTCTCTCTCTCTCTCTCTCTCTCTCTCTCTCTGTCTCTCTTTCTCTGCATATCACAAATGTACATTTCGCGAAGTCTATTGTGTATCACGGTGTCGACTGTCTTTTAAAGCTCACAACATCCACTAGACATACTAATGAGCTGCTTTTTCAGGCAGCGAACGATAGAGGTCTTCGAAACGTTTCAAAATCCAACCAAATCGCGAACTTTGGAATCGGCTTTGATGCTGGATTTTAAAATTAATTAGTGTTTATATTCACCAAATATGACATTTGCAGTATTTGTCTTCTCAAGTCTAATTTAATCGTGAAAGGATAGTGCAGTATTCCATTAAAAATAAACAAATTAGTCCACTAAAAACAAACAAGTTAGTCCACTATCTTTAAAATTAAAGAGTGCTATCAAATATCTAATACTACAAATTATGAGCCTCTGTGTTCTGAATCATATGCTGAAACTTTCATCTCAACATCTTCAACTGTTTAAAAATATTCGAGGTGGACATTTCAAGTGACTAATCCTTTAATGTACTTCTTTTTCATGAAGGCTAGTTTTGTTAAAAAATTGAATTTATGATACTGTTATTACAGAGCATATTTGTTTTTCTTGCGTTTTAATTTTTTTTTATTATTGTAAGTTTTTATTATAATTAATTTCTATTGTCCGTACATATGTATGGAGTAATATACGTATGTAGAAAAGTTATGTCAATTTGTCCCGTCCGTCTACCAGTCTATCTTCCGGCCGTCCATCCGTCCCTGAACATTAGTCCCTAAACTGTTCGTAGAATAATTCTTCTATAAATTTTGGAAGAACTTTACATGATGCATCTGGGTCATTTTCCAAATTCTCTGGAAAAAAGCTCCAAATTCTTTCTCTAAATTTCTTGTATGAATACAGTGAAATACACTTATGAAGATATCATATGTCCGATTTTCAATGTTAACTCTGGGTTTCCGAAAACAATGAAAGTTTGGCTTTTTCTTGGGCGTCTTCGTACAATTACAATATGACGAGATATATTTTATCTTTAAATGGAATTTTTTCTCCACAATTAGTTCTTTAATTCAAGCCGTGCTCATGGATTTGAAAGTATTAGTAGTTGTCGGGCAATTTTGAATATACGTGGGAAATTTGTAACATTTTAAAAGGAAGATTATCCCAAAAACTGCTTCATTTTTTTCTTTATACATTTTCTGCGGGTTGTATCAAATGCACTTTACATGACACACCTAATTTTGATGTATTTATTTGCTTTTCCAAAAATTAAATGTATTTATTATGTATAGTATCCCACATCTTTAATATTTACAATATAAGCGATTTTATACTCCTTTGAGTTTGTCCGTACAAAGACATCAAATTATTTCTTATGAAGCTTCTCGAACACACAAATGTTTCCTGTGAAAATAAGCTCAAAACTGCGTATTTTCAGAACTGCTCAAAACGTCATTTTCTCGAAAACTTATGAATTTTTTCTATTTAGTTTTGTACTATATGGCACTGAATAACATGATATCATTGCCATTTTAGTGTATTAAAAATAATATGTAGTAATATGTCTAAAAAATATGTAGTTTTAGGGTATTAAAAATTACTGAAAAGTATTTTTTAAATATCTCTCAGATCTTTAATGTTTACATTTGAGTATTTGTAATACATACATACAATACATTATTGCATTTGTTAGTGCAATTGCATAAAATAATTCCTAAAGGAGTATTCCGAAAACTCGAAATTTTGAGTGAAAATTAGACGCAAATTGCGATTTTTCTGACACGCTCAAACAACATAGCCTTAAAAACCTCTCCAAAATTTTAATGAATATGTGCAAAATGTGCATACAGGCCCAACTTTTTATTGAATATAAGGTGTATTTTCTCATCTTAAAGAATGTCCATTTTGATGTGTTTGGCCTCTTTGATGGACAGGGATCTTGGAAACAACTTTGTGTTTTATCATGACAATACAATAATGAAGACCATAATCATATCATATAAAATATTTGTTAAAGATAAGTATATGATGACCTTTTGTAAAAAAGGGAATTTTATTTTCTTAATAAATATTATGGGGGTGTAATATTTTGAGCTTTTGTAATATGAGGAATAAATATGTAATATGTAGTAGTAATATGATTGAATGTATAAATATGTATGAAGTAATATGAGTAGGCATTTTGAAGTATGCTAGATCTAGTAAAGTTCACGTTCTACTTATATTACCTACATGTTTCTCTGACACTTTCATATTAAAAAGATATTTTGCCATAGTTTCCAAGATGTACGGTCACTATCTGCTCTGATGTACGTGGTGTTTCTGTCTTATAGTGTTCTAGCGACAAGCAATAGCAGCATTTTCGCCGAAGGTGTAATGCCTCAAATTTGAAATGAATCAACGAAGATACGCGAAATTGTAAGTTCAAGTGGAACTTTACATGGAAAAGTCCATTGTGTCTGTTCTGAAATCATACATACTGCGTCCCTTCAGTGAAGTGCATGCAGCGAATATCTAGAAAGCGCGGCAATTTGCCTTTAACGAGGCAAAGATTGTTACGGTCGCCGTATAATTTCATTAGAGTTCCGTTTTTTTTTGTTTTTTTTTTGCTCTGCCGCTCTCTCGTTGGGCTTAATAACAAAGAACAGTGCATTAAATTCATTAGCTTTATACGAGAAATTGAAGTTTATAATAGTATTTAACCATATATGTATAATTCTGAGTTACTGTGTTATTTTGTACTGACTGTGTAATTATAAAAGTAGTCGCTAATAACCATATGTAGTTGATGCGACTATAGATAAATCAAATCAATCAATCTCTCGGTGGGCAAATTTTATTCGCTGCATTGCGTGGCTCGCTTGTGGAATCAAAGTCCAAGTTCAGCTGGTTTTAGTGTAGCTTTTTATGTGGCCTTCAGTCTGTCGGGAACCATGGATTGTTAGTTGCTCGCCATCCTAATTGCTTTGTTTTTGTTCAGGTTTCGCCGGGACCCTTAATTGTCATTTAGTCTGTATAAAACTCACGTTCTAAGTCAGACGATTCAAAATGCATCCGCATGAACCTGCTTTCCTGGGAAGTCCGGCGTCCCGGGGAAAATGGTCCACTTCCCTTGACTCCGCTCTTATTTCCCTGTCGAAGTCCAAAAAGTGGGGGGGTAGTACACGCTCAAGTTGTAGCGGGTAAGATAAGCATATATAATTATTCCCTTTCATTTCACGTCATGTATATTTTTTTAAATCTGCACCGTAGAATATTTTATCAAGAGGCGGAAATAAGTTTGAATAGCAACTTTTTGCCCCGTTTTCAGTGTGTCTAACGTTTAATAAAATAATTCCGTTATATATATATATATATATATATATATATATATATATATATAATGTGAAATAAATTATTTTACAAGACTACGAATTTCCTGATGTAAAATCCCCTATTACTTCTAAATTTAGTATATCATTCTTGTGCTTGAACAGGTTTTTAAACAGATAACAGTCAGAATTACTACCATCCTGGACATAGGAAGTAATTGTGATTATTGTTCTCTTAGGTGAAGGAAATCACTGACTGAAGAACGTGACACAAGATTTTTCAGCAATGAAACCTTTCAAAGAATTTCCCATTTTCCCGAAGATCATGAGTTAATATTGGAATGATATTAATATTACTGGTAGCGTTACATTAATTAGATGATACGATACAAGAAAATTATATTAACTGAGACATGACCCCGAATTTCTTACTGTTCCGGAGATCTTGAGTTTATAGCTAATTCAATGAGACCTTTCGGAGTCTCGTAGGTGCTACTTTGATTTCTCTTACTTTAGCCCAACACCTGTATACCATTCACATAGATGTCTCACTCTTGGAGTCCAATCCCACGTCGAGGATGTTGCCGATGATTGGCAGCGGCCGTGGTCCCGGGATCTGCTCCCCGCAGCGCCGTAGCCTCTGGCGCCCTCTAGCGCCGCTCGCCCAAACTACGACTGCCAGCAACACCAGCAGCGGCAGCAGCACGGCCGACGCCCACGTCAGAGACATCGCCAATGTCACAGTCACCGCCATCTCACTCCAGCTGGGAGAAACAGAGATAGCAGCTTTGTATGTGGAGATGATGTACATATTTTATCTATACCACCATCGCAAGAATTGGCCCAGGGCATCAACAGATGTCACTGCAGTGGTTCTGACTGGGAGCTGCTAGGGTTCGAGTCCCGACGGTGGCAGATATTCGACACTAGCCAGATAGTTAGGTCGAGTTCTGTTCTCTGTCAGGATGAGAATCTAGTGGCCGCCAAGAGCTCAGTGCTCAACTGATGTCACTGCAGCGCCTCTGACCGGGAGGTCATAGGTTCGAGTCCTGACGGCGGCAGGGTTTTCTAGTTTTCCAGCTAGGTCGAATTCAGTCGCTGTCTGGAGGAGAATTCTACCGGCCGGCTGCTCTGATCGGTAGTTTTCCGTGGTATCTACGATACCTACAAACACTTATACTAACATGCACTACACTACCACATATTCCGGGAGAGCGGTCGGGAGCTTAGAGCGTGTCCCGGCTGGGGTGGTGCCCCGCTGGTGGGAGAGTCCGGGTTAGGGGGAAACCCCACTAACCGACGGTTGGTCGGCGCCGGATCTCGCCATCCAGCGGGGGAAGATCACCACCATCTCCGAAGAAAAAGCATGCACTACACTAACGGGACTAATGACTAGAGCAGTTGACGCGCCCGGAAACACGAAAAAATCAATCAACCAATTGTGCCCGCCAACTTTGATCGGTAGATTTCTCTGATCCACACCAGACGAATGTCGGAACAGTACTCTAACAAATGGGCCACGGACCGCGCGCAATCGTTCCTTCCCATTCCTTGGCCTAACATCACCCTTTACACACACAGTAACATACACTACACTATCACGATCGCGTGCGGTCCCTGGCCCGTTTGTTACGGCACTGCTCCGCCATTCGCCTGATGAGGATCGGACAAACCACGAGACTTCGAAACCACCAAGAGAACTACAGATCAGAGCAGCTAGCCACTAGATTCTCCTCCAGACAGCGACTGAATTCGACCTAGCTGACAAGCTAGTCGAAAATCCTGCCACCGTCGGGACTCGAACCTAGGACCTCCCGGTCAGAGGGACTGCAGTGACATTACATGACGCCCTGAGCCATCTCTCTCGGTCGTTAAACATTTGTTTTACCCAGTTACAAAGAAAAGTTTTCTGGAATTGAGAATTTTTTGGTTAACATAGAGAGTTTGCTACACCCATATTGAGTTATTGGGAGAAGGGGAAGAGGAACAGGAATGTTCTTGGCTGTCCGGGAGACCTCGCGTGTAGGCGAGGGACCTGTGACTTGTACGTGGCGTTTCCCTGACGGCCAAGAACATTCAGACTCCGGCCGCGGAAGCCTACGCTCTCAAGGGGAAGGGGTTTTGAGAATAGGGAGGGAGAGGAGATTCAGCGGGTGACACCTCATGAACTCAGCGAAAAATTACGAAAAACCTATTCTTGGTTTTAGTCTATGAGACTTAATATTGAACTTCACAATTAACATAAAACATTTTTGTCTGAGCAAGGCACATTTACAAACGCCTAATACGCAAGTAGTAAATGCAAAAAAATACTCGGTTTGGCTCTTCCGCTAATACTATTTCATATATCTCACGGTTTCGTCGCAGTTCACTAAATGCGACGAAATGAAACGAATCAACATCCATTTAAAATTTTCTTAAACTCTTCTCAATTAACACAAAGAGAACATGGCAGATACAACACTAGTCCCGATGATCGAAGGCTTACCCCTCATGACCTCACTTTCCGTCGTCGTCTTCTTTTCTTCTTCTTCTTCTCCTCCTCCTTCTTCTTAGTCTTAGTGCATTCCCCCATACGCCAGAGTAAAATTAACTACCTTTTCAAAATGACTCCCTTAAGTTATTCCTGACTTTTTCAATTAACCTCTTAGTTTTGCAGACTTTCTGATGTCTTGCAGACTTTCTGATGTTGAGAATTGCATATTTTCGCGGGACCTGTTTATCATTGCAAAAATAGTGTAGAAATCGATATGTATACGGTAATATTTTTCTCCTCGATATTCGAGTAGTTGGTCAACTGCATCTCTGTAGTAATTTAACTGCAAATCTTCTATGTAAAATTTATCCTTGGTAAGGGCATATATGATATATGAAACTATTTTGCGGCTTTTAAGAAACGCTCAGCTGATTGGGAACATGTAATATCCACTGCCTAAAATACTTAAAGGTATTCCAATAACGAATGGTATCGGTTGACGATTAAAAATAATAAAATGATTTACTAAACTTTTACTTCCATTCAAAAAATCTCAAAATCTCGCGATGCCATCGAAATAACTTTAAGTTAAAAAATACAATGTGCCTTCATCAACAGGGAAAAGATAGAGAGAGAAAAGGGAAGCGTACTTACGGAAATGTGGAGCAAGTCAATGCTTCAGTGAGAGCGAGGTCACGTACAGCTACAAGACTGCAATGCCTCCAATTTCTTTAAAATTTGCTACACAAGAGAGGCACTGTCAATCTTTGCGTAAAACGTTAGCGTGTTCGTGAACTAAGCCTGCTCTGCAGAATGTTTGCGCTCTTCCACAGCTTTCAGAGGCTGAACGGGTTCATTATCCGCGGCGTTAGATAAGCCAAGGTTTGTAAATGATCATGACTGTCCAGGTGACGCCGCGTCGAAGGCTGTGTTGCCGACGTTTCGACCATCTTGTCGTGGTCTTCCTCAGGGCTGTTGTGCGGTCGTGGTCTTCCTCAGGGGTGTTGTGGGGAAGACCACGACAAGATGGTCGAAACGTCAGCAACACAGCCTTCGACGCGGCGTCACCTGGACAGCCATGATCATTTACATGACTGGCCGCGGAAGCCTACGACTTCACCCAAGCCAAGGTTTGGTTGCGGCTTGTAGTAGAGGGGTGTCCAATGAGAAAGCGCGTTGCAAATCATATCATTGAGCGCGAAACTACAGAAGGGGAACCTATCAAGAATTACAATAGAGAACGAATACATCAGTAAAATACACAAATCTACAAAAGGTTAACTGAGAGAATCCGTTCAAAGGCATTTTTTGCTACCTGAATCCGTAGTTTTTCGACGAAGCTTTTACCTCAGATTTTTTCGAGTATTTTATTTTGTTCTGGAGACTCTCAAAAAACATTTTTCATAATCATTGTTCATGAAAAAAGTTATCTGCCATGTCTGTGATACTATATCAACATGCACAGCTGTCAAATAAAAACAAAATATAATTCATCCAATGAAAAATAATGTTAATGTCAATATGCTGGGAACTTGATAAACATGTATTGTGAAATACCTCACCCACTTATTGATTGATATTAATATTACTAAATCTTCATATTACCAAATATTTTTTAACTATTATGAAAGGGTTATCTCTCTGTTTTTATCAATGTTATTATTTATTTTGTTTACCCTGTTATGCTCATAAATTATCTTAATGTTGAAACGTTATCTGGATTCTACTTTAAAATTTGATTATGCATTTCGACATACAACATATTATCCTTACCTGTCATATGTGGACGTGCATTTTTATACAGAATTACGATTCCATGAAGTTTGTTTATTAAAACAAATTATTGAATTTATGGCAAAAAAAATTTTTAAAATTAATTTATATTGAGCTCTTACTAAATTAAACTTTCTTATGCACAATAATTAACGTTCCGCACGGTTCCAATTAAAGTTCATGGGCTTACTGTGATTTTCGCCCGATATATGATAACTTCTCGGACGTCTTTCAATATTTTGGTTTGAATTCGTCCATAGGATATCCTCGTTGATGTACCTATTATCGTGATTTTGCCTAACGTTAGAATAGGATTACAAATGTTCCCGGAATATTCTACACTATTTTGTACTTTCATAAAATTCTGAAATTGCAACTAAGTTAATTCTAATAAAATTCCCCTTCGAACACGGAGACTACTGAATTTAAATTACAAATTAAAAATTATAACTCAAACTAGAGTGATACCTTTGACTTCTTACTTCATCCAATACAAAGCTGTCAAAATTGATTATAAGTTATCCGCTTCCCTTTCACTGAGCTAATACCCCTGTCTTAACTGAAATAATATTCCTACCGATCCGTTTGCTTACATGTGTTCTATTCAGCGGCTAAGAAGAGCGCTTCAATATTTCTATAGAACCAAAACTTCCAAAGCCATCTTCACACCTTCGGCACAATGTCCTCGGGACCGTGTTTCCCAAATGAATTGCGCTCTGACATCAAGCATGGAATACTATAACACTGTTTTGTTGGTCATCCTAACAACGTATATTCCTTGGCTCCCAACGTCTTATCTGCATTCATATTTACGTTGTATTTCTAACGCTTGATGCCATTTTTCGTTTTCAAAATAAACCCGGGGTTTTCTGCCTTGTCACAATATGAACGGATATGGATGCGAAAGTCCAGCCATTTCCATAGCATTTGTCATGTAGTACATCGTGATTCAAGATTAGCAATTGCCACATTTTCAATGTCGGTACCCCAGCACCTGTGTAACTGTTTGAAAAAAATAATCTTGTTCAAATTCAGGCGTAATTATAATTTTTAAATAATAGTTGAAATATAAAATATTATAAAACTATTTTTAAAATCAATTGTAACATGCAAATATTATTCACAGCATACTTAACGGAGCAGATTCAGTTTACGTTAACAATTTTTCTTTTTTCTAAGGTTTTTATCCAGCCGACAACCGATTACTCTTTACATCCTGATAGCACGCATATTCGATCATACACTAGACACCAACCCTCTTGCAGGTTTCTCTGATCTGGGGTCAGCAGAACGTGAGGCGACAACACATACGTGAGAGGCAAGGGGCACACAACCATGCTCAAGGCCGCACTCGAACCAGGGGCCCTTCGGACCAAAGCGCTGAGTCAGTACACGCTCTTAGATACCTCGGCCATCCGTTTTGGCAATTTTTCTCTAAAGTGAAAAAGTTGTTTTAGCGAATAACAATATACATAATGAAATTGATCGCACTATCCGCACATAATATTAACTCGGAACCCTGAGATACTCCTTAAACCCAGAGTTTCCGGTGAACTAAAGAATGGTGAACACCTTAATAACAAATGGTCGAAGTGCGACGTACCAAGGTTGGACGATAAAATTTTGAGTAAACAGTGTATCGGATTGAACTTACCATGGATTGTCGACCGCTGGTACGAAGTGCACAAGCGCAATAAGCTCGTGCTTGTTTGTGCCAATTCTTTTTTTTCACTCTGATTATCTAATCGTTGTACTATATGATTTAGCTTTGTCATCCCTGACTTTCTTCAAACGTTCATCATAATCAAGAAATTGTTTTTCATTCTCTTATCTTTTTCCAAGTTGTACGTTGAATGAAACCAAGCCAATATACTTCGCAACGTTCATTCCCGCCTGAGATATGGCATAATATTCTGGAGAAATACATCTTATAGCTCCCAGACTTTTAGATTACAAAAACGAATTGTACGAATAATAACCAAATCCCAACCACGTGATTCATGTAAGCCTCTCTTCATTAATCTAGGAATTCTACCATTACCGTGTCTTTTATTTACGAATCAGTGGTTTTGTAAAAATGACTTGCTCAAGGGCGGGAATATTTTTCAGAAAATGCCGAAGTCTATTACTATAACACTCGACGTAGAAATCATATTCATCAGGTGACAGTATCAACAGCCCATTACAAAAAATTCACATACAATACATGTACATTATTTTACAACACTTTGCCAGATGACATTAAACGATTAAAATCAATAGAAAAGTTTAAATCCCAAGTGAAATCGTTTCTGCTGCATAACTGTTTCTATACAATTAGAGACTATACTGAGCATCACAAGAAAAGTAACATTAATTTTAACAATGATACATAATGCATTATTTACCATTTGGACTGTATAAATGAGTATAAACAACCTGTAACAACTATTGTACTACAGCTTCCGGGTCAATGACCCCATCTCGATCAAGTTTTTCGTCCAGTTTCCTTGATCCATTGAGCAAATGCTGAGATGGCCCCTTGTTTTGCTTCTGGACATAAATGTATCTTCATTTTCTGTGCACGTCTTCTAGAATTCAGTGGGAAATACAATTATTCAAATTATCGTTTCCATGTTGTCGCGGCAGGAAGTAATAAGAGCCAAAATTTATTGCTTATTTATCCTTGAAAATAGATTTTATTACATGGGAGTTTTTCTCCCTTTCAAAATTCAAAATTTATTGCTTATTTATGAAAATAGATTTTATTACATGGGAGTTTTTGTTGTTGTTTTTTTCTCCCTTTCAAAATTCAAAATGTAAGTAGTATATGACTTAGTGTAGGGATCACAGAATTTTGAAAATGTGCACACAATTCACTTTTCCCCATAGCACGCATACGCAGTTTTTAACTGTTTTTTTTTACGTAAAAATTAAAACAAAATTCCCCGCCCATTTTGCATTCGTTGTTTGCCTTCAGCAATATTATGAATCTAAATTAAAGAAATTGTTGTATTTATCTGGGAGAATTTCACTGTCAATATGGATTTGAACCCTTGTTTATCGAAGAAGTTGTAACGTTATCAAACTCAATACTGAATGGAAAAATGCCTTCCTTATCATTCAAGCCAGTCGTTCACGTCCTTCACCGTTCAAGCAAAATTGTTTTGTTTACATGGAATCGTTTCTGTCTTATCTTCACTATCTGGTTTTCTGATATCAATGTAATATAGCCATTTAGTAGTTCGGTTGGGAAAGAGTTCAACTTTTTCATTTCTCTCGAAAGACGCCAAAAGTAGAAAACGCGTTTTCAGTATTTTTAAATAGTGAATTTGACACGGGCGACAATGACTGAAGCGTTCATAAACCTTATTCATTATCATTGTCCATAAACCCCCTTGTCATATAAATAACAATTACGTGTTTATTTACCATATAATGCGGTCTGTGACAGAAGAAATGGAATAAACACTTTTTCGAGAGAAAGAAGTTTTTACTGAATAGGAAACACCTCTACCGTTTTTACAGTTTCAAGGTAGTAATGCGTTCAGAATGCTTAGAGAAAGCAACACATTCTCAATTAATTAAAAATGTTTGTTTTACATGTCTGTACAATTATAGATTTAATAGCTCTTATACGACTAATATACGTAGTATAGAGAAAGTTACGTAATGCTGCTCCAAAAAACGGCTACTTTTTGGCACAAATACTCCTATTGTGGGGCTCTGATACAGAAACAGTAGGGGAGAGTTAGGTTAACTGGTCCACATTTTTAACTACTTCTAAAATTTTATTTACTTGATCTATACATCCGGGGGCGGTGGCTAAGTGCATCAACTGATGTCACTGCAGCGCTTCTGCCCGGGAGGTCCTAGGTTCGAGTCCCGACGGTGCTCCGCGGTGGTAAGATTTTCGACACTAGCTTGTCAGCTACGTCGAATTCAGTCGCTGTCTGGAGAAGAATTCTACCGGCCAGCTGCTCTGATCGGTAATTTCTCGTGGTTTCTCCGATCAACACCAGGCGCATGCCGGAGACCCTAACGAATGGGCTACGGACCGCGCGCGATCGTTCCTTCCTCTTCTTTATCCTATCCTCTCCCCTTACACACTCACTTACACTAACATACACTTCACAACCACACATGCCAGGAGACCGGTCTGGGGTTTTAAGCTTGCCCTGGCAGGGCGATGCCCCGCTGGTGGGAGATACCCGATTGAAGAAAAACCCGACCGTACGTCGGCGGCGGTGGCCATCCAGCGGGGGAAGACCACCGCCACCTCCCGAGCAAAACCACGCACTACACGTACGAGGGCAATGACCATTAGTTGACGAGGACGGAATCACTATCTATCGATCAAATAGCCCACACACATGAAATTTCAGATGATATTTCAGTTGAAATTCAATTCAGTTTCAATGTTGCCTTCGGGATGTTGAGTTGTCTGCATGCTGCATGCATACTGACACCTTCCTTTATTTCAGCCATTGATAATTTTAAAGTGTCTACAGAATAAGACCGGTGATCCGTTATTCGATTCCGAATACGTGGCATCTGAAATTAAAACATACAAATAATAGTAGTAATGAGTTACAATTAGTAATATAATGAACGGCGAATAAATAATGTAATACTCCAAGTTAAATAATAGCATATCTACAAATACTACTTTCGAAAAAAAAAAAAAAAAATACAGAAGTTAACTGGACCGGTCCACCTAACCTAACATCCACACGGTCTAGTTAACCCTAAAGCACGTTTTCTTTATATCCTCGAAAACACGCACATTGCAACAGATTATTAAAAACAAAACTCACTACTATAGAGCAGAGATACTTACAATTAATCTGGTGTGATGATTCTTTTGTTCAATAGCAACAAAAACACAAAACAGATGAGCGGTAGAAAAAAACTTCTGACCGCTCGGAAACCAAATGTTTCACTGTATGGAACAAATGAAGGTCTGAAACTGATGAATATAACGTACATTGTCGGCCCTGACATCCTACGAATGCCATCTGGTGGAAAAGGCTGGATCACATTCCGCCAATTTTTAAATGCATGGTCCACTTAACCTAACCGATCCAATTAACCTAACTCTCCCCTAAATAAACCCTCTTCTAATATGTAGATAATTACTCCTCTAACACATTATGTAGTCAGATTTCAGAATCGGGATCTAGATACCGAAAAAGAGTTGTTTTTTTTTTTCAAAACATCTGTCGGTCTGTGAACACCACTACCGCCTAAACCATACGTAGGATTTCTTTCAATTTGGATATTCACCGATCGATCTGGCTCGACTCAAAAGTTTGCAATTTTGAAAAACATTCATCATTTTTGGAGGTACTTTACATGAAGCCCTACTTTTCAAAATTTTCTCAAAAATGGCTCCAAATTTTTCCTTTAAGTTTTTTGAAAGATTCAAGTAAAATACACTCATAAAGATTGCACAGGTCCATTTTCACTGTTAACTCTGAATTTTCGTAACTTGCAAAAATATTTTTTTTCGGGGTCTTCCTACAACTAAAAATAGAAGATAGAAATGTTTCCTTCTAAAGAAATTTGTTCTCCATACTTCTTTCATTAATGTCATGCACTTTAAAAAAATAGTAGTTTTCGCACATTATTGCGTGCAAAATGTATGTACAATATTAAAAAATAACAAATACAAGATTTTTTCAAAAAGGCTCCAAAATGTTGTTTTTTCAAAAATTTAAAAAAAGTAATTTTTTATCACTCGCGACGTTAAGGTGTAGTACATTAGAGGCGATTGGTTCACATAATTGCTTAACATTTCTGGAAAAGTCAATAGTTTTCTGTGAAAATGAGCGCAAAATTTTGCATTTTCATAAACATCCAAACCCCATTTTTCAAAAACAACTCAAATTTTTTCTTCAAACTTTTCGCATGAATGGTGCTAAATGCACTGTTTAATATGACACAAAATTCATTTTAAAATATTCTTTTTTCAAAAAATGTGCATGTAATTTTTTCAAATTACACAAATGTATTTTTTTAAATATCACTCACGTAGTTAATATGCATATTTCCTGCAATTTGTATACATTAGTGCATTTGTGAGTGGAAGTACTTAAAATGACTTTCAATGTTGTTTTTCGAAAACTCAATTGTTTTTTGTAAAAAAGAGCTTCAAATTTCGCATTTACAGGAACGCTTGAAACTATTTTCTTAAAAAACGACTTCAAATTTTTTCTTTAAATATTTTGAAAGATAAGAGCTTTAAATTTCGATATAGAACGAGGTTTTACTGTCTACAATATTCATAAATAAATATTTCGATTCTGCCATTAGGAAACCGAAAAACTGAGAAAATAAAAAAATAAAAAAAGTACTTTGCGCGGCGATAGATGGCAGCTGGGAAGACAATTGGGAATGACTGAAAAGATGGCCCAGACCAAAGAAATAAGAAAACTTACTAGTACGAGAAAGTCTGTGCCATTCTTTAGAACCAATAGTTTATTTTTTGTCATATTTTAACACGTATCCGTTGAAAAATGTATACTACCATACAGAGGGAGTCACATAACTTTAGCATCTCCTAGTTTTGAACGGTTGACTTTATTGCAATGCAATGTTCATGGACGTGCATAGGGGAATGGGGCTTAATTCATACACGTATTCATTTCTGATATATCACTTGTATTTTATGAGATATAGAAGTAACTTTGTTTTTTCAAATGTAACTGTAACATATAGTCTATAATGACGAGCATAAAAATACGAATCCAATAATACACATATTGCCTTACGTTAGATAAGCAAATTTTTGAGACATTTGATTTTTTTAGCGACTTGTGATTGATTGATTTTTTCGTGATTCCTGGCACGTCAACCACTTTGGTCATTAGTCCCGTTAGTGTAGTGCATGCTTTTTTATCGGGAGACGGCGAGCTCCGGCGCCGACCTACCGTCAGCTAGTGGGGTTTCCCCCTAACCAGTGCTCTCCCACCAGCGAAGCACCGCCCCAGCCGGGACAAGCTCTAAGCTCCCGACCGGCCTCTCGGAATATGTAGTAGTGTAGTGTATGTTAGTGTGTGTGTGTGTGTATGGGGAGAGGATAGGACAAGGAAGAGGAAGGACAGATCGCGCGCGGTCCGTGGCCCGTTTGTTAGGGTACTGCTCCTACATTCGCCTGGTGTTGATCGGAGAAACCACGAAAACTACCGATCAGAGCAACCGGCCGCTAGAATTCTCCTCCAGACAGCGACTGAATAGCGACTTGTGTTTAACGAACATTTTGAAGGTAACAGTCCGCCTCACAAGGTCATGCAGTACTCCCCGTGCTAACGCGCACTCGGAAAAGGGAACTTATCGAAATATTTGAAGGTACTGATCGTATTTCAAATCTTCGCAAAACTGTTTCATTTTTTCTTAAACTCTGATTTCCATCCTTCAACATTTTCAGATTTTTGTCGTTCTTTGATACAGAGAACTGAAGAATTGAAAATAAGAATTTGGCATAAGTATGTATTGAAATAAAATTTTGTTTCTGCTGAAAATATCGGATGAAATAGATGCACATATTGAATCATGCAGCACATCATCAACCAAATATATCTTGCAGTAATGTTGTCAACCCCTGAAGCCAAAAACTGCACACAATAAAAAAATTTTCTTGCTGAAATTGAAGAAATTATTAATAAAAAACGTTTAAGGTAAAAAACGTCTGGAACAGAAGAAAATGTCCATCGGAAGCATCAGTTTAAACTTCGCACACAGCTGTAAGGAACAAATACATTTCCATGAACAAACATTTTAGCTCAAAAATGGTGTTTAGTTTGTGTCACGATATTAATATTGGAAAGTACAGTGAGTAGAGCAGTAGTAATAATTGTAATAATAATATTAACGATAGACTTTCGTTTAAGAAGAAATTTGAGCTTTCTATTCAATCAAAATTCATGATTTTTGGTTTAAATGGAAGGTAGTGGACCCCGAATGTTTTATTGTTCGTTATTACTAACCGGCTCTATAGAATAGACACTACATGTCAATAAAATCGTAAAATTAATAGAATGAACGCTTATCTGCCGTAATTTCTTCAATTCATCGTTTGGGTGTGTCAGGAACTTCGTCAACAAGATATTGATCTACCGCGAGCAATAGTTTTTGAGTGCGAGGCTAGAGTTAGCGAAGATAAGAAAGCGAGTTTTTTAAAGTTCGAAGTTCGATTGGATTTAAGTGCAAAGATTAGTGACGTTGCAAGCAAAGTACAGCAATCTTTTGAAGTATGTGTCCCTTTAGAAAGAAATCAGCAATTACAATATTATCATGAATTCTCCTTTTAAGTTTGATAGCAAGACGTCTGGCTATAGACCACTACATTATGCATGTCCAGATATTAGCAAATATAAAACATCTCAAATACATTTTCAGAAATATTTTTAACTTTGTTGACAGTGAATAATGATTATCTTTCTCCAGGATTTATAAATTTGCCTCTTACCAAAGTAGGTACTGAATGCCATGAAACAATATTCTGAGGAGTTTCCATTTTCCCTAGAGAGTATACGAGGTGCTTTTCCGCTGTACCTTTTCCTATAATTATTCCTTTCGTGTGATAGAGAGTTCAGCAAGCGTAGGAGTCTTAATAGTAATATTATAGTTGTATTATGGAAAAATACTGGAAAACCACCTCAATAAAACATTCTCCTGGTTCAAGAAATGTAGTTTGAAAACAAACGAAACCAAATCAGTCCATATAACTTTCATTTCAAGAAATAATAATAATAATAATAATAATAATAATAATAAATGATGATGATGATGATGATAATAGCCCCCTGACGACATGAAAAATATGTAGTACATTCTGCAATAAGTAACTGTTAAATGTTTAGAAATGCAACTAGTTCCGTGACTAACATGAAAAAAACACATTGAAACAGAGAGAAAAGAATTAAAAATCAAACTGTTAAGACTTAACTGTATAGGAAGAAATTCTCTCCCTCCAACACAAAATCTTTGTCTACAAAGCCATTCTCAAGACGATTAGAATCTTTGACGCGGCGTTCAATTTTGGATCACTGCCAGTTAATCCAAAATGGAAATCTGAAAAAGATTCCAGTACAAAAACCTGAAAATTCTAACTAATGGCGTTTGAGATTTTCTGAAAATACACAATTTTGAGTTCGTTTTCATCGAAATCAATGAGTTTTCGAGAAATATCATCAGAAACAATTCGAACCATATGTACTCGCAAAGTCAGTAATGTGTAAAAGCCTTAATGTAAATATAAAGAACGTGATAGATATTTGAAAAAATTACATTTGTGTAATTCAAAAAAAAGTAGAGCCTCTTTTGAAAAATCTTTTTTTAATAGTGTGCATATTTCATTTAAAATTATTTTTAAAATAGTAAATGTTTAGAAATGCGACTAGTTCCCTGACTAACATGAAAAACATTGAAACAGAGAGAAAAGAATTAAAAATCAAGTAACAGAAGTAATTCATGTAACAGAATGTACATGACATTTATCAAAAAACTAATTGCAGACAACAAAACAAGAGAAAGTAAATACATATGCCATTTTTTGAAGTGTATTTCATTCTATTCATACAAAATTTACCGAAAAAAGTTCAAGCATTTTTGAGAAAATGTGACGTTCCAAGCATGCAAAACGCAAAACGCGTTCCCGCGAAATTCAAAGGGTCTCGAGTACGGCCAGATCGATCGGAGAATATTCTTTTTGGAAAAAAATCCTACGAATGATTTAGACACCAGACGGACGGACTGACAGGCGGTCGGTCGAACAGACGGGCGTTTTAGAAAGAAAACGGTTTCCGTATAAGGAGATCCCCAAACGAGATTTTTTTTTTTTAAATCTCGAAATTGATAATTATTCTGTAGGATTACATAACTTTCTCTGTACTACGTATATTACTCCGTACGTAGTACGAATGTATACGAGAAAATAAAAATCGTTTATCCTCAATTCAGTGGTGGAGCGGGATTGAAAAATATATTTCACTTTTGCATGTCTCTAAAATTCACAAGTTTTAATGAAATTCAGACCTGTACATATTTTGTAAGAGTATATCGTACTATTCGAGCAAAAAATCGAAAGAAAAAAAATTGTGAACCATTTTTGAAAAAAAATCGAAAATGTCTTAGTGTCTTCATGAAAAGTACCCCCAGAAAATTAAAATATCCGTTTCAAATATGAGGAACGCGATATTAGTCAGACCAATGGGTGAATACAAATTTGGGCGATAACCCTGTGCCCAGTTTAGGTGCTAGTTTTTCTTACAGGACAGTCGAATAAGCGGTACGGTCCTTTTGTCGAAAAAAAATTTGTTTAGACATCCACTAGTAAAAATGGTTCTTTTGGTGCAAGTGAAGTGTGCTAAAAGTTTAATTTTTAGCACTAATGCTAAAAATTTGGCGATGTTCAAGTGTTCAGATAAATCTGTGAAAGCAACAAAAAACAAAATAATATCATCTGACCACATCAGCTACTTCTAACCTTAATATAATATACGCTCACGTTTTCTTGAACCCGAAATATCCACCCACATTCCTTCCCTGACCTTCCTTTAAGGTATATGTCTACTCAAAGCAAAAATTTCTTAATTTTATGATTTAAATGTAGATGAACATGCAGGAAACGTAAAATATCGTCCCAATTTTTTTAAGAAAATTTACATTTGATTTATGCAAGTTTTTACTGTGTTATGTTTCCAATATCTCAATTAATATTTACTCGCTTTCACAATTATTTTTTCAGAATAGAAAGAAATAACTGTTACATTATGTAATCCTCAATATTTTTTGAGAAAAAAATTCTGAATTTTAATAAATAATTTTGAATTAATTTTCTTTTACTTCCTTTTAAACGCAACTTTTCATATTGTATAGTGGCATATTATATGTGGTTTACATAATAACCTGAAATATAACCTGTAAATCCAGAAAGAATCATTTCAATATCTCTATTACAAGTTCCCGAGTTATGATGTATTTCGTGAATCAATACGCAAGGAAAATGAAGTGTTTAGGAGAAGTAATTAAAGTTTTCATACTACTCGCGCAACTTTTCTTGAACGATAGATTGAAGAAATGCGGGCGGAGTGGGGGTATAAGTTACAAAGTCGGCCACTAGAGTATTTAAAGTAATGTCAACCTCTGGAAAATCAAAGTCAAACCTGCTACGTGTGCGACCAGGTCATCGCTGTGAGTAGGCAACAGCAGGGACACGAGATAGGAGATTTAGGTGCCTCCCTTGAAGGACCTGGACCTGCCTCAGCCATTTATTTGAATAACGGTTATAAGGCTGAACAAAAGTTGACTATGAAAGCAACTAGCTTTGACTGTCCTCTATTTCGCGCCAATGAAATTTGAATACTTGGAATGTTGTTATCAGTGCTCGCTGCGAGCTTTTACCTTCAACTGTTAATTGCTCAAGGGAGGGGGAAGCAAGGTCATCGTTCAAGAAAAGTTGCGCGAGTAGTACCTATAGTGTCCCTTCAGCATGAGTTACACCTTCTCTTTCCACTTCGTCTTCCCTCTTTCTTTGCCTTCCTCACAAGTACCTTCTCCTGCTTTTGTTCTCTGATGTTTACAGTTCAATAGCTAGTTCTTTTTAATTCCACATGCTTACATTCCCAAAATCTTCATTCAGAGGGACCAAGGAGGCATGACAGCGACGCCATCTTGAAAACTTTTTATTATATCTCCGAAAATATCGCAGGTAGATAAAAACGGACATCACCGCAAGAAAGTGCGCTTTCAGAATGGTAAAAAATGCAATTTTCCAACATTCTCGGTCACTTTTGAGTAGACATGTCCGAACAAATGAGAGCAAGAAGCTTTATTAACAAAATGTAATAACCACAATACCCCTGTAAAAGAAATTATTTTGTTTCAAAAAATGAGCCACAAATTTTATATAATAGTCCTGTAGACAAAATAATTTCTCCCCACTCCTCTCGCGCCTAGCGCAATGAGGACTCGAGATACGCGCGGGGAAAATATCATGATTTGTATGTTTGAATAAAATTAAAATGAGAGTCAAAAGGGCTGTATTCAAAATAGTATATGACACACGTGGTAACAGTGATTTTATTTTGCTCCTAGAATTGTGCCGCTCGGTCTAACGGACTCGTGTCGCAACATTTCCTACTCGCAAAAGGAAAGGTCACTTTAACCACTCATATCATAACTATTTCGGAGCCACAAAACCAGTCTTTCTGTCGAAAAAGTTTCATTTTACCTCACAATTACAGTACTTTCTGTGTACCAGGATATTATACAGAAAAGTAAAACAGTAAGTCCTTTGTAGCTTCTTGCCGGCTCCCGAAGTATGTGCTTAACAAGAGTGTCCTCTGCCAGTCAAAAGAACTTTGAAATGAGGATCGGACGGAGGACGGAATTAGTATACAGTACGATGCAACGGGCCCTTTACAGTGACTTTTAACACAGATCGTGATAGAGCATATTTCTTCCTCAATTCTTTTTGACGTTTCCGGTTCACACGACTAAATGGAAAAGTAAAATACACTAAGTACACTATGAGCGGAAAGAAAAAATATTAGATTTGAACTGTAAGTGCAAGTATATCAGGATAATTACACTATCCTTCTCTTGAGAAACTATAGGATTATCAGATTACTGAAACAAACTATTGCAAGGCAACTTTAATAGGTGCAGTTTAATGTAATACATAACAAATCAGCATTTAATATACATAATATTTTGTAATATATAAAGAATCAAAAATACAAATAAAAGAAATGCAGAAGTCATGTATTTATCCTCCTAACAACAGATAATCTCACTCCATTCTCCGCTTTGAGAGTTATTTCAGGAACCAATTTAATTTCGAAAGTGGGATCTATTTGAAGAGAGTAATTCCAAACAATCTTTGCCAGGACTGCTTTCATTTCCAGCATTGCAAATTTTTGGCCTGAAACCAGAACAACATGTAAGATCAAAAATCTTATGAATTATTGTAACGTCATAAATATTTAATACTAAATAAATAAAACGTATGAGATAAAATAATCTCTAATATGTACATACACATTACGTATAAGAAAAAAATATGTTGTGCAAAGAAATGAAACAATGTGGAAGAAATATAATGCAAAACAAAAGAAGATTTTAGACATACATATGTGCTCACACTTGTGTTTACCAATTGCATATTTTGTGGATTCTGCCTTGTGTTTTCTTGTACAAAGCGGACTTTTTCTCTGAATCTGAAACTACCTTCCTTCATATTGTGTTATGTCAAAACTTCTCATATGGAGTTGCGATTCGTGGGGAAACATTATTTTGGGATAGATGCTTGGATAGTTTTCGGAGATCTAGTACTCCAAAATGTCTTATTAAAATTGAAGTAATCAGGTGATCATAATTTATATTCTACAATACATATGAATGCAGGGACTGATCTAGGAAAGACTTTCAGGGAGAGGGGTTCACTTCGCACCCATCGCTTCCAGAATATTTTTTTAATAGTAGTTTTTCAACTTCATTAATAGATTTTCGATAATCAATAGCATCTTGATAATTACAATCCTCAGGCAGTTCGTATTCGGTCATTGAGTCCGTTTGGTCTTCATTGACCTTCTTTAACATTTTTGGGAACCCAGATGGGACCCAAACATAGAACATGGTTAAATCGAGTTTCGACGATTCTTTTCTTGACTAGGCAGGAAACATGATGATATTAAATGAAGAAATTAGGGACTATAGGCCGGCATTACACTGTAAAAGATATTTGACATATATCTTTGATGAAGAACTTTGTGGAAGTTTTTTGAACTTTGACGAGAAAACTTTGACAAAGAAATTTGACGAACGGTTTACATTTCGTCCAATATTTGATGTAGTGTTGGCTCGCGATTTACGATGGATGACGCACAAAAAGTTGTGTTTGTGCTACTTTATGTTTTATAATAACTAATCAATGTTTAATGCTGATGAAGTAAAAGGTAAAGAGGAAACGTAAGGACTTAGAACAACGCCATGGTATTCATCCATGGTGAGGTTATGGGTCGCACATTGTGAAGCATTTAATTAAAGAACTTCGAAATGAAGAATTACTCGTATTTGAGAATGGATGAGGAAACATTCAATTTTCTTTGTCGTTCTTCCTTCTTTCGAAATTGAGTGTTCTGTTTTGGAAGTTTAAAAGAATTATCTTCCTGAATTAGGCATTTTCCAAACCCCATATTTTCCACTTCTCGGGAAAATGTGTCCTACAAGCGTCAATTCGGTTGCTTTTACTATTGTAGTTGGGATGGACAGTATTATATAACATTCTAATTGCTCGCACTTTGCAATTCAAATTTTAGTTGAAGTATAACCCTATATCCGACGCCATGTTATACATTAATAATTATTGAATTATACCAAAGGTATGATAAAACTTGGACGCTTCAGACTACATTTTATAAAGAAATTTTATAATAGAAATCTTTTATAAAATATTGGCTATTACACTGTCATATTTCTTTTATAAAATATTTCGACAAAGATCTTTTACAGTATTATCGGCCTTAAGCATAGTTCGACCTTCCGCGTAGGCGCAGTTCGAGTTGCGCATGCGCAGATGGTCAAAAGTGCCATAGAGCGGTAGAGATACTATTGCTTTGAATTACTGGACACTGCGGTGGACTTTAAGTCCCTATTATAAAACGAAATACCTTTAATCAAAAATTTAAAATAACTTATCCTCATTACACAAAACTACTGTTATTCAGGGGCGGATTTAAACATGCCGTCGCTCTGGGTTCCATTAATTTTGCCGCCCCTTGAGAATTTACATTATTTATAAAAAATATGATTTGTGTGATACCGATACCCCTATACTGATTGGGAATAAACATTTTCTACATGTTTTTGTATCGTAACTAATACCATGGCTAATTCCGTTTCTTTTGAAGCAGAAAATAATACTGAAACTGATTTCTCTCTTTCATAAATCGGATAGTCTAAGAAAGAAAAAGATAAAACATGGGTTAATTTTAGTTCTTGTTTCAAACGAACATGACTTTAAAATTCAAAATATTACAATTTTTGGAAAATTTGCCACCCCTCAAAACGTGCCGCCCCGGACTACCCATATGTAAATCCGCCCTTATTATTACTATTAACCCTTTAACTGTTACGGGTCGGCCGGCTTTGAGTCACGCGTCTTGCGCCATGCTTCCCACTGCGGGTACCGGTGTGAGCTGAATGCAGAAGTACTCACAGATACCGCGCAATTCGTCTCAGAAATCAATTAGTTCTAGTGGTAGCCGAAAGAGTGTTTGCGCGAGCGAACTCGACCATAGGGTCCTGGGGACAACGCGGTTCCGCGTACAATCTTGCCTAGAGGCTCCCCGCAACAACCTGACTGAGCGGAAGAATATACCACGCACGGAAATATTTTGCGTATAAACTCGTCTAGAACAGTCAAAGGATTAATTTTGCATTTTACAGTCGTCTATTCACATCACCTCTTATTTCAGGTACCTAGCTTAAGTTGATTGATGTTTCCAAGAGGTGAACTTCTATAGTTCCTTAGTATAGTGAATATTTTTTATGCCGGGAGGTGGCGGTAATCTTCGCTGGATAGCGAGATCTGTCGCCGCCGACGCGTCGGCTAGCGGGTGTTTCCCCGATTAGGTATCTCTCACCACTGGGGCATCGTCCCAGTTAGATCAAGCTCTAAACTCCCGACTAGTGTCCCAAACAAATGTGATTGTGTAGTGCACATGAGTGTAAGTAAAGGGTGAGGACTGGACAAGGAAGAGGAAGGAACGATAGCGCGCGGTTCGTGGCCCGTTTGTTAGGGTTCAGCCCCGGCATTTGCCTGAGATTGATCGGAGAAACCACAGAAAACTATCGATCAGAGCAATCGGCCGCTAGAATTCTCCTCCAGACAGCCGCTGAATTCGACCCAGTTGTCTAGCTAGTGTCCAAAATACGCCACCGTCGAGTCTCGAACCTTTGGACCTTCCGGTCAGAGACGCGTGGAGAGCCATCCACAATGCTGACTCTGAGCTAAACTCAGCCGGGGTCTAACTTAAATGTGTGCTTGTTCAACACTTTGAGTCACTTCTCTAAACGAGAACTCAGCGTAGCAAGTTACTCGGAATTATGAAGATTTTTTAAAATCCGAAACGGAAACCAAAGCACTTTCATTCGACTGCGGTTACAGTAATATTTTTAATGAAAGAATTACGTTTTCTAATTCCCTCAATTTTTAAACAGTTCTTAATTGTTTTAGTTATGGTTTCTGTATGTTGCTGGGGGTAATTCAAAAATATATAAGTTAAAAAATTGAAAAATTAAAAAAAGGTTTGGAGGGTGCTTGATCCCCATGGTCCTCTCTTGAGTCGCCAGAGTTCGAATATTTCGCAACACTTCTCATTCATTGTTTTACCAATGCAGTTTCTGGATCCAGCGCTGAAAGGCACGTAGGCATATGGGTGCCTCTTGGAAACAGCTTCCAGCAAGAAATTATCCGGATTGAATTCTCGTGGATTTGGATAAAGCTCGGGATTCCGATGTAAGAGCATAGGAATCACTACAACAGTCGCGTTAGGAGGTACGTCAACTGATACTGAAAACAAATTAAAATTATATAATAAAAAGAATCCATGTTTAACGCAAATATGTGCAAATAAAATGAATTCGGCATTTCTTTGCCCAGAAGAAAAGCCCAATGCAGCCACAATGAAGTGACACGTAAAGGTGCAGGAGAAGTAAAACTATTGAAATATTACGAATTGTCCTTGCTTCACTCACTCGAAGGAAGATGTAGATCTTCCGTTGTCTGTCTTCCAAATACTGGAACACTGGGGTACAGCCGCAGTGTTTCCTTTATAACTTGTTCTAGATATTTCAACTTGTTTAGGTCTTCTAAATTAAGAGATAATTCTTCCAATTTACCATCAGATACTACTTCTCTTAACTCATCAAGAATTCTTTCCTGAAAAGGTTAGAAAAACAACGAATTTAGAGTAATCAACAATTCAATTCACAATGGAAATAGAAGTGATATTTCTGGTCTTGTCACAGATAACCTATTTTACGTGATTTATTTGTGGAGAAGCACCGACAGTTCTTATATCCTGCGTCATGAAGCAGGGAATTCGATTGATTGTTAGTGAATCCGAGCGCGTCAACCATTGAGGTCATTAGTCCCGTAAGTGTAGTGCATGCCTTTTTCTACAGGAAGTGGAGGTTCCCTCACTGGATGGTGAGATCCGGCGCCGACCTACCGTCGACTAGCGGGGTTTTCCTCAACCAGGTATCTCCCACCTGCGGGGAACCGCCCTAGCCTGGACAAGCTCCGTGTTCGCGATCGTCTTCCGGTATGTGTGATAATGTAGTCCATGTTAGTGTATGTGTGTAAGGGGTGAGGATAGGACAAGGAAGAGGAAGGAAAGATGGCGCGCGGTCCCTGGCCCGTTTGTTAGGGTACTGCTCCGACATTCGCCTGGTGTTAATCGGAGAAACCACGGAAAATTATCGATCAGAGCAGCCGGCCGCAAGACTTCTCCTCCAGACAGCGACAGAATTCGATCTAGCTGACAAGCTAGTGTCAAAAATCCTGCCACTGTCGAAACTCGAACCCTAAAACCTCCCTGTTACAGGCACTGCATTGACATGAGTATATGCACTGAGCCACCTCTCTCGGTCACGGAATTCGAACTGAGCACGCTGTGCGATGCCGAGAGTATAAAATCGATGGCCGATGGAGCCGACCGAAACAGGTCTAGGAGAGCACAGGACGAATATGGAAGAATATTAATTCATGGAACAAACGCGGGTATTTGACATCTGTGCGAGAAAACGGTGGTCGGCTGTTCCGTTTACCTCTACCCCCCCCCACGATTCTCTCGCTGCGATTGGCTCAATGTGTAATGACGCAATCATTCGTGCCGTAAAATGCTAATTCATTATTTGTGCCGTAAAATGTCCGATTATAAACGATTTCTAGCAAAACAAAAAGGTCAGGGGTTAGTGTCGTTTATATTACTGCTATACTAAAAGTTTACAGGACAAACGATGGGCGTCGTTCACTGGCACACCAGTCCCCGCTGCTGGTTTGGGAGTGGAATGTTTTGCGAAATCATATGTAGACAGTAAAATTTCTGTTGCTTTGAGGTGGAGTGCATATATTTCGGTAGGAGAGTAAAAAGGAAGATTTGATAAAAAAAATCAGTTTTATAATGAAAATAATGATCTGAAAAATGTAGATTAAATCGTCCGATAAAATGTTGAATATCTCATGGAAATCGGTTTAGTCATTTCCAAGATTAACATGAAAACTTGCAAGAAAAAAGAAGTTGTTTGGGTTTAACATCATGAAAATAATTTTATGAGCTTTTAAAAATGCAGTGATTTTTAAACAGACACTTCAGTGAAATATAGATTGTGATAAAACACAAACCTGAATATCTGGTCGCCGTGACAGTTCGTACAAAGCGAATGATATTGCAGAAGCAGTAGTGTCGTGACCCTGGAACATATTAAATACTAAGTTCAAACTAATAATTGCTAGGTACAACTAAACGGTATAGTCATAAATGAAAAAAAAATTGTTTACCTCGAACATGAAAGTGTCAACTTCTTCACGAATATCTTCGTCAGATAATACATCGCCATTGAGGGAAGAATACAAAAGCAGATCCAAAAATGCCAATTTTCGTTTTCTCCCTGAAAAATTGTACTGTTTTCTTATCTTAATCAAATAATGATAACATTTACTTTCCAATGAATTAATATTAAAATATTATTTTTTATTTCAAATGTTAAATTAGGTATGCAAATACTATTATTTTACCAATTTCATCTATATTTTTTTCAAATAACGTCGGATCTTCTTCGAGTTGCTTTCTTCTTCTCCTTATTACCTAGAAAGCAAATGCAGTAGGTCATGATTGAGGATTTTGTCTTATACACTTGAATTTACATTCACCGTCTCCAAAACCCGTTCGTTCCCAAAAGCACCTCGAGTAACACATATTTAATTTGTTTTGCTAATTTATGCTAGCATACATATGTTATTCACTGCGCCCTTTTTTTCGTTTTTTAAAACTTCTCTTTATTTGAGAGTTTACATAAATTACTGCTTGGGCATATCCTTGTAACACGATGATAAGAAAGTATTATTTTTCAAACTTCTAAGCAACGCACCTATTTTTCATTATTTTTTATTGTTAAATGAGCAAATATTACAAAGAAATTGAAGCGAAACACAATACATTACATTTACACCGCATTTCCCGCATATGTTTTCGTAGCAAAACATTATTAGGGAAATGAAGTAGGTTCCTATTGCCCCATGTGGGAGGCAGGTTGAAGTCGGATTAGTAAGATGGGTTACTTTTGTTTGCAGCCTTACTCTTCATAAAAAACGGCATCATTTGAGGCAGATAAGGATGAGTTAGATGACAATAACTTCATTTGTGCCGTTTGGTAGACCTCAGCCTGGTAAAGAAGTGCGAGGAAGGTGGAAGCAACATGAATCACCTATCACCTACCAATACTAGCATCTGATGAAGAGATTGAGATCAAATAAGAGTGAAATTATATACATCTGAACATAACTGAATTACTCGTATAATTACCAAAAATAACTAATACAACTCAACAACGACTAATAAAACCCGCCTCAAACCCTAACCTCACAAATCCACGCTCTAACCTCAATATTGCACTACACTCTCAACTCTTCTCCAGATCAGTGTCGCGCCCTCTATCAACTAGAAAATGTCGCCTGTACTAGCTGTAGTAGCTAGAATGTAGTTCACACGTGCAAGCAGAATTGAAGAGTTGTATGAAGGAATGTAACGGAGTCCCATAAAATTATATTAATGTTTCACGACTACGTTCACCTAGAGACATCAGTATAAATATCTTAATAGACCCGGTAAATTACGATTTCTGACGCAAAAATTATTAAACTTGTACAACTTAAAGATCTCGAATTACATCGTGATAGGAGTGTCGTTTGAAATCCATTTATTTACCTAAATTTTCTATTTTTTGTGCTTTTTCGACTGTAATCTTTCATTTAGTTTCTCCGTTTCTTATAAATTATTTTCAAAAACAGCTCACCTCATTTGTCATACCATGAAGGATTTTCAAGTTGTTTGACTCCTGCCATCCCAAATGTGTCAAACGATAAATGAAATCCAAATACAACCAGGGTTTCGAACTTCTTTTCATTAACAATTCACACATACTGTAAAGAAGAGTAACCTGGCGTAATGTAACAATAATGTAATTAAACCAAGCAATTTCATTATCTCAAAGAAACTTACCTTTTGACGCTCTGCAAATAGGAAGATGCGTAACCTTCGGTTTGAGCATTAAGTTGAACTCCCATGGCTGTCTCTACAAGAAAATTCTTATGGTCAATTTTTGGATGCTTTTTTATACTAAGGATCTTTCGATATCGTGATTAACGACTCCCCGCGCAACCATCTCGAATTTTCACAAAATTTTGTATTCTGGGACCCGCATGTCCCAAAGAAACTTTTGTGAAGTTGTAGCTTCGTAAGTAAAATACTTTTTTGATATAGCGGCTTGTATTTCTGATAGATGAATATAGTAAAACAAAGACATTCTTAATAAAAAATTAAATATCAACATCTGAAATGTATAAATTTAAAGTCAAGAATTTGGTAAATCTTTCGGTCCCCTCAATCGTTTATAAAATAGTTCGGGATGTAAAATATATTAGGGTAAAATGCAAACAAATAATTATAACTTTAACTTCAGCTTTGAAATTTGGATACTCAAGAAGTGAATACAATCGTTTAAAATATTTTTTCACGAATTGAAAAATACTTAAGTCTTCATTAAATCCAGCTTACGACAAACCTACCACATATCACGTCTTGAGTGTACAGATCAATGTGCGGAGCTATGTCGAATGGTTCTTCTCCTTCCTTCTTCTTTAATATCGACATTAAAATGTTCCCTTGTTTGTTGAAAACATCGACAAATTGTTCCAGTATTGAGAAATGGAATGTCGGCGTGATAATTTTTCGATGCTTTTTCCACCTTTCTCCTGGAAAAGTTAAAAAAGTTTTAAACAAAGTATTCTATGAAATTAATTTGGTTCATGAACACCAGCGTTCTTGATAAGTCGAAAGTTGATCGTTTACCATGAAATTAAAATGTTATATGTTTCGCAAAAACAGACTTCCAAAATTCCTTTTCGACACGAATTAAGTGAAGTTTTTGCAATATAGTAAGAATCTCCCAAACTTGTTAATGCCGCAAATATATCAGATAGTGACATGATGAATAAACGTGCACCGCTGGTCCTGGCAATGATTGCTTTCTCTAATGTATCACTTAACAAAAAGAAACTAACCTAATTACTTCGTCTTCTGCTGTCTTCACGAGACAAAAATAAAACTTGACACCAGGAGTTTTCACTGTTTAGTGTGATTTTTATAGCAAATTATTCTTCAGTACTTGAAGCCGCAATTCCGAGACAGCTGACAATTAATGCATAAGCTACCCTGCATCCTTTTGTACTGTAGTTCAGAGAAAACAAATAATTTAAACATCGAAGAATATTTTTAGATGCCTGAAACACACACGAATTCATCTTTTCACCGTAAACTCATAACACTTCTCAAAATAGATTATTACTAGGGGGTCGGATTTTTAATGGTAGGTAATTTTCTTCACTTTAGAACTATGTCGTTAAGTGTAGAAATTAATTTTATGTTATGACAAAAGGAAATTATCCATTTTTACTTGTCATTTTTGCATTTTTCGTCGATTTTGACTAATAAGTCATTGTTTACCTTTGTACGTCATTTTGAATGCATTTTTGGCTGATTTCATTGATTTTAATATCATTTTAATAGTACTTGCTTCAAACAATATTTACGAGCTTCAACAAATGCTCACCACAGAATTCCTGAGTAGCCTTTTCGATTCCATCGCTCATGTATCGGATGTCCGCCATTGAGAGTACTATGTAATGTAAGGTTTCTGTGACGCCAGTCATCGTCGTTGTCACTTTGATCGATTTCGAAATAAAGAAAGGTAAACATTTTTTTTAAAGAACAGTCCAAACTAAACTAAATAACTAAAGGGATTCTGAAACTCAAGAATGCGTGTGCAGATGATTTTCTCCCCCATACGTCACACACAGTTTTTTACTGATTTTGACTAAATAAATATCTAAAAATATCTAAATATCTAAACGTTTGCCAGCTAAGTTCACTTGAACAAACGGAAGTCTCTATTACACCAGTAACATATCCAATAGCTTGAGTTGTTCATCTGAAGTGGTTACTATCAAATTTTTTACGTCATTTTTCTTTGCTTTTAGGTCATTTTAAAACATTTTAAGAGGATTTTATTGACCATTTTTGGCGATGTTTTAGGTCATCAAAATCCGCCCCCTAATTATGACAGTGTTACATATATTTTTCAGACACGGTCAGCGCCTAGTTTTACAAACTAGTGGTGCTAAAACAGCACGTACTTTCGCGCAAAATTAGACGAAACGTACTCAAATTTTCGAACAATTGTACATGACCTTCAAAATCTATATATAAGGAACGCATCTATATCTATCTCTCTTTAAGAAACACATTTTATTAATCTCTATCATTAATTTTTTGTTGTAGGAAGACTCCGAAAAAATTTTAACTTAAGCAATTTTCGAAAAATCAGGGTTTTCAGCTAATATGAGACCTGCACCATTCTCTTAAAAGTCCTTCACACTAATCAACAACAAAATTTAATCAAAAAAGATGAAGCCGTTTCTTTTCTTTTTAATTTGCAAAAGTCCCAAGGTCTTCATGTAAAGTGCCCTCGAAAATTAAAAGATCGATTTTAAATTCAAGAGGCCGCAATATTAGCCAGATCGACAGGGGAATATCAATTTTGGAGAAAATCTGCTGAACCGTTTTAGGCGACAGCATTATTCACAAGCGGCCGGACGAAGTTTTACTGTCATTCAATATTTCGGTATCAAGGACCCACAAAGTAAAAATTGTGAGTTAATGCTTCCATAATATATCTTCAATGTGATTGCTGAATGGCATTTCTTCGGTTATGGAAAGGGACCTTGCATCGGAGTGGAGAGAACAACTACAAGCTAGTCTTCAATTTCGTCAGTAAGTTATGTAAGCGAAGTGACGATAATGTAGAGAACATCTTAACTTTTCTAGCAGCACTGAACACTATCTGGAATCACATTACATTCTGCATCAATACAGCGAGTTACAAGATCATGCAAGGAGTAGAACGGCCTCAGCAACTCAGTGTATGGTATGTTCTGTAAAGCTGATGTCACAGTTTCTTGAATATCCTCCACATGACAAAAAGTCATCCATTCAATGATAACTTCAGTTTTGTGAATAAAAAGTAGTCTCAAGGGGACATAACTGGAGAATATGGGGTAGCAACACACACACACACACACACACGATTGTTTCTTGGTCAAATGATCTTGACAAGTACTACCCGGTGAGCTGATTCATTGTCTTGAAGAAGGAACCAGCTACCTAGAGCTGAGTATTCAGGCCAAACACGACGTATTCTCTTCACAAGATGCTCCAAAACAAGTAAAACTGAACATTCACTCTATGACCTTGTACAAATTTATGATGAATTATACCCTTACTGCCGCAGAAACACGAAAGCATTGTCTTAACTTTTGACTTCTGAAAGCAAATCTGGTCGCCTGAGCTGAGGTTCATCTGCAATCGATTCCACGCCACTTTTGAAACGTGTGTAACGCCTAAATATCCAATATCTACGCACGAGACAAACAAGTGTGGCGTCGTGGTAGCGAAATGACTACACAGACACGAGCTCTAGTTACAATATTTATTTACAGAATATTATACAGTATGTACAGCTCTGGGGTTCCGTTCGCAATCTACCTCCGCGACTCCACGCACCCTGCTCCCATCTCCTGGCTAGTGCATCCACCACCCAGACCCTTTACCGCGCCGGTGTCCTGACACCCGGTGCTACGCACTCGCAGTGTCCAAGGAATGCACTACCGCCAACGGGCCGCAGTTGCGTCCGCACGCGAGGCGATCTCTTAACGAACTCCTCCTTCCGGCCGGCTAGCTTCTGGCGGTCATGTCCCCACCCCCACCCCCTAGCTTCTCTGCACGTGCGGGTGGCTCTGGGACCACATGGCCAGCCAGCCTCCCCTGACCGCCGGCGGGGGGTCAGGACCCTCTGCCCGGCCGACTTGCGTCCCGGAGTGTTAATAGCTCCCTTTTCAGTTGACAAAAGCTACTAACAGTTTTTGTACTAGCCGACCGGATGCACTTCCCCTCTGCTAAACTTTCTAAAGATGGTCGGAACCCTGGCCGCCATATGCTGACGTTACACAAGGAACTCCGTACACTCTTCGCATCAAATCAACAGTTTCTGTGGCACTTTTTACCCAGTTTCAAACATAATTTGTTCTCTGCTCCATGGTGCTAGCCATGGTGGAAATAACACCATGGTGGCATGATGGATGGCTCCACGCTAGCCATGGTGGAAATAGCTATGGTGGTTATTTCCACCATGATGATATCGTGACGAGGGTCTCTCAGCGACTACTTATTATGTATTTCCCTCCAAGATCTAGGCACGGCAATGTGTGTTGCCAGATTATAAAGGAGGAGTACAGTTTCGAATGCACATATCGGTTTACAGATAGCAGCACAAGAAATTTTGAAAATATTTTCAAAAAATGCCGATGTCTATTACTATAACACTCGACGTAGAAATCATATTCATCAGGTGACAGTATCAACAGCCCATTACAAAAAATTCACATACAATACATGTACATTATTTTACAACACTTTGCCATATGACGTTAAACGATTAAATTCGATAGAAAAGTTTAAATCCCAAGTGAAATCGTTTCTGCTGCATAACTGTTTCTATACAATTAGAGACTATACTGACATCACAAGAAAAGTAACATTAATTTTAACAATTATACAGAATGCATTATTTAACATTTGAACTGTATAAATGTGTATAAACAACCTGTAACAAGTATTGTATTGTAGCCTCCGGGTCCATGACTCCCATCTAAATCAGGTTTTTCGTCCAGTTTCCTGATCCATTGAGCAAATGCTGAGATGGCCCTTGTTTTGCTTCTGGACATAAATGTAACTTCATTATCTGTGCACGTTTTCTAGAATTCAGTGGGAAATACAATTATTCAAATTATCGTTTCCATGTTGTCGCGGCAGGAAGTATTATTCCGAAGGACAACATGGATAAGAGCCAAAATTTATTGCCTTTTTATCCTTGAAAATAGATTTTATTACATGGGAGTTTTTTTTTCTTTTTTTCCTTTCAAAATTTAAGTAGTATATGACTTAGTGTAGGGATCACAGAATTTTGAAAATGTGCACACAATTCACTTTTCCCCATAACACACCATACGCAGTTTTTAACTGCTTTTTTTGACGTAAAATAATTTTTTAAAAAAATCAGTCTCATTATATAATTGCCGGACTCAGTATGCAGATAAAGAAGTTAGATTGTTAGCACTATTTCACACTGACTATTCTACATCGAGCTCTTAGAAACATAAATAGCATATTACCTGTAGACGTGAGTAGACCAAGCCCCAGCCAGCTGTGCAAAAAATCGTAATTAAATGCCTTTTTCAAATTCTTGCTTTTAGATAATAATGCCTGGAAAGAAAATTTAACTTTAAGAAAAGTGTGCTCGAATTAAAAGGCAATATTGTAAAGTTTATGAGTTGCTTTGAGTTACCTCGATATCGCTGGGGTCCCCTAAGGCCACGAATAAATTGAAAGGACCCATCCACATACGAAAGGTACTTCCATATTTTTCATTGACAATAATCATCTTTTCGAGGATCTCTGTTTCAGAACGAATATTTCAATTACATAAATGAATACAGTTTCCGTTTGTTCAAGGGTAATTTTCATTCTCGATTTTTACACACAAGGAATAGTGGGAAATGTAAAAGGAAGTAGATTTCACACATTCTGATATTTCGCAAGGTAGACAAATATTGGGTAATTAATCACAATAAACGCGAACGCTTTAGCTGATGTACACTCTCATAGGTTATTCACATATGATGGAGATATTTATGAATACCAATTCATTGTAATAGTTTGTCACAATGGTATACAATGCAATACGGATTCTCAAACTGGTCGTTCTCCAGGGTATACACAGCAGCCTTGGAGGCATTATAATGCCAATTATTTTACTAAGAAGATCTGAAGAGGAAAATATCATATTATTTAGAAATTTTATCATGTCTAGTCTTACCATTATTTCCCATCTAAATTTAGAAGTACTTTTCAATAAATTAAAAATTTACATTAGTAATTTAGCCAGCTACTAATATTTAACGCCAAGAAAAATGTCATCGTGTGAAATATTTAACTTTTAGTCACGTGTAAGGGATTATTCCTTAATTAGTAGTTTAGCAACAGAACATTCTTTCTCGTGTTATTTATATAGTTTAGTAATAATAGTATTGTAACTTGTACCCTTTTACAATAGTTTACAAACTCTTCATCAAACGAAATGCACGAGATTTCAGAAAATACGTAGGTATCTTCAATGTTTATACAGAAAAAGCCTTAGACTCACTTACTGTGTTAAATTATTACTAAAGAAGAAAATTGGAGCCCTTTTTGACAAAATATTGTTTAAGGTTTTTGAGAATATGTCCCGATTTGACACTATTTTTCTGTATGGTTCAAGGTTTTTCTACAAGGTATTTTTCTACTAATTGTGTCTCAATTTTTTTCAACGAAATGAGGTGTAAGTGTGTTTCGTGACAGATGTGTAGTCTCTGTATGAAATCCAAACCACTAACGGGTAAGATTTATGGAACTTCAATTGGAAACACCGATCTCACATAATTCAACCACAAAGTTCGCAAAAGTGAAACACAACCACGAGGTTTTAGTTTAACCTGTTGATTGAACTGGATTTTCCAAGTTCTGCTGTCCACCTTTATTGGAATTCATACGCAACCAAAGCTGTGTATTAAAAAATACATTGTGGTTTAGAAACTGTTATTTGAAATTATTTGTGATTTACAGTTCTTGATAGTTTTTATTGATACAGTAATATGCAGTTGCTCCGGCAAAACATTGTCATAGGGCTAAGTACAGACCCTTCTTGTGAGGCAAGGGTGTACTATACTGCACTTGAATATTTAAGGAAATAATTTTAAAAGTGTTTTTTTTTTTTATAAATTAAAAATTATTTCTTCATAAGTTTTATTACATTAAGTTTCCCAACCCACTTTCATCATCTCTAACTTTAAAGATAGTAAAAGGTGTATCTCTGCCAATTTCAAACTTTCTTTGATTATTTTAACACTAAAACAATCATCTGGTCACGAACTATTTGCCCCACAAGCGCTATTAATTGAAGAATGAGACCTTAGGAGACCTCTTACGCCCTCACCTATTTAGACAGGGGCAAGTGCGCATCAGGTACTGACACATTGAATTACTGGACTAAAATAAATGAATGTGGGTAAGATATGATTTTAAAAGTATATTTCAAAACAATTTCGTCACAAGAACATTTAAAAATAAACAAAGAAAGAAAATTCTAGCTTCAAAAATTAAGATTTTAGAGTACTTTAAGTCAAAATGTAAACTCTAATGTGCATTTGCCACACATTAACTCACTTCAAACTCTTCTGTAAAACGTAATTTCCGCTTGTCAGATGTCAAATAAGTTATAAGAATAAATTTCTCAATTATATGCCATTTCGAGAATTAAAATTTCCATAAATGTCACCGCTTTCCTATTTTTCCTCTCTTTCGTAATGGTGCTCTAATACATCAACTTTATGCAGATCAAGCTACTCTAGCGGCAGAACTGAGAATGACTCAAAATGTGCCGAATTCCATCTTGGAGATAGTACCCTCAGCCCCCAAGTTAGAAAAACCCAAGTATATATCTGCCTAATGGCGGTAATGACTATTATTTACTTTTTATATTCTCTCTGCAATATTAAAATAGTGAATTATGGGAGAAGTCCTTGAAGATTAATTGATTAAAGAACGAGTAGTAAAATTAACGTACAAATTCCGTAGGATTTTTTTTTCTTTTTTTTTCTGAATCTGTAAACGACGATACGAGTCGGTTTGCCTTGACGCCAATAAAACTTCATTTCAAGATTCAACAGCGTTTCTCTGACTTAAAAGATTTTTGTCCATTGAATTTGTCGATGTTTTAGTAAATAGAATGTCTCAAAATAAATGTTACAAACTTTTAGGGTATGTAGGGGGATGACTGATTTTGCCAATGAACAAGTGGTATAAAATTTCATTTAACCAAGCTACACATGTTATTGGCCTGAGATTGTTGGGCAACTCGACCGACTTAGGTGATGCAGTGCATCAACTGATATCACTTCCACTAGCTAGATAACTAGGTAGAATTCAGTCGCTGTCGGGAGGATAATCTAACGGTAGTTTTCCGTGGTTTCTCCAGTCAATGTCAGGCGAATGCAGGAGCAGTACCCTAACAAACGGCCACGGACCGCGCACGATCTTGCCTTCCTGTTCCTCGGCCTATACTCACTCCTTACCTACACACATACACAAACACACACACACACACACACACACGCGCGCGCGCGCGCGCGCTTAAGTGCAGTTCACCAATTCACATGTTGGGAGACCAATTTTAAACTTGTCCCGGCTGAGACGGTGTTCCGCTGTTGGGAGATACCTGGTTGGGGAAAATTGACAAAATATACGTGACGATCGGCGCTGGATCTCGCCATCCAGTGGAAGAAGATCACCGCCACCTTACGAGATAAAAACATGCACTACACTTACGGGGCTAACGACTTCACCAGTTGATGCGCCTAAAAACGATCAATCAATGTTACTCGGCATGAGTTGGTTTTCGGCAGGTACACGAATTATCTTTGAATGCGTCAAAACGTGACCTGCAAAACACTTGTGTAATGCTCTGAGGTAACTGTCATATGTGTAACTTCCTTATATGAAATGTCCTACCACATGTTCATCGACAAAAGATTGTTATCCTTGACCCCTACATGCCCTAGAAGGTTGTACCAGTTATTCGGTGATATGTGATGTGTCACATACTTTTGAAATATTAACTTTTTATTTGATATTTCTATTTATATCACCAGGTAGAGGTTGTACAAGTTTGAATTGCCTGATTGCGTTCTTTCATCTTTGCCAACTGACTCTCTCATATATATTATTCCTTGTATGAAGTCTGATTAAATATCATCTAATTGTTATGGAGACCATGTTTCTTTACGTGAAAGCATTTCAAATTCTCCACATTATGGCAACAGCATCTCAAAAATTTCAATGTATAGACTTCCAATGTTCTCCCTCATGACCCATCATATTTATTCATTGATTTAGATGTCTCACTCTTGGAGTCCAATCCCACTTCGCGGAGGTTGCCGATGATTGGCAGCGGCCGTGGTCCCGGGATCTGCTCCCCGCAACGCCGTAGCCTCTGGCGCCCTGTACCGGCGCTCGCCCACACTACGACCGCCAGCAGCACCAGCAGCGGCAGCAGCACCGCCGGGGCCCACGTCAGAGCTATCTGCTCCACTGCCATGGCTGCGGACTTCAGGGCGGGTATAGTATAGTCGAGGGTTGTCCAACTTGCAAGGCAACAACTAAAACCTTTAATATGCTGCGGGCAATATTTTCGTAGTAGGATATGGATCACTGGATCGGCCAATTAATGAAACACATAAGTTTGCCAACGTTTCGAATATTTAATTTTCATCAGGGCTACAAAACACAATCACACGGAGTAAAGACAACTTGTCTGAACAACATTAGAAATCACACAAAATATGCCATGAATCAACATACATGAAGAATAAATAAATAAATAAATAAATTATATACTGTATATATACAGTATATAATTTATTTATTTATTTATTCTTCATGTATGTTGATTCATGGCATATTTTGTGTGATTTCTAATGCTGTTGTTCAGACAAGTTGTCTTTATTCCATGTGATTGTTTTTGTAGCCCTGATGAAGGAATTAAATATTTTGCCCGGTTATTCTAAAACGAGGGGAGTGGGGGAATCGAACCATGTGTGATATCAGGCCGTACCATACATAATGCTTTGAAACACATTGGAATGATTGTGAATTTCTGAATTTACTGGGAAAAAAATCTTTAAATTTAAACGTCACTTATTTTTAAATTAAAGGGTGTACACCCTGCCAGGTCGCGTGCGATATGTGCACAGCTTTCTCTCCCGACATGGTTAAACAGGACTTTCACTTTTGACTAATACGCGATGGCACATATAATACAAATGGCACCGCGGGGCGCAATTGGACAACCCTGGTATAGTCACTAATGAGTGGGGCTAAAATTAAACGGAATAAGATCTACCTAAATGTGCACAATCATGTGGATTATAATGTCCAAAACTTATAGCAACGTTTTAATAAAATTATAAAAATAGTGAAATTAATGTATGAATCAAATATTTAAGTTGCATGCATAGATCGGTCATAGAATTAAGATTTAATTTCAGCAGTAAAATATGATTTAATCATTCTTCTTTACCTGGACGGTTTTGTGTTGCTGAAAGTAACTAGTTTAATGCTGCTCTGACAATGGGCCATTTCTGAAGCAGAGGGTCTCAAAGTTCTGTTTTAATTTTTCAAAAGTGAAACTGCAGCTTTTATTTCTTATAGTACTTTATATTGTCTAAAACTCCGCTCAACATGAAAAGAGAATGAAAACATTCAAGCATCACTATTCTTTGTGAAGTTAATTCAGATTTAATTCTAAACCGATTCACCACTTACAAATGCACCAAAACTTAAAAATAATCTTCTAAGAATAATTCTTTAATAACATAATAATCTCAAATAGAATGTTACAGTGTACGACGATGTTTGAGTTTTCCTTATTTTAAATATGATAAGATACAAACAAAATGGATGTGAAAATCTGTAAATATGGAGAAATGTGAATAATCAAAAAATGTTCAAATCACTTTAAATCGTAATTGGTAAACATATGACAAAAATTTATTACAAATCATCAATAAATTAATATGTAATTACTTAAAATTCAAGCTCTGCTAATCAGCAAGTCCTCAAGTAGTTCCCAACCGGTGATTCACGAATCCCATCCACATCTGGAGAATAGATAGCACTGAACACTGCTTCTTAAATCGGAGTAATTTATAACGGAGTGAAGAACTCAGATAAAAATGATATCAATTGTAAGATATAAGATACGTCTTTCAGAAACAATAAGAAATGGAATGAAAATGTACACCCAAAAATAGATATCTCCAGAATTAAAATAAATGGTTCATGACCTAGAAATTGAATAAGACGTTTATCTCATACACAGCGATTGTCACAGATTACATGGCATATTTTCTCAGATCCTCCTTCCTCCTCCCTCTCTCATTGCAAGGGCGTTACGGCCACAGGCCAGAAGCGGAGACTTCTGATACGAGATCCGTCTTTCGCAGAATTTTTTTTTTTTTTTGTGGGGGGGGGGTCCTGGACGGTTTTCTTGAGCTCTAATTTCGTTAACAGAGGCCTGAGGATATTTTTATTACTCCAATATGACACTCAAATCAAATAAATGGTTCGAAGATGCAATTTTTTTTTGTTTCGCGGAAGGGAACATTTCTTGTAGGATGTCAATAGCGCTCGTTGCTATCTTTTTATTCATTAGTAGCAGAAGTACCCTGCGTTACACGGGTAATTATAATAGTCTATTAGATACAACTAGTGGTGCTACAGAATGGCACACACTTTCTCGAAGTAAAGTTTTCTAATATCCTTGGAGTGTATTGGTTTTACGGTTTTGCCCCACACTCCTGCCATCTGCCATTTATCGCCGCCCAAAGTACATTTTTTGAAAATTTTTGAACTTTTCTGTTTTCTAATAGTAGAAACGAAATATTACTTTAAGATTATTAAAGAAGAGGAAAACCTCGTCCTAAATAGCAATTTTCATGGAAAAATTTAGAGACGTTTTAAAAAAAGAAATTTAAGCGTCACTGTAAATGCAAAATTTGAAGTTTTTTTTTCAGCAATCTTTTGTGTTTTCGAAAAACTTCATTTGAATTCACTTGAAGAATTTTCACTCATAAATGCAATATTGTTTACAAATCACTAGAAATGTCCATATAACGGCGTGAGCGATATTTCAAAAAATTACATTTGTGTAATTAAAAAACAAAATTAATTCCAATAAAAAATCTAATTCATCACCAAAATTAATTCATCATAAACAGTGACATAAACACTACCCGTACGAAAATTTTGAAGAAAATATTTGAAGCCATATTTGAGAAAATGTCGTTTGTGTTTCTGAAACTGCAAAATTTTGAGCTCGTTTTCACAGAAAACTATTGAGTTTTCAAAAACTTTATCTGCCATTATTTTAAGTACATTACTCATAAACACAATAATGTGAACAAATTGCCGCTAATGTAAATATTAACAACATGAGATGCTATTCAAGAAAATTATTTTTTTCTATTTTTTGCAAAAAAAAAAAAAAAAAATAGAGCAAAATCGCGTTCATGTCTTCTGATAGTGAATATTCCGTACTATCCCGACCAAAAGTTCAAAGAAAAAGCTTGGAGCCCTTTTCGGGAAAAACGTGTTTTTGTTATATTTTTAAATTGCAAATATTTCACGTAATATTGCGCGAAAACTACCAAAAGTTTTAACAAATACCTCACCTTAATGAAAGAAGTAATTACGGACAACACATTTCATTTGAAGAAAAAATCTCTATCTTTAATTTTGTGGTTGCAGGAAGACGCCAGAAATAATTTAAACTTTTGAAATTTTCGACAATTCAGAGTTAACGGTGAAAATCGAACGTATGCCACCTTTTTAAGTGTATTTTATTACTTCTTACAAGAAATTTAAAGAAAAAATTTGGAGCCGTTTTTGAGAAAATTTAGAAAATGTAAAGTACCCCCAAATTTTAAAGAAAGTTTTTCAAAATTTCAAGGTTTCAACTAGAGCGAAATGGACATGAGTTTCTTCAATTTGGAAAAATCCTACACATGGTTAGGCTCTAGTAGTGACGGACGGCTCTAGTAGTGACAGACGGACAGACGGACGTTTTGCTTTCAATAGGTTTTTCGCTATAGAGGACCCACAAAACTGGGATTCTGACTACACTACGTGTTAGAGGATTTTTCTCTCTTAATTTATCAACTGAATTTATCCAATTTCACGTTATCAGGGCCCGGCAATGAATTTTTTCTGCCGAAAATTCCCCGTTTTTTCGCGCAGCATTACATAACTTTCTCTACTCTGCTTATATTACTCCGTATATACGATAGGTATACGAGAATGTAACTGCTGGTGCTTCACAATAGCACAGACTTTCTCGTATTAGTTTTGTATTTTCTTTGGTCTGGGTTATTAATTTGGTCTTGCCTGACACACTCCCTAGCAGTCAACTATTGCCGCCCAAAGTTCTTTTTACATGCTCGTATACGTACGGAGCTCGTATACGGAGTAATGTACGTAGTATAGAGAAAGGTGTGTAATGCTGCGCGAAAAAAGGCGGATTTTCGGCACTAAAAAATTCATTGCCTCCATTTACAACAAAAAATTAGATAAATCTAGTTGCTAAATTAAGAAAAACAAATCCTCTAACTCGTGATGTAGCCAGAATCCCTGTTTTGTAGGTCCTTGATGCCGAAAAACCAATTGAAAGCAAAACGTCCGTCCTTCCGTTTGTCCGTCCGTCTGTCCGCCGTATGTGAACAAACCTAGCACCTAAACCACACGTACGATCTTTTCCAGATTGAAGAAACCCCTGCCCAACTGGCTCTAGTTGGAGCTTTGAAATTTTGAGAAACATTTTTTTAAAATTTTGGGTGTACTTTACATGAAGCCTCCCGCAGAGATTTTCAAACTTTTCTGAAAAAGGGATCCAAATATTTTCTCTAAATTTATTGTAGGAATAGAGTACAATACACCTATAAAGGTGGCATAGGTCCGAGTTTTGCGGTTAACTTCGAATTTATGAAAATTGCAAAAGTTTGAATTTTTTCGGCGTCTTCCTAAAACTACAAAATTAAGGATACAGATTCTTACTTCAAATGAAATTTGTTGCTCATAATCAGTTCTTTTAACAAGGTAAAATTGAAAAATAAATTTTCTAAAAACGGTGCAATTTTTTTTTAATTTTTTATGTTAGTAATAGCACTGTATAAGAAGACATAAACGCCACATTGCTCTATTCTTTTGTTTTTTCAAAAATTATAATTCTTTTTTACTTGTCTCCCACGTCGGTAATATTTACATTACAAGCGATTTCTTCACGTTGGTGTATTTATTACTACATGTGCTTTGAATAATGTCAAATAAATATTCTCGAAAACTCGACAGTATTTAGCGAAAATAATCTGAAAATTCCGTATTTTCAAAACCGCACAAAAGCCATTTTGTCAAAAATGGATCTAAATTTACTCTTCATACTTTTCAACGGATAGAGCTAACGGCATATGACGTAAAGTTCATTTTGGTGTATTATTTTCTTTCTTCAAAAATTACGTAATTTTTTTTTTATATCTCTCACACTGTCACCGTCTCACACTGTTAATGTGCACATTTCAATGGATTTGTACACATTATTGAATTGAGGAATGGAAATTCTTCAAGTTACTGCAAACGAAGTTATTCAAAAACTCAATAGTTTCCTGTGAAAAAGAGCTTTAAATTTCGCATTTACAGTAACTCTTAACGCCGTTTTCTTAAAGACGGCTCCAAATTTTTCACTGAAAATTGCTATTTAGGACAAGGTTTTAGTCTTCTTAAATATTTTTAAAATATTATTTCGGTTCTCCTATTTGGAAACCGAAAAGTTGAGAAAATTTTAAAAAAACTTTGGGCGGCGATATATGACAGCTGGCAAGAAGGAAGGGCAAGACTGCACAGTATCAGTCCACACCAAGGGAATTAGAAAGCTATACTACGAGAACGTCTGTGTCATTCTGTAGCACGTCTATTGCTCTACCACTCTCAAAAAAACCTTCCACTGCGCAAGCTCGAACTTGGCCTCTCCCTCCAAAGCTCCTAATATTTCCCCGCCTGCCTGCGCTCTTTGTCACAACATAGCTCTCCCTCTGTCTTTCTCTCGTGGGTCGCGCGGTAATTCAACGCTGTGAGTTTGGTGATAACAAACTGATGAGTGAGAAGGATCAGACGAAAGGCAGCTTTCGTGTTTCTACAGTAGGGGTTGTCCAAACGATCAACAGAAAATAAGCCATGTCTTGGAGAGTTTCGGTCTCCAGTCCCAGTTTTACCGTGGCTAGTGAACAGTGACAGTGTTCTTTACACAGTAGCTCCTGTTATTCACAAAAACCCAATTATTACAAATAATTCAAAGTATATCCACTGAAAAACGATAGGTCGTTGATCAAATAATCATTGAACATGGCCACATTTCTCTCCGTCTTCCACCGTACCATCCAGATCTAAATCCAATAGAACTTGTTCGGGGATTTATAAAAGGGCGCGAGGCAGCAGAAACAATTGGTGCATCCTTAAAAGAAAAGGAAACGTTTTGCACAGAAGCGTTTGCACAATACGATGTATTCATTTCTTTGGACACTCCTGGGAGTGCGAGTTCCTCTTTTGATGAAGAGGATAGTAATGGCGAGTGACGGTCAGCGCGATCGCTGCGTCTCGCATCGCCTTCCTTCTCGCCTACGCGTTCTATCGCCGAGAGGAAATCTTAGATGCGCAGGTGGGGCAGCTTCCGAGACTTTACCAAAGGTACGTCCGCCATGATGGTTTTTTTGCGAGCGGTGCAGCTAGCTGAACCGCTCGCAAAAAAAAACCATCATGGCGGTCTAAAGTCTCGGAAGCTGCCCCCACCCTGCGGCATCTGAGATTTCCCCTCTCGGCGACAAGGAAGCGCGTAGCGAGAAGGAGAGGCGACTGCGAGACGCAGCGATCGCGCTGACGCACTCATCGCTGCTCTTCGTCAAAAGAGGAACTCGCACTCCCAGGAGTGCCCAACGAAATGAATACATCGTTTGATGGCCCATCACATTGTGAATTATTGTCACCTCTATTCCCTACACATGCTCGCAGGATTTCTTCCATTGTTCAGCACTGTTTTGTGCAAATGCTTTTCTGCAAAACGTTTCGTTTTCTTTTAAGGATGCACCAATTGTTTCTGCTGCCTCACGCCCTTTTATAAATTCCCAAACAAGTTCTATTGGATTTAGATCTGGATGGTACGCTGGAAGACGGAGAGGAAAGTGGCCATGTTCAATGATTATTTGATCAACAACCTATCGTTTTTCAGTGGATATACTTTGAATTATTTGTAATAATTGGGTTTTTGTGAATAACAGCAGATACTGTGTAAAGCACACTGTCACTGCTCACTAGCTACGGTCAAACGGACTGGAGACCGAAACTCTCAAGACACGGCTTATTTTCTGTTGATCGTTTGGACAACCACTACTGTAGAAACACGTAAGCTGCCTTCCGTCTGATCCTTCTCACTCATCAGTTTGTTATCACCAAACTCGCAGTGTTGAATTACAGCGCGACCCACGAGAGAAAGACAAAGAGAGAGAGAGCTATTTTGTGACAAAGAGCGCAGGCAGGCGGGGAAATAGGAGCTTTGGAGGGAGAGACCACGTTCGGGCATGCGCAGTGGAAGGTTTTTTTTAGAGTGGTAGAGCAATAGTAAGTTTCTATTAATACAAATAATGTTGGATTCGACAACGTTCAGGGAGTATTACCTACTATGGAGTAAGTTCTCCAAACATGTTTCTCTGAATGTCTGAATAATTTTTCCTACACGGAGCCCCGCTGGTGAGAGATATCTAGTTAAAAAAAAAAAAAAAAAAAAAAAAAAACACACACACACACACACACACACAAGCCGACATATAGATCGGCGCCAGTTCTCACCATCCAGCAGGGATGGTTCCACTTCCCTCGCCACCTCCTCGATAATCATCACCGCCACACCCACTACACTACCACACATGTCGGAGACCTGTTGGAAGCTCAGTGCTTGTTGCGGTAGGTGAGATGCTCACTGGTGGAGATGTCGAGAAATCCGCAAGCCGACGGGTAGGTCCACGCCGCGACTCAGATTCCAGCGGGGGAGGAACACTGTCACCTCCCGAGATATAACATGCACTACACTTACGAAACGAACATAGCTGACACGTTCGGCAACAAAGTAATCAATCAATAAATCACGCTTGTTATGTGTACCTTTCCTTCGGCTCGGTGTGCGATGACGCAGTGTGCACCTGAGCTTGGTCAGGACTGGTTGTGATTTCGCGCAAAGTATTATGGTATACACCAAAGAAAGCGCGTGGCTTTCAGAAAGCCGTCTGTCTGGTTCCACCAATATTTGAGTGCGCTCTCTCACCAGGCAGCGACAGTGTGTTTGTGTGTGTGTGTGTGTGTGTGTGTGTGTGTGTGTGTGTGTGTGTCGGGGTACGGCCAGGGTACGGCGGCCTTGGCTTGTGGCATGGGACTTTATCCCTTCCCATTTCGGGAAGGCACTGACTGATCAGGCAAGCAAGACTACAAATTGAGAGATACACTACAGTGAGAACTACAGACGAAAGTGAGAGATGCGTCCACACACAAGAAACATTTGCGACGAAAAATGTGGAAAGCGGTCGGTGAGGCTGCACCCACACACTAGAAACAGGTCATTCGATTCTTCGAAATGTCTCTAAAACAGAAAAGTGCTGGCCAGGTAAAAAGACCAACTAACGGGACAACTTTTGAAAAATATCACTATCGGATGAGAACATGTATTCATACTCAATTTAGTGTAGTTTCGTTTCGATTTGTGTTGGTAAATGCTGCCAACCTTCACACAATTACACTCTATATATTACGTTTACGTAGTAGTGACATTTTTTCAATTTAAGTCTGCAACAAAAAATTGACTACTTCCGTAGATTCCGCCAACATTAAAAGCCATTCATGACAGGTGCTGTGACAATTTGCTATTTTTGCTAGCGATTTGACTAGCAGTTTGCCGGTTTTTTTTTTAAAAATTAATTTCCTGGCGTTTTTGTTTTTTTTATTTTTTTTTTTTTATCTTCGAACATTGTGAAGTTAGTTGTAATATTTTAGTACTAAGTAGTAAAAGTAACCAAGTTCCGATTTACCAATTTTATTATAGTCATTATTAATTTTCCTGAATACTATTTATTAATAATTAGAAAATAATGGATAGCCCAATTAGAACTGCACTTGTACTTAGTATTTCGTCGTTAAGGATAATGCTCTTTCAGTTTCCTTCAAAAGTGGTTGTGAGGAGTCCATGTCACGCACACTTGTTTGATAATAGGGGTGGCGAAAGTCTTACAGGTAAGATTAATGTGTTTGTTTTTTTTATAATCTTATATTTTAAAACTGACAAGTGAAATTTTTATTAATTAAAATAGTGATGTGTGTAGTTGTTGATTATCTATAACTGTTAATTATCATTATTTGTGTATTGATAGTAATAAATCCGATTTTCTTTTTTCAAGTTATTGGGTGTGATGTTTGTTAAAACAATTATCAACAAAGACCAAATACAGGAAGCCCTGACCACACTTATACATAACTCCAAGAGACAATTTCCTCTGAATGGAGGTGACAGTGAAATAACTTTTGCTCATTAGGGGCAAGTTTAATTTTTGCACAGATTTGGAGAGGGGGCCAGGATTAACTTGGTGCTATGAACAGTGAGAATATCAAAAGGTAAGTGCTTATTAATTTTCATTATGATCAAAGTAATAAACTCATTCTTAAATCAATATTTATATTGTTTTTGCAAATTTCCAAAGATGGATCCAAGCTCAGTTAATTCCTGGCATTAAAAATGTGGGGCCTTGCCTAATCATAATTGACAATCTTCATTTGTAGTAGATGGAAGAAAACATTTCGTCAAGATGGAAAAAAAATGATTTGATGCTAAGTGACCATCAAAGATTAAAGTTTTAATTTTAAATATAAATTATTTTAACAATACAGTGTTTATAGAGGTTGTTACAACAAGGTGGCTTTATTTGGTGCCACCAAATAAAGCCACTGTTGTTCTCTTGAGGCAACTATCCACATTTAAGTAGACCATGAAAAATGTTTGCTGTCATATATAATTTGCATTTTCAAAATGTTTAATGAAGAAAATATATTTGAGATGGATTGGTTTCTTTTTTCTAGATATATTGTTGACAAACCTTCAGAAGATAAGGTGTATCAAGTATTTTGCCACTGTGTTTCCAGTGCCTTAGAACGATCTGAGACAAAATGTGATAGTTTCAAGGTCAAACAGTGGCATTGAAAGAATTAAACAAGTTTGGGAGGAAGTATTATATTAGGTGTACCTAACATTTCAAAGAGAACATTTAACTCTTGAATGCAGGTATTTTACATTTTCTGTATTTCGTTGCTTTTCTTTGTGTAGCCCTTATTGCTTCTTATTATATTTATTATTTTCAATATTTATCTCAGTAATTTTAATTGTAATATGGAATCCAATATCATCTAATTTATTTTTGACACACATCCTTGTAGGTGACTCCTTAAAAGTGGAACGATTATGTGTAGCACACAGAATGAACAATAAAAGAATATTGGAGGAAAGAAATCCAAGATGTTTTAGAGGTTGATGAAATCATAATAAATTTGGAGAACATTTCTGGAGAAGAGGGTGTCAATGACAGTAAGGGATAATAGGGGTATGATATTCATTACAAAAATGTTTCTTTTTTTTTTTGAAAAATTTTATCATTACAGTAAATTCATCATTTATTATCAAAATCATGGAATTAACTAGTTTTTTTGTTTTTTTTATATATATAATGCATTTACAGAAGAATGCACTATGCATTGCATCTGAACTGTCATGCTCCATCTATTTGGAAAAATGTTTAACGTGATGCATAGCCTGGTACGATTTCAGGTAAGGCATTAACCTTATGGTTAATGGTGAACATTGTATTGCATGAAGTAGGTCACGATTCATGTAATAATAACTTTATGTTTCCCAGCATTTAAAATGTGTCTGAACTAGCCCCTCTTAATCTTTTATTGGAACCAGTTTTGTTGACACAATTTTACACGATAATGTTTTTCTTTAATTGTCATTAGAAAGTATTGATTTTGTAATATCCTAAACATAGTTTATCTCCAGACATTTGTTTTCACCCTGCAGAAGAAGAATTAGAGAGGTCATACCATATATTCAATTTACTTAATTTTCACCATTATCATTATTATTCATTTATTATTCCAAATCATTTAATTTTCTCACAAGAACTTGTCTTGTATATTTAAACATATATGTAAATGGTCTTTTTTATTTTGTTTCAGTTTATTGTGGCCTGTTGTAACATTATTTGATGGACAGCATTTGTGATATTATTTCTAAAACTGGTTTTGGGCAAGTGGCACCATGTTTCTCTCATTAAATCCCACATGCATTTTCAATTTAACACATTACACTAATTTTAATTCTGAAAATAACCATTGTCTTACTTTGAATACCTTGGATTTTTTCACAATTCCTATAAGCACAACATTACTGGTGTAGTAAGTATATTAATATTGTACTTCTTAGCTGACTATTGGGAATTATTTGGCATGTATTTGTTATGGAAACTGGTATATGAAATAATTTTCATTTGAATTATTCAACTAGTGAATGAGAGTGTTATTTGGTGTAATTACTGCATGTTTAGGTAGTAGTTTATAGTAATGTAGTTACAATAACATAGTAGAAAATTCAATATTATTATGCAACTATGTATTTATTGTGTCATTTATATTCATTGTGATATTCCTATTTCAATAAATAACTCATAAAACCAAAAAGTTCTATTTATTTCCATAAATATCCCAATCTTATGTATCAAACTCCATTGCAATGGAGAAGAAATATGTATAGAGAGAAAGACTGTCTCTGGTAACAACTGGTAACAACAGACAAGTTACTGAAGACTTGGTTACATTAATGATTTTCTATTTTTTTAAAAAATATTTTCTTTTAAAAGGTTGTGAATAATTAAACAGTTAAATAAAATTGATGCATTTGAAATAATTTCCACATCACTAGACTTAAATACAATACATTAGGTCACTTAAAAATTACCATTTATAAAAGTTTAATTAAGTTAAATAATTGTGGAATTCGTTTATGTTCAATATAAATCATTAAGAGTTTTAAGCATTAAGAAATTGATATTAAAGAAGGAAGGTTCACCTGAGAGGATATTTATTGTTAGAAATATTTATTTACCATTTGAAATTTATAATAATAGACAAATTTCACCACATAACTCTTAAAGTTATATTTTTCATTTGCACTTGACACTTTTAGTCTTTATTAACTCTTTCACAGAGTTAATATTCGTTTATAGATGCACTTTTTTTTTTTTTTTCTAACGAAAAACGAGACATACATTATTGTACAGTGAACAGTCTCTCAACCGCGCGAGGACGAGAAGTGGATGATCAGAAACAACAAAAGCGAGAGAGTTGATCGGAGGAATAGTTTCATAAGTCGGCTAATCGGACCTATGCCATCTTTATAAGTCCGTCCATCTGTGAACACTACTAGCGCCCAAACCATGCGTAGTATTCAAGTTTCATCTCAAAAGCTGCTTATTAAAAACTATAATCAATTGCACAATTGCTTAAAAAATCCAACAACAAAAAATTAATCGGTTTTCCTTTCATGAGGCTTACACAGATGTGATTTAATGCGTAGATTCACGCAAGCATATACTATGGCCCCACTAGATATGGGTCTCAAATTGTTTTTAAACAAAATATTATTAGTTCATAAATATATTAAAATGTTTTCATATTAATTTCATGAAATTGCAAAGGTGATAAATTATTTTCATACTCATTTTACAACACACGTTAATGTTTTCCCTATTATTTGTAGGCCTCACTGTAATATAAATCCAAACTTTGGCTTTGGGTAGAACTTTTGCGCGACCAATTTAAAACCATGCACAAAATTGAAATTCAGTCCTTGTACTGAACCTAATAAAACTATATAGCAAAATTTTTACCTGCTGGAACACTGGAGGTTATCATAGTGTGTGAAGCTAAAACTGCATGTACTTTCTCGCCTTTAGTAATGGTTATGTAATGCTATTTATTTCTCTCCAAATCAACTCATCTCAGTCATTATTGTTTGTAAAACTTTTTACAAATTGTAAAACATTTCGTGCAAAACTAAATATTTTCAATCCAATATCAGCATAAAGGATATAGCCAAATAAGGCGATGAAAAGTGCCCCCAAACCAAATTGATAATCGCGATGCTCATATGAAAGAGAATACAAAATGACGTAGATTCACAAAAAATCAGCCTCCTAGGCCAATCCGTTGCAGAGATACGAGAAATGTGTTTTGCCTGTTTTATTTTTTTTTTTTTTTCTAAGCATCTCTTGCGTATATCAAGCTGAAAAAAAATTGTAGGGATGGAGAAACATACCTCAATTGGAAGGTAGTTTTGTCAATGAATTTTGACACCAAATTCATATAGAAAAAATTGAAATTCATTTTTGACATGATAACGTTGGAGTACTGTCTCAATTTTTTCCTCTAAAATGGGTCTTACAACATTCTATAACATATATTTTTTCAGATTTTTAGACAATGTGGATGGTAGTAAAAAAATTAAAACCAATTTGTTTAGTTTAAACATTTGAAATTTGCACCAAAATTTTATTGGAAAAACTTTATCACGCATTCAAAAATTGCGTCCAGAATTTAACTGACATGGGCATTATGCAAACAAAGCTGCCATAAAATGCATTTTCACAACTTTCCAAAATCAATCAATAAATATTAATAAAAAATATACCAAGTAAGCATTTTGACAAAAATGTATTTTTCTCAGACATTCGAAATCATAACAACATTGAAATGGTTAAATGATATTATCTGCAATAATCTTGCACATTATTTAGGAAAAGAATGCTTGTGTAATTTAATTATTTATTTAACTTAAAAAACTGTTAGAAACCGTGTAGGCCTTATAGCATACAAGAGAGAAATAAAGCCTGTGCACGTTACAGCTACAGCTCTGTAATCCTTACCTTCACTCGTATTCTACACAAACTAGAACTATGAATAAGTTAGCAATGAGCATTTTGGTCAAAACCGGGTAATAAGAAATATTAGTTCCCAATAATAAAAACCATTTGCATCAGCATTTGAGCAACAAATTTTGGTTCTTACTCTTTATCGGGCTCCATGCACAGGCACAGACTCATTACTTTGAGATCATGGGGAACGAATATTTGATTGTCCTATTTTTTAAATAACTAGCTCACATAATGTACAATTTTTTCTTTTCAATGTGTAAAAAATATTCAGCCAACTATTGATTAATTGTAAAAATTTCTTTCTCTTCAAACAACAACTAGAACAAAACTGAATAAAAATTAACATTACAATTAAAGTTCAAGTTGTTCATTAATTCCTTTAATTGCATAGCCTTGTACCTATCTCAATTTTCTGGATCCTCTTTCTTTCACTAATATTTGGTAATATTGTTTATCTCAGTCTTATTCTCAAACTTGACAACACAAATTACACAAATTTACACTCTTATTGAACATGACCATTCACAAGTACGTCAGCTCTTGAAGACGTTCAAATTCTGATAATCTATTTGTTAATTTCTTTTATTGGACTTGCTTTTACCATTACAATAGCATCAAAATGGCATTCTCCTAAGTTACTTCTCAGCAAGCATAGTTCATATTCAATGATGTGAACCTTCTGTCACATTTACATGTTACAATAAGAAAACTTGTGGAGACAGAGAAGTTACATTTATTGTTCAGAAGCAAAACAAGGGGCCATCCCAGAACACAATGGCTCAACAGAAACTGGATGAAAAACATGATCAAGATGGGGGTTATTGACCCCAAGGCTGAAGAACATTACATGTTACAGGAATTTTTAGTCCTTTAGAAGTATGCAGTTCCAACTGTACATAATGCATGAATATCATTTCAAAATATTTTCATTTTTGATCTTCATTGGAGCCTCTAATGAAATGGAAACTGAGTAATTAGAGATTGTTCCAAAATAAATTATCTTCTAAAATAAACAATCTCCTTTTGACCTTGGTCTCTTCTGATCACTCATTAAAAAAAACATTCCAGTGATAATTTCCATTTTTCATTCAGTAAATTGTGAATTTTTCTTTTATTTACAAGTGACACTACTTTTATTGTGGAATTCAATTGGAGAATTTTCTTTCTTCTAGAATGAATAACGCTTACAGCCTTTTTCATGGAGAGAATACCTGGTTTCATCATGAAGTGCTCAAACAAACCAGTGCCCAAATTAACATGGCTTAACTGATCATTTGGTAACTACCATTTAGAAAACATTAATGAATTTGAACTTCACAGAAATTAACAAGAATAGGTAAGAGAATGTACCATCAAATTAAAATAACTTTGCTTCTCCTTTAGAGGTTGTACATTAATGTTAAAACAAAAATAAATCTTATTCTTCAAAATAATTGATTGTAATTCAAATATTTCATAACTAGCTTACCCATACAAGAACTCTCACTGGTACACACCTCTTCCCTATTTTTCGGTTTCCATATTAAGCCTTGAATATATCTTTTTCTTCAAGACCCCTTATCCTCCATCACTTGTTCTATATGTCTCCTTGTAATTGATAACAACACAATACACCCTTGTATTAAACAAGAACTTTTCTTATGCAACTGAAACATGTTTTGGGTGATTTACAGCACATATAGAGGTATTCAATAGCTCATTCAATTCCTCTTGACAAGAAAAATTGTTAGGCAAAAATCTTAGCTGGTTCCCTCTTGGATATTCTGGAATAATTTTAGAAAAAATGTATTTTTGATGACTTCAATGCACCTGTAGAACATTGGTGAAATGATGGGAATTACTACACTTTCTTTCTAGCATTTACATGAATCATTACAAATTTATTCACATTAGTGATAAACCTACTTTTGTAATGAATTATCGAAAAAAACTGGGGGGAGGGTGGAGAACTTAAAATCATTTTGGAGAGTTTTAAAGACACCTGGGAAAGTGATAGCCTTCGAATGTTCTCGTCAAAGTGAATCGATTGATTTTATATTTAGCCCGGTCTTCCTGCAGTATTCGGGTAGAATTTGAGAGAAGACTTGTTTTTAGCACCTAAAGTGCTGAAACATCATAGATCATGAATCTACACTGGCTTTCTCGCCCAGTGTAAATCCTTAACACACGATTCATTATTTAGACAGTAGTTTTGCAGTATTTTGGCAATAGTTAAACCTAATACCATGTGATCAGTATAAAACGCAACACTGCTGTTCAAGACACTCAGAGAAAAGTTAAAGTTTTGCAACACTGCTTCTGGAACAGCTCCTTCAACTGCATCTCAGCGACACTCCATTCACCACCACCCCCTTTCTGTGGTGTGGATCACACCTGCTCAAAACAAAACAGGCCGCGTCTTCATTCATAGATTCCTTCTTTCACAGTTGACTTACGATGTACCTCAGTGTAGAGCAATGCAGTTATGTATTGGAGAATTTCCAAACGCAATCTTTCAAAGAGTGCCAGGCACCAGAAAAATTTTCATCTGAGTCTATTCTGAACTCGGTTAGTGAAGTGTTATCATGAGACAGGAGTGTTTGATCCATTGCATTAAAAAAAATGATTGAAGTATGGTGTGCCATTTATCGACACAGATTAATTGGTCTGTTGTTTTTCAAAGAAACAGTAAAGGTGGCGGTAATGGTGTAACGGTTAGCGTATCAGGCTGTTATATCCAAGTTCGCGGGTTCAAATCCGATCGAAGCCGTGGATTTTCAAGGGCGAAAAAATCCTTCGTACGCCTTCCTTCGGAGGGGAAGTAAAGCCGGCTGGCCCATGTTAGTAGATTTACTGCATGTAAAAGATCCAAGCCTCGTCAAAAGTCAAGCCTAAATGAAGCCTCTGAGCTAAATTCAAATTTCCTGTTTCGTCACCCAAGTAATATCTTCTTTCTCCCTTAGTGGGTGCAAGGAGCGTAACGAAATTTGTTGGTCAGATGGAAGAGCAGGCCTCATGGCCTGAGTCTCGACACGTATAAATAAGGCATTCATTCATTCATTCATTAAAGGCAGATACGTATCAGAATAAACTGAGAAATTAATTTTTATTATATTTTAATTAGTTAATTATTTTTAAAGTAACTCTATTCAATAATAATAATAATCATCATAACAACAAACATTTGTTCTGCAAATCTGAATTTATGATTTGTTAATATTTATTTAAAACAGAAAAGTATAAAACATACATTTCTGGAGAATTTGTTCTGGAGCGTATGTATCTTGTTTTGAAACTAAAACAAGCAAAGTTTACTGTTAAATTGACCTCAATATATATTTTACATGGCAAGTTTATTTCACTTTTAAACAATATACAAAGCAATCCCGGTATAATGTTTTGAATCACGAAAATTTTTAAACACTACTTGCTTTTCCATGAAACAATATTTCTGAGGATAGATCGGTCAGGCAACTTTATTATTAAATAAATATTTTCAATGAGAACTGGCATAGCACACAAAAATATTGACAACATTAAAGGACCCACTGCCAGAGGCACCAGGCTAAACTAAGTATTACAACATTCAAGCTGGGATAACCTCATGACATGACTCAACACTGGAAATTATACAATTGGATTGCTGTCCTGTGTTTAATTTGGATAATGTTTCCTAACCTTTTTGATTATCTTAAAGTCGTGTTATAATTAAAATATTGCTCAATCGGATATTACACTCACGACCATAAAGATTCAGATTCGTCTTACAAACATATATTCCAAATGCACCCACAATGCAAAGTAAAATAGGACTAATATACACAAATTATAAATTAGAAAAAATTTATTTAAATATCACATTTACACAAATTAACACAACATGGAATTTCAATATATTATAAGGAACTACCATTCTGAAATATTCCAGTTAATTCACATTAGAATGTGAGCCTTTTAGGCAAATTATAAGTAAAAATATATTATTCTTTATTAGTTCATATACAATTTGGCTTATCTTCTAAGAATGACTTGTCAATTTCCATCTAAGACATGCTTTTTTAAGCATAAGCAATCATTTTTGTGAAGCATCCAACATTGAATGGACGTAAAAATTACAGACAATATACAAGGCAGTGGAAGCACTCTTCACTATTACCATTAATGACTTAAAAAAAATTTTCTTGGCATCAAACATCCATTTCTTGATCTTGTTTTCCAATAGATGTATATTGCACCTTCCTTGATACACTATCCAAAATTGGTGTCAACTGGTGTTTCAAATGAGATTTGTTCATGTACAGGAGAGTACCAACCAAAAGTACAAAGAGACATACTAAGAATGCAATTAAAACTGGAATTGTTGTACTAGAAGCATGTAATGCTTCTGAATATCTTTTTGGAGGTAAGCACTCAAAGTCATGAACATCAAGAATTCGTTTACCAACATTATCATAAGGATATCCTTGACCACACCTAAGCATGTCACGATTACGTACAGTAACTTTGGTGGAAGCAAGCCAGGCAACAAAATCTCTAATATTACAATCACAATTTATTGGATTATAAGTCAGGTCTACCATAAGAGTTTGATTCCTCCTTGGCAAAGTATCCATTGCAACAAGGTCCTTCAGATTTAATTTAGCTATCTTATTAGCTTCCAAATCTATAAAACGTAATTGTTTTAGGCATGACACATCAAAATCCAAATGTTCTAATTCATTATTACCCAAATGAACATCCATTAATTTTGGAAGATTGCAGAATATGCCAGGATCTTTGAAAGTTCTAATTTCATTTTGTTCCAAATGTAACTTTATTAACTGACTGAGATTACTTTGATAAAAGATATCATGCAAATCTTCTGCTAAATTCTCAGGTGAATTATCTGCAAATGCATTTGTTAAATGCAATTCTCTAAGATTCACAAAGTTTGAAAATACTCTGGGATGATGTTTGTTGTCATCACCAAAACCATCTGATATTCGCAAATCATTGTGATTCAAAATTAGACGTGTCACACTGCTCACTTTGTGATACGATTTTCCAAGTATTTCATTGATGTTGTTGTTTGACATATCCACTTCCCTTAAATTTATGTAGTCCTTGTCATTGCCAAGACGTTCCAAGGAAGTTGACGAATGTTGTTTCCTGAAAATATTAGAACCTACAACAGAAAAAAAAAAAATTGTAACTATGAATTGCTATATTTGAATTCAAAATAATTTACGATATTGAAAAGAAAGTAAATTTTCATCAAAATGTTGGTCTTTCTCCACTGAGAAAAAGTAGGAACCTTGGAGATGACTTCATATTTCCTTGATGATAATTGGGGGAAGTTGAGAAAAAGAAATCTTTTTAAAGGTGATAACATTTATAGCATTATATATTAATAATAAAAAAGACAAACTTTTAAAGGCGCTTCTTTTACCAAAAAGGAAACCAAGACACTAGTGTCTTATTCACTGAAGAATTATTCCTTAATGAAATATATTTGTGATGAATGTACAAGAAGAAATGTCAATAACATATATTTTTTTGTAGTAGATAAAAAAATCGTCTTGCACCGTTCAAATAAAAGAAAATAACAAATGATCTGCAAAAACAAAGAATTTTATGGATAGATAACAAATTGCACATTTACTGTATAAACATTCACAATTTGTTGGGGCAGGGGGGTGGAGGAGAGAAAAGAAAAAAGAAAGGAAAGGGGGAAAAAAGCTTCTAAATCAGACTGTAGCAAATGCAGTTTGCAAAACACTGCCTTCTTAATAGTAGGTTTCCTGGCACATTGATTGTGCATAAAACAGTGATTTATTTCTGCTAAAACAGCTCATCCTAAAACCCTAAAACATGTTTTGATGCAGGTCTTTCTCACCAGAATCTACAAAGTGAAGCATTTTGGATCATATCTCGAACCCCCTTTCTTGAAGGTTTAGTTCTCCTTGATAACCTCACTTTGTAGAAATGGTGGTCAGAGACATTCAGAATTTAGAATTCTAAGTGAAATTAAACTTTTTATTAAATGTTCTATGTGATTCAATTCAATGGGTGTCTATTAATCAAACACCATGTTTTCAAAGGCAAGAATTCTCGCAAGGGTGCACTAGTTATCATAATTTCCATGGTACTATGACGCTCATGACCAATATAACCACATGAGGCTATGTGACCATTTTTAGTTTTTCATATAGGTTCATATAATATGCAGAGTAATATAGAGAAATTTATGGAATGTTCCAGAAAATCAATATCAAGATTTCAATGGAAATACAGGTTTTAGTGTCCCATGATTCCATGATGATTGCTTTTCTAAACGTCGGTCTGACTGAACAATACCAGCCCAATCAATAGCCTAACAATGTGGCGCAATCAATCTGGTTTGACTTGAAGTCCTGCAATTTCAAAAAGCTTTATTTAAATTTTGCTGGTACTTCACATGAAGAGCCTGGGGCATTTTCAAAATTTTCTAAAAAGTAACTCCAACTTTTTTTTTTAATTTCTTTTAAGAATAGAGTGAAATGCACTTTTAAGACAACATAGGTCTGATTCTCACTGTTAACCCTAAAGTTTGAAAATTACAGAAGTTTGAATTTTATTCAGCATCTTCCTACAACTACAATATTGAAGACACAGATTTTTTTTCTTTTTTGTAAGTACATCTCATTTTGTTAATATTAACATTAAGACCATTCCTTATACCATTTGTGAATACAATTGCTTGAAATAATTTCTTGCGATGTTTCTCAAAACATGAAAATTTTAGTTGAAAATGAGCTTCAATTTGGGCATTTCCAGAACAAAATTTCAGCTCAAACAACAGTTTCTTAAAAACAGGTCCACAATTTTCAATGAACATTTCATTTTCTATTTCATTTCATTTCTCAATGTAAATGTGCATACAGGACCAAGTTTAACCTTTCTATAATATTCTTAAAATCATCTTTCCAATTCTACTATTAGAAATCCGAAAAATTGAGAAAATGTTAAAAACATCTTGGGCACTGAGGAGGATAGGCAAAATTGAACAATTCACCACCAAAAGGGTATTCAGGAAACTTCTATCTACAGTCGAACCTACCCCACCCATCGATTTCCTCAAGGATTGAAGCTCAAGCACAGGACATGTCACTTACAATATTGCCAATTTTTTTTTAACAGCTGAATATTCAGTGAACTGTATTCTTACAATTTTCCCAAAATTCATTAAAAGGGGTAAATTAACAAAATTGCTATAAAGGTGCTGAAGGCCAGGGAGGGTCCATTAACAGGGGTACAATTTATATTCAATATATGGGTTTCATTTCAGTTAACTTTCATGACAAATCTTAAAATGTAATCCTAGGAGTTTAGTTGAATGGAAAAGTATTTATCAGGAGGAATTTAACTTATTTCACATAATCTTGAGTAACATTACCTCTGTAGCAGCAGGCAAGTCTTTGAGCATTAGTGTGTTTGTGAATCCTCTGTTGGTACAGTTAACAACAAACGCCTGTTTTCTATCACTTCCATATGGTTGGCATCCACAAGAACAATCTAACTCTTTGAAGTGAAAGCAATCATTCAAGTCAGTTAAGTCATTTAAGTCTCCTAGGCACACACTGCTTGTGTCTGCCCAAACATGAATTACTCCCATTAGAAGCAACAGCAGAGTTGAGGTTGCCATCGTTTTCACTATTTTCATTTGACACCTACAATGGAAAGACAAGATATTAATTTCAAATTCAAAGAAAAATAAACATTTTTAAATCCACATACACAAGAAATTCGCAGTATAAGGGTCATAGCAATGATTTTCAGGACCCTTGGGAGTATGATCGTGGGGGCCTCATTATTAATTCATCCATTTTTATTACAGTGATACAGACACAGAAATAATAGTTGTGATGAATTCTGGACTTCATATCATTTGTAAATTTATTTGTGTTGAAATGCATACCATTTGCAATATGGCAGATGAAAAATCATTTGTTGGTATCATACTATTCTCAGTAAAATAGGTCAGAGCTTGTTTGAGCATTTACATTTCTACCAAAGTTGTTTTCAATATTCCATACTTGTGTTTAAAAAAAGTCAGAAATAAAATATTAATTTATTTTTATGTTAATTTATATTGTCTCTTAAAGAAATTACACAGCCCAGTATTTGCCTTTAAAGAGCATATTTCAGGGACCTAAAATGCAAAATTAAAAGTCTAAAAATTTAATTGACCATGTCTATTTATCAAGAGAAATGAATATCAATAACTACACCAATAATTAAATAATTTCATTTATTCACGTACTTTTCCCCCAAGATAAATTACACAATTTGACAGTTTCTTTTCAAAGATCTCTTTCTAGCATTTTTCAACTAGACTATTCAAATCAGTTTCTGTCAATTTCATTTTTTCACATTTGCAAAAGGACACACATACCCAGTGAGCGATTGTCATAAGCCACAATTTTAGTCCTTTCCAGTTTAGCACACCACAATATTTCCCGAACAGTGCTTCTTCTCACTCTGTATTATACGATTCCATTTCTTAGTCAGATGGCAGGATGAAACCCGAGTGGTTTTCTCCGTTGACCAGCATGTGACCGCCAATGATTAATCTCAAAATTGCATTTGTGTGGTTTATGATTATTTCTCTCGCACTGGTCCCTTTAATTATTCTATTATACGATAGAAAAAGAAGCTGTGATTCAGAACGCCGCGTTTTAATGTTCGGAGATTGGTAGGGCCATTAGTGCAATAAACAGGAGACACACTACACCTTAGGAACATTCTCCAGAGTATCGGATTTCTAAATAACATTTAATCAGTATTGGCCTATTTTAGGAATCTCCATCAAAACTGGGACGTGAAAGTTTAACTAAACAAACAGCTTACGTTTGTTTATATACTCATGTCGAACATCTGGCACCCGGGCTAGACAGCTGCGGGGAAAGTGGGCGGCCGGAGGGCCGTCGGCGCGCCTTCGCCCAAGAACTTGAAGGGCAGCACCCGCCTCAGAAACTCACTCGCCCGTGACGCAACCGTCACAAATACGCGAGGCCGCTTAGTGATCGTGCGAATCAAGAGAACGTCCCTGACGGCAAACCCGCAAACAATGTTTGTACGTGATTCTTCAGCGTCTCCCAATAACACGTGAGAGAATTGGGTCATTCCGTAACCCTAAGTGTACATGACGTCATCCACCCAAAGGATGCTCGAACCGCAACAAAAATGAGTAAGGCACAAAAAATAATAAATGAAATTCCTTTGGCGAGAGAATGTTCTACGCTTCGTTGAGTGCATCCGGATAAGACAGCACAACTACGCACACGCACTATTGCAGCCGTTTGTTAGCACTTGCCTGGTTGTGTACACTGCCGCCTACAGCTCCACTCTTTTGTCCAAATCCCTTTCACGCGAGGGACCCAGGTGCCACTGTCTTTCACAACCTCCTGTCAGAGTCGGCCATTTTACAAGCGACAGTCTCGTTGCTCTCTTCAGTACAAAAATGGAGTACGGACGAACTGTTAAATCACATTGCTGTCTACTCGCCCGCGAGCACTATGATCGCAACCTGGCCACACCTGTGCCGCCGCCGCCGCCTCCGCCGTCGCGGTGTGTGGGAGACCAATGGCGGAGTAGGTACAGTCTGAGCCAGGACTTTGTCGCACTCGGTTACGTCGTGCGTCAGCCAGCTATTGCGTCGTCGCGCATTCAATTCTCTTGCGTGGACAGTCCACGATCGTCGACTCGGGTTGCGCCGTGAGCGGGCAAGAGACGAACCCAGTTAGATGCACAAAAAAGTCGGAATTGAGTTGCAATGACGTTAAAATTCGGTCCTGCCGTAACTTTTAAAGCCGTCTCCACGAAAAATTCGATCATTCCAAATGAAAATTGCAATATAAATATAAAGTTTATCTAAAAGATTACCATAATAGATTATGTTTTATCATTCAATTACGTTAAGTTAACAAATTAATATAAATGTTTCTAATATTTTTACTTTTCCTCTTTATAATGTACTATAACTCTGTTAGATTTGAAGCTTTCGAGATGAAACTTGGTAAATACTTGAAAATGGTTTTTGGTTGGGAAATCCCCGCAAGCCGGCCGGTAGGTCGGTGCCGAATCTCGTATTCCATCGGAGCAAGATCACCGCCACCTTCCGCGATACACTCACTGGACTAATGACCTTCGCTGTTGACGCGCCTGGAATCACTAATGAATTAAAATTTAACCGTAAGCACAATACGATAAATAACGTTTCGTTTTAAATACCCCGGTCTTTTTTTAAAATTTAATTGAAACTATTCCAGAGAATCATATCCCTTCTATATACCAAGTGTCGCCTCCCGGGGCCGGACACCGAGGCGTTGGTCCCTCGTTTCCGCCAGGACTGGACAGAGGGTATTGATAAGGTATTGCCGCTATTATAAGGTACTGGCCGCACAATGGCCATTGCTTGGGTCGTGAGACGCGCTCTTCAACACAACATACGTGGGAGATGTTGCAAATGCTCCCCGCTTACTTCTACACCTTTTTGACCACAATACATTTTCTTACTCTCATTTATTAAAATATTTTCTAAATTAGAAATCTCAATATAGGAGTAAATTTCTTAAACACCGTTATGAGGGCCGTCGATAAGCCATTTTACCTTTCAAAAGGTGAGGTAGGATATTTTATTTTATTTTGGTATTAGTAAGAAAATTCTCAGTTTTCCACCTCGAAGTACTACGGGAAAAGTTTTGGTGCGTCCACCTCTCCTCCAAAATTTTTTTTGAGTATTTCTTTTTCTCGTAATAACTGTTCACTGGTTGATCTTGAACAAAAACCGTTGTGTACAATTTTAAAGGTCATACAATTCTTTATAAATTTACTCTATAAATGATTTTTGTTAATAAAACAGTAAGAGAGCTACGAGGTTTTAAAATGTCACTAAATTTCCACTTTATTTCTAAAACTCCCCAAATTACTAATGAACTCTCTAATGTAGGGTTAAACGTTCACCAACTACCACGATTTACTAACAAAAGCATTTCAATAGAATAAAATGAAGTTTTCTTCTTCTTCTTCTTCTTCTTCTTCTAATTATTATTATTATTATTATTATTATTATTATTATTATTATTACATTATTATGTCTACTACTTAAGACAGCCCATCGGAGTCGGAGGTCCTGAAACCCATTGCCCTGACTCAGTTGTTGTTAATCCGAGATTTTAGTACTTACTATTACTTTAAAGTATGTAATTATAGTGAGCAAATGAATATTTGACACAATTTCAGAGAGGACGACATTGGAAAGAGAACACTGTGACCTCAGCAGTGCAAAGGCAGGACAGTTCTCGACGAAAGGCCCAGCAGAGAAGAATAGACTAAAATAAGAAAGGGAGGGAGGCAACTACATTTCTAGGCCCACTTACCCACAACACTTTTATTTTCAAACGTCATATTTTGCCTCTAGGATGGCTTATGGGCAGAGTACCAGCTTTACGTGGTGTGGTCCTGGGTTCGATTCCCGGTCCAGGCAAAAATAGAATAGAGTTGTAGCATTCCTTTAAAATCGTCCTAGTATGAATAAAAGCTCAATCAGGCGGATATTGCTAGTTGCAGTAAAGGGAATACGTCATGTTCGCCTCATGTCGCACTTACCCCCAAGCATGGGAATTAAACTAGACCTAGGCATTGAGACACTGTTAGCTGGCCGGCGAAGTCGGACTATCGACCCAATTTGCCAAATACATACAACCATACTTTACTAGTAAATATATAAGATAAACAAGTAAAATAAAATTGAAGGGGTCACCAGCAAAAGGTGCTGACACTTTCACCGAAAGTTACATTTCAATGTAGAGCGGTTGTATGCGAGGGAATTATGTCGTTGGGGCAAGCTCGTGAGCGTACACTTACTACAAAGCATTATTTTCGATATTTCAAAGTTAGCATTAGATGCAGAAGGTGTTATCTGCGTATAAATGGCGGACAAGGCGCTCAAGCCACCCGTAACGAACATCGTAAAACTCCTGAATAAAGGAAAAAAAGGTAGGTAAATTATGATGACTGGTAAAGGGTGAAGAATACAAAGCTCATAGATGCTGGAAAATAGTATAAAAACTACAAGGGGGACGCAGTTCAAGCGAAAACACCTCCAAATACGGTAAGATGCAAAAGGTGCTATCTGCCGTGGGTACTGCACACCAGCGGCGGATTCCAGGGGGAAGCGTGGCAGGGGGCCCTGCCAAGGCCTAGAGTTTTCATTCGTTACCTTCTTTTATTTGACCAAATTGACTAAATATTTACATATACATGGAACCTGAAATGGAATATGATGTAATTATTTAAACAATCATATTCTATAGTACCATATATACGCTATAAAAACAACACAATTAATAAAGATATGTTTATTATTTAACAAAAATCTATAATGACCCTCTCCAAAATAATCGGCTGGATCTGCCCCTGCTGCACACCTAGAGCTTTAAACGAAACTGGTGAACACATTACAAGAAAATCCCTTGTGGTTGCTTGGTTGCTTTGAATTGGCTTCCATTAGGTTGACTGGAGAAGTTAAAGTCAATTGCTTGATTGATGGGTAGTGTATGACAATAAACGTATTTAAAAAAATTTAAATTCAATGAATATTCCAATCCAGATTTTATTTTTATTTACTGCGTTTGTCAGACGTCAAAAGGAGCTAACTGCTGCATATATAGCACCCTCTGCCACTAGATTGTTCCTAAAATGACCAATATTTTGTAATAGATTTCTTCAAACGTAGCATTGCTGATGCTGTACACACAGTGAGGCAAATAGAAACCATTTAGATGCAAAACTAGGGCAGAATTATCAATATTTTGATAGTTAAATTTTTTGTGGTTCCTGTAAAAAGTTTTTGTCGCACCTTTTGCTGAGACACCTTAATTAGAATTAATGATACAAATAAATGCAATTGATTTTGTTGAATTTTATATTTCCATATCCTTTAATAGAATGCTAAGATGGCTCCTTGTTTTGCTTCAGAACTTAAATATAACTTTACTATCAGTGCACGTTTTCTAGAGTTTATTGGGGAATCAGTGCCGTGTTAACGCACGGGCCCGAAGGGCCCAGGCCCATGTCCTCCAATATTCAAGGGCCCCCGACAGTTCTTACAAAATTACTTAATACTACATTTTTCAAAACTTAAAATACAGAAACGTATAAAAAATTGGGTTTGATTAAACTATACGCAAAAAATGGCGTAACAGAGTGTTGCTCGTCATTGGATAATATTTATATACTTGGGTTTTCATAACGTGGCGCGTAAGGAGGTGTCTTCACGATGGAATATGGCACGGCTTTTCGCGTCTTTCTACCGGGAGCGGTAGCTCAGTGCATCAACTGATGTCACTGCAGCGCCTCTGACCGGGAGGTCCTAGGTTCCCACTCTCCACGGCGGCAGGATTTTCTATACTAGCTTTTCAGCTAGGTCGAATTTAGTCGCTGTCTGGAGGAGAATTCTAACGGCCGGCTGCTCTGATCGGTAGTTTTCCGTGGTTTCTCCGATCAACACCAAGTGAATGCCGGAGCAGACCCTACCAAACGGGCCACGGACCGCGCGCGATCTTTCCTTCCTCTTCCCTGTCCTATCCTCTCCCCTTACACACACACTTACACTAACATGCACTACACTACCACATATCCGGGAGACCGGTCGGGAGCTTAGAGCTTGTCCGGCTGGGGCGGTGCCCCGCTGGTGGGGCCGGTTGGGACCTACCAAACGGGCCACGGACCGCGCGCGATCGATCACAACCATCTCCCGATAGAAAAAAAACATGCACTACACTAACGGGACTAATGACCAAAGCAGTTGACGTGCCCGAAAACACGAAAAAATCAATCAATCGCGTCTTCCTCGGTCTTGCCGCCAGATGTCGCATGACTGAGATCGCATCTAGAGTCCCTGGATACAGGGAGTAGCGCATTCCTTTGCGCCACCGGTGCCGCCATTTTATATCCAGTTGAACTAACCGGTTTTGTGGGTGAGTTAGGAACCGCTAATCTACCCAAAATCAGTTATAATATACTCTAAATCCCTCGTAAGGGGTCCGATTGCTCTCATTTCTCCTAAACTTGTGAATGCTGCCTGCCGGGACTTTGGAGTGAAAGGATATTAAATGGCGGCAGGCGTTCAGGTTGCGCTACTCTCTGTACTATTCGCGTAACTTTTCTTGAACGATGAATTGAGGAAATGCGGGCGGAGTGGGGGTATTAGTTACATAGTTGGCAACATGAGTAACGCCAACCTCTGAAAAATCAAAGTCAACCTGCTACGTGTGCGGCCAGGTCATCGCTCTGTGTAGGCAACAGCAGCGACACTAGGTACGAGTTTTAGGTGCCTCCTTTGGAGGACCTGGACCTACCTCAGTCATTTCTTTAGATATTGATAATAAACCTGAACAGAAGTTCCTTACTATGAAAGCATCTAGCTTTGACTAGCTTCTGTTTCGCGCCAACGAAGTTCTAATGCTTGGGATGTTGTCATCAGTGATCGCTGCGAGCTTGTGCCTTCAACTGTTTTTGCTCAAGGGAGGGGGAAGCAAGGTCCTCGTTCAAGAAAAGTTGCGCGAGTAGTATGTAGGGACTCTAATCGCATCAAGCAGTGCTGTAGATCAAGCGACATCTAGCGGCACGGCCGAGCCGAGAAAAACGCGAAAAGACATGCCATATTCCATCGTGAAGACAAGTCCCTCACGCGCCACCTCATGAAAACCGAAGAATAATAAGGAATGTTACTGGTTGATTCGTTTCAGTCTTATATTGTACAATTCGATAAAAATTAAAACTATTTAATTTGTAGTCTTTTTCAATGTAATTATAAATCTTTTATTCTTACTTGCTTATACATGTTTAAATATTTTATTTGAATAATGTTAAATTGAAGAACGAAGAAATACTTTCAAAATATTTTTTTAAAAAAATACAAAATACAATGTGAATCGATAGGTCTTTATTTATATATCAGCATCGAAATGAGGGGAGGGGGAGATCGGTGAAAGTAAGAATAAGGGGGCCCCAAATTAACCTAGACGCAAGTCTCCAATGCTGTTAAAAAAGCCTTGTGGGAAAAACCCTATGGGGAATATAGTTATTCAGATTAACGTTCTCCGTGTTCTCGTGGTAATAGGTCGATCCCTTTACTTTTCTCCTGTATTGATAATTCAACTTGCAGACGGGTTAGGATAGAGATCCCACATAAAACTATGCAACAAAGATAACAAAATACTTCCCTTTTACTACATCACCTACTACTTACCAAAATGTAACAGAGCACCGAAGTAAGTGATTTTCATACTTGCATTAAAATGAAATGAAAATTCGTAAGATTGTCAATAAAATAATGTATGACATACGAGGCAAAAGTGATTTATTTTGCTCGCAGGATTGCGACACGAGGTCGACAGGCTGAGTAAAGTTTCGCTACACGCAAAGTAAAATCCCTCTTTCAATTCTTGTATCATAGATATTATTTTTAAAGCAATGATTGAAAAGTTTTTTTTTTTTCAGAAATTGCAATTTTTTGCGAAAAATCTTTGGGGCCTCTTAATTACATTTTGGGGGAGAGGAGAGGTCTGCTCTTGTAGTCATTCTAGCTATTCAGAACTTCCCGTTTCATCCAAGAGGAGAACCTCTACATAACGTCTCCATAACGTTTATAAAAGTACAGCGCGCCAGTAAAGTCTCTCCACTGTGGCACCAATGACTGGTGAGAGTGCTAGCAACAGGAATTATATTGGTCGCACAAAATGCAGCTTGCAGATGAAAACATAAATTGCGAATTCACCACATATCATAACAGATTCTGGAACTGTTGTCCCCTTTAATTTTTTCCCAGTAATCTGTTTGCTACGATCGTAAATAGAATTTTTAATTGGAGTCCCTGATTCGGCTCAATACGGTGAGATTTTCCTGGCGCACTGTATTTCGAAATAAACTTTTCAACTATTTTTTAAATGTTTAGTTAATTTCCCGACTAACGTGAGTGACAACAGGCGGTGAACATTTGGAGAGCATATGGAGAACGTAAGGGGATTCACACGAAGGTGTAGTGGTGCTCTCCCACCACCAGCAGCGGAAATGCTCTGCCGAGTCACCACTAGCTGAACACAGTTCTAAATAGAGATGGGCTTAACAGCTTTTCTTCAATAACTGTTATCACAAAAACAGCTTACTCGTAATAGCTGTTATTAACAACAGTTGAAAAATAACAGGTCCATGACCAACAACCTAAAATGGCCGACTGCTAAGAGTTAAACCACGCAAAACGAATAATGTTGGTAGCACCGTAAAGCTTGTGCAGCTACCTTACGGCGCTTCCTCGTACTACTTTCCCTAACATGTTTGGACAGAGAAGCAGCTGATATGAACGAGACCGGATGAACTGCCAAGGATGAATAGTAATTCATATAATTCGTAGCGAATGTGTATAGAAAACTAAAATGAAAGTGATTCGGGTTCTGATTGCAAATATTCTTTCAAATATGCAACTTGTGCATATTGAAGTGACGAATGCCAAAAATAATGAGGGGAAACAGTGTTTTTGCTTACCTATAACTAAAGTGTTAATGACTGTCGAATATCAAGTATTATAATGTGATATATTTGACCGTAACTAATTTTATGTTATGGGACCTAGAGAAATATTAATTGATCTCACATAAGCAGCAATGGGACAGAAATAAGTTAAAATTTTGACGGACTTGTTGTACTTAAAGGACAAATATCTTGTTGTAGTGTATACAATAAAATATAAAACTATTGTGGCACATGGTGTGTAATAATGACGAATTATGTATTAATGAATATAATTTGAACACTGGCAAATCATGATTGTTTAGCTGCAGTGAAGCTGTTATCGTACAAAATGGTTACCAAAAAAGCTTGTAGTAGTTCGGATTAGGCCCAGTAGGTTGCAGTCCTATGCATTTCAACCGATAACAGCCAATAACAGGATAAACGAAATAACTGTTATTTCGCGTAACAGTTACGAAACATTAGCGGTTAAGAAATCACAGTTTAGCTGTTAAGAGCACATCCCTAGTTCTAAATAGCAGCCTTCACACCAGACCACTGACCTTATCTGTTGTAGAGAAGGTTGTCTAAGAAGGGACCGCTCTTACAGGTCGGGAAACAAATGAACGTCATGCAGGGCGTTGACACTGCAAGAGATAGCGATGAAACCATTTACAAATGAATGTAAACGTGAAATAACTCTATACGAAATACGTATGAAGAAAATGTAAACGAACACACTGACAAAATGTGTATTTACTTATTTTACGACAAAAGCAGTTAAAAATTGAGTGTGACGTGCTATGGGGAGAAGTGAATTCTGTGCACGTCTTCAAAATTCTGAGATCCCAGTGAGAATTCCTGTCATACCCTTAAAGAAGTGCTGAAGTGCTTGCTGATGATTACGCGTATGTGCGTCACTGCCTCTGTAATCTGAGGATGTAACGTGATCTACATGTTAATTATGTATTCTTAGAAAAACTTTATAAGTCTTTTATCTGTCCTTTACGAGCTGAGGACACTGTTTCTATATGCCGTGCCTACACGCAATGACATTCCAAATTTCCTGGACGAGAGCAACAACTGAGACTCTCAAAGATCAGAATGGGCCGAAGCAGGCCAGTTGCTTTCGTTTTACACTACAGATAGATTTCATTCCTTTTCATAACGCATATTATGATACAAATAAATAACTTGACAAACTTGACTTTCTTCTGGTAGTATAATAATCAGGGCTCGGATGCTGATGACCTAAAAATTCTTCGAAAATTGCCTATGAAATGTCTTGAAAATAAGGGGAAGATGACCTAGCTTTTAAAAAAATACTGAAACATTTGTATAAATATTTCTTTAATAATGTATATAAAATTATATTTAATATAAAGTCTTTATTTTAGAAGGAACTGTAATGCTTAGCTCCAATCTTCCAACCGTCAGTTTGAAAGGTCGAACAAGTTACCGAAGATCCGTATAATTTTGAGAGTTCGAGAAACAGAGTACACTGCAGTAGTGAACTTCGTCATGAACATGATACAATAAAAACTTTTTTATAGTGTCACTGTAAATTCATGAAACCTTCACTAATAAAAAAAAAACATCAAAAGATGAAAAATGCGAAAAAGTGACGCAAAGATCCAGAAAAATTAATTAAAAATTGAAAAATGGCAAAAATGACAAAACAATTTCCCAGTAACTATATATTTTCATAATCTATATGTCGTGATAAACATTCATTCATTTACAAGTTAGCTTCGTCTAGAACGCACCAATAAAAAGATGACATCATCAGAATCCGAGCCCTGATAATAAATGTATAGTTAATTATCTTGCAACTGACTAAAAGACAATTAGCTTTATGTGCCAGTTGACTACTAACGAACACATTAAGGCGAAGTGCAGTAGGTGGTCTTTTAGCCATGTACAATACACGTTACATCTTATCTGATCTTTTAATATTTTGACATCTAATTGTATGCATTTATAATTAACGGTATTATAATGAATTCGGAAGCATCGCATCGGGTATAATGAGCGATTTTATCAATTGCAGGAAGCTTTTCTTATATTGAACATATTAATTACCCTATTAATTCACTCCAATTTCATAAGTTAACAGCATAAAAAGCGGTCGGATAAGATAAAACGTGTCTGAATATTTAATAATAATAATAATAATAATAATAAAAACAATTCCAGAAGTTATTTTCACACTTCTCTGCCCATTCACATAACTCATTTTGGTCTGTTTACCAAATACATTCAAATGTATGCCTATGTAACGAAAAAGCAAGAAATTTGTTATTAAAATTGTTCAAAATAGACAGGAAGCCAGCAAGAAAAAGTAAGTTTAAAAATTACTATGACGGAACTCATCGCGACGATGGTCAATATTAATCATGATGTCTCAGAATAAATGTTAGAAACTTCTAGGGCATGTAGAGGGTCGAAAATGATAACTTTTTCCCAATAAACATTTAGAAGACACACTCATTAGGGAAATACAGATGTCTCAGCATAAATGTTAAAAACTTCTAGGTCATATAGAAGGGTCGAAAATACCCACATTTTGCCAATTAACACGTAATGAGATATACCTCAGTTACATGCTCGAGAAGCACTGAAGGGAGGTAAAAGTTCTCCAAACATGTACGCGGGGATTAAAGATCAGAATTTAACGCAAATGCATTTTTATTGTGTAAGTTTGCTTCTATTTATATATCCTCACGGAGTTATATGCATTATGTGACATTTGCCCCTGACTTTAGGCAACCCTTTATGGACAGATGTTCGGCAAGTCACGTTGTGACATCGTCAAGGGGACTTCATGTATCTGCCGAACCATTCGATTGGACAATTAGAATGTTTGAATTTGATTGCATTTTGGAGAACGAGCACCAAGATTATTCGTGCTTTACATTGTTCATGTTAACCAAAGAACGGAAGACACACTCCAATCCGCTACGTTATGTCTTATTTTTCTTTATTGTTGTTGTTGTTGTTGTTGTTGTTGTTGTTGTTGTTCCTTCTTCTTCTTCTTCTTCTTCTTCTTCTTCTTCTTCTTATTATTATTATTATTATTATTATTATTATTATTATTGCTACAGATGACATTAATGGTGCAAAAAGATTTTTAAAAACTGAACTGTTGTAATTTTCAAAATTCCAGGAGTTTTAATGGAAATAGGAACTATGAAATATTATTAATAGAACTTTCACTATTTGAGCCAACAATTTGAAGCGTTTTTTAAACTACCTTACGTATTTTCAAAATTTTCATTAATTCGTTCAGGATTTCATGAAAAATACTTATATTTAAAAAATTGTATATTATAATATTTTAAAAAACTAATATTGAAGAATAGACATCATTAAGAAACAAATCGCATACCTCCAATAATGTAATTGGTGGGGAGGGGTCAATTTTTTTTAACTTTTGCAATTTTAGAAAATTTAGAAGTTTAAATGTCAATCATATCTGCGTCTTTTTTAAGGCGTACATTTCTGAATGAGCACAAAATACTGGGAGCCATTTTTGAGAAAATTTCGAAATGTTGAGGCTTCATGAAAAAGGACCCTCCAAAATTAAATTATCTCAATTTCTCGAGAGCGGTCTATCGGAGAATATCCATTTTAGAAAAATTCCTTTAAATCGTTAAGGCGCTAAGTTTGGCCACCGACGGACGGACGTTTTGGCACTTTTGTGTATTAAAGACTGACAAAACATATTCTAACAGCCATATGTATTCGAGAACGTAATTTATTACATATAGGTTTAAGAAAATCTTTTTCGGTAGAGAGAAAGAGAGAGATAGAGAAAGAGAGAGGGAGGGAGGGAAAGAGAGGGGGAGAGGGAGTGCGTGTGTTCTAAAGGCGTAGTGTAGACCGTCTCTCTGAAGTTCTGAACAAGCGCAGTACAGAATAAACTGTACAAAAAACAGCTGTACAAAACTGCACAAAATTCAGCTGTAAAAAACAAATTTTAAACACAATAAACCTCATCACGCAAATGAAATAATGCAAGTATCAATTTATTTTTCACTGAACTTCCACTTATCCCTCATTTTTTCAGGTTCATAGTGATATTTGGCCATGCCAAGCTGGCACAACCACCATAGCACAATCACATCAAACCAAGTGGAATATTTAGTACACATTTATTACTAATTTATTACCCCAAAATTAAATTTATTACTCCTCCCGTTTCTAAAATAAAGGTAGTTGTGCCAGCGTGACTGTCACGCTAGCACAACCCATCGCAAAAAATGAGCACAAACGACCCAAACTAATACGAGTGTTTAGAGCATATTTATTACTAATTTATTACTCAAAAATGAAATTCATTACTCATGCTGTTTACGAAAAAAAAAATTGTTAAACACAATTAGTTATGCAACCCGCACGACATTCGCGTATATTACTAAAGAGTACCAACTACCTCAAAACACTACAACCAATTACAAAAATACATACACAATCAATAGTACACAGTCAGTTCTAATATTTAACACCAAGAAAAAAATTTGAATGTGAAAACGAATTAACAAATATTGTAAAAACTATATCGTAATTGTCAAAACATGCAAGAGATTCAAATTCAAAAATAGAGAGAACTAACCAGCACAATCGCATAACACAAACTCAACATTTAACAGACGTATCACACTATCACTTAACACTACACAGAAATTTATTACTCCTATTATTTACGAAATAAATAATTTTAAAAGACGACATACTTATGCAATAACGAACGGTATTGATAAAGTACTTTTAGAGCATAGTAAGTCACAAGCAAATGAATCCTATCATGTACAAAAGAAGACATTACGTTCCGTTATCTACCACCATGTAGCAAATTATGAACGCGGAAACGCATGAAAGAAATATTGTGTAAACTCAAACGATATGGTCAAAATGTGCAAGAGATTCAATTTAAAAATTTGACAGAACCAACAAGCACAATCGCATTAAACCAAACACATCATTTAAGAGACGTATTACACTGTTATTTAAAACAAACTAGAAATTTATTACTCCTGTTGTTAAGGAAATAAATAATTTTTAAAATCGACATACATACGCAATAACGCACGGAATTCATGAAGTAATTTTAAAGTATAGGAAGCCACAAGTAAATGAAACAAATCATTTACAAAAGTAGACATTATCTTCTGTTATTTAACACTCAGTAGAAAATTATTAACGTGGAAACGCATTTAGGAATATTGGGTAAACTCAAACGCAATGGTCAAAATATGGAAGAGATTCAAATTAAAAAATAGACAGAACCAACGAGCACAATCGCATTAAACCAAACACATCATTTAAGAGACGTATCACTCTGTTTTTTTAAATAACTAAAAATGTATTACTCCTATTGTTAAAGAAATAAATAATTTTAAAAAACGACATACATACGCAATAACGCTTTGTATTCGTGACGTAATTTTAGAGTTTAGTAAGCCACAAATACATAAAACAAATTCTGTACAAAAGTAGACATTATATTATTGTATTTAACACACAGTAGAAAATTATGAACGTGGAAACTCATTAAAGAAATATCGGGTAAACTCAATCGTAATGGTCAAAACATGCAGGAGATTCAAATTAAAAAATAGAGGAAACCAACGAGCACAATCGCATTAAACAAAACACATCATTTAAGAGACATATTACACTTATATTTAAAACTAACTAGATGTTTATTACTCCCCTTTTTAACGAAATACATAATTTTGAAAAACCACATACATACGCAATAACGCACCGTATTCATGAATTTTAGAGTATAGTAAGCCACAAGTAAATGAAACCAATCCTGTACAAAATTAGTCATCATTTACTTGTGGTATACTATACTCTAAAATTACTTCGCGAATACAGTGCGATTTTGCGTAAGTATGCCATTTTTTCAAAGTATTTATTTCTTTAAAAATATAAGTAATAAATATATAGTTAGTTTTAAATAATAGTGTGATACGTCTCTTAAATGCTGTGTCTGGTTTAGTGCGATTGTGCTTGTTGGTTCTGTCTATATTTTAATTTGAATCTCTTGAATATTTTGACCATTGCGTTTGAGTTTACACAATATTTCTTAAATGCGTTTCCACGGACATATTTTCTACTGGGTGTTAATGTCTACATAACATAAGATAATGTCTACTTTTGTACAGGATTGGATTCATTTACTTGTGGTATACTATACTTTAAAATTACTTCACGAATACAGTGCGTTTTTGCGTGTGTATGACGTTCTTTAAAATTATTTATTTCTTTAACAATAGGAGTAATAAATATCTAGTTAGTTTTAAATAATAGTGTGATACGCCTCCTAAATGCTTTGTCTGGTTTAATGCGATTGTGCTCGTTGGTTCTGTCTATATTTTAATTTGAATCTCTTCCATATTTTGACCATTTCGTTTGAGTTTACACAATATTTCTTAAATGGGTTTCCACGTTCATAATTTTCTACTGGGTGTTAAATATCATAAGATAATGTCTACTTTTGTACAGGATTGGTTTCATTTACTTGTGGTATACAATACTCTAAAATTACTTTACGAATACAGTGTGGTTTTGCGTGTGTATGACATATTTTAATATTTTTTTAACAATAGGAGTAATAAATTTCTCGTTAGTTTTAAATAATAGTGTGATACGCCTCTTAAATGATGTGTGTGGTTTAATGCGATTGTGCTCGTTGGTTGTGTATGTTTTAATTTGAATCTCTTGCATATTTTGACCATTGCGTTTGTGTTTACAGAATATTTCTTAAATGCGTTTCCGCGTTAATAATTTTCCACTGGGTGTTAAATAATAGAAGATAATGTCTACTTTTGTACAGGATTGGTTTCATTCACTTGTGGTATACTATACTCTAAAATTACTTCACGAATACAGTGCGTTTTTGCGTATGTATGTCATTTTTTAAAATTATTTATTTCTTTAACAATAGGAGTAATACATTTCTAGTTAGTTTTAAATAATAGTGTGATACGTCTCTTAAATGATGTGTTTGGTTTAAAGCGATTGTGCTCGTTGTTCTGTCAATTTTTTAATTTGAATCTCTTCATATTTTGACCATTGCGTTTGAGTTTACACATATTTCTTAAATGGTTTCCCGTAATAATTTTCTACTGGGTTTAAATAACAGAAGATAATGTCTACTTTTGTAAATGATTTGTTTCATTTACTTGTGGCTTCCTATACTCTAAAATTACTTCATTAATTCCGTGCGTTATTGCGTATGTATGTCGATTTTAAAAATTATTTATTTTTCTTAACAACAGGAGTAATAAATTTCTAGTTTGTTTTAAATAACAGTGTAATACGTCTCTTAAATGATGTGTTTGGTTTAATGCGATTGTGCTTGTTGGTTCTGTCAAATTTTTAAATTGAATCTCTTGCATATTTTGACCATATTGTTTGAGTTTACACAATATTTCTTTCATGCGTTTCCGCGTTCATAATTTGCTACATGGTGGTAGATAACGGAACGTAATGTCTTCTTTTGTACAGGATAGGATTCATTTGCTTGTGGCTTACTATGCTCTAAAAGTACTTTATCAATACCGTTCGTTATTGCATAAGTATGTCGTCTTTTAAAATTATTTATTTCGTAAATAGTAGGAGTAATAAATTTCTGTTTAGTGTTAAGTGATAGTGTGATACGTCTGTTAAATGTTGAGTTTGTGTTATGCGATTGTGCTGGTTAGTTCTCTCTATTTTTGAATTTGAATCTCTTGCATGTTTTGACAATTACGATATAGTTTTTACAATATTTGTTAATTCGTTTTCACATTCAAATTTTTTTCTTGGTGTTAAATATTAGAACTGACTGTGTACTATTGATTGTGTATGTATTTTTGTAATTGGTTGTAGTGTTTTGAGGTAGTTGGTACTCTTTAGTAATATACGCGAATGTCGTGCGGGTTGCATAACTAATTGTGTTTAACAATTTTTTTTTTTCGTAAACCGCATGAGTAATGAATTTCATTTTAGAGTAATAAATTAGTAATAAATATGCTCTAAACACTCGTATTAGTTTGGGTCGTTTGTCCCATTTTTTGCGATGGGTTGTGCTAGCGTGACAGTCACGCTGGCACAACCACCTTTATTTCTGAAACGGGAGGAGTAATAAATTTAATTTTTGGGTAATAAATTAGTAATAAATGAGTACTAAATATTCCACTTGGTTTGATTTATGGTGGTTGTGCCAGCGTGACATGGCCGTGATATTTATTTGGGATATGCTTTTAGACATTCTGACAGAATTTCTGAAGAAAAAAAAGGAAAAAATCCTAACATAAGATATAACTTATCTGCTACTTTTAATAAATACTTCATATTTATTATGTTTTTAACTCCTCAAATATTTTCCCAAATTTTAAATATTTTGGCTTTTTCCCTTAAAGAAGAAAAAATGATTCAATTTTCTGCAATGTAACTTTTCATTTCATCACTATCAATGGCATATATTCTACGCTAGTTGCAAGCTCCAATGGCAACAAAAGAAGAAAAAATATGTGAACAGACAATGAATAGTTTAATATTAATACGAAGAATGCAACAATCCACATATACTTCACCAAAACGAGCGCGAGGACCTCATGTTGGCCATTCAGCATAGACCATATATATATATATATATATATATATATATATATATATATATATATATATATATACTAAGACCATAGTATATATATCTATGGCACAGACTAACCTGAAAGAGCTTCAGAGGGCGCTTGCTACGACCAATACATTGGCAAACGTGCGAAGTGTACATGGCAACGAAAAATGCAACGAGTGGAGGTATAGACGAATTTACACACCAAGGCTTCCCTTGCTTTTTGAGCTGCACACAGCAGCGACTGAACAAAGAAAGATCATTCACGAACAGCTGTCGCCCGGGCTTCGCGCGCCTCTTCCGCAACGAAGGTCACGTGGTTCTGGGGGAAGTACTCACGTTTCCCCTTACTCTTCTCATATCTGTCTTGCTCTCATACAAAGTTCCTCCATGGCGATAAATTCGGAGACAGTGACCTCGCCGTGTTTCGTGGGCCCAATGGTTCATCTTCTAAATTGTGGGTATTTCTTGCGATGTAATCAGTTTTTGTTGCCATATAATATCGCATTTTAAATTTGAAGCCAGGCCTCTGGTCCACCGATTATAAGCCCCTCGAATCTATTCTGCATTTTTGCTTTGGGCGTCCGCGAGTCAGTTTTTAATTCTCCAAAAATTGCACAGCTGAACTTCCAAAAAGCACCGAGTCCGAGTCCCGCTCAACGATTGTGAAAGACAGATTCATCATTTGGCTGAAAGATAGCAGTACGGATCCCAGGCAGAAAAGTCACTCAAATCCCACGAAATTTTAAGGGCTTCACAGATTCTTCACAGAACCTCTTAGCGTCTTTCGAAATCCAAAGGTAATGTTGAATGTGAGTTGCTGCAGACCAGGGGTTCCCACACTTTTTTTACCATCCCATATCTCAAGAAGAGAAATTCCCAAGCCCGCTTGCACTTTTTTCTTGGTAATGAATAAAACATGTCTTACATTGAATAGCAATACATTTAACTTTTCTAATCTCTACAATAGTACAAGTTAATTATGGTTTCTTGACGTCTCGTAGAAAAGTTCGGTTGATTTTTTTGAAGTTATGTCAAGAAAATGCAATACGATTTATGCCTATCGTACTTATGATTAATTAATATTACAAATTGTAATTTAAATGCAACAAGTAGCGGACAAGAAAAGTCAATGAGAAAGATAAACATGTATTTTTTTACCAGTTTCCCTATCCTTGGTTGACTATCAGAAAATGCACATCGTACATCATTATCAAAGTTAAGTTAGCCATGATACTTTGTTTTAATTGCAACAAGTGCTGAAAACGCTTAATCGCACAAAGAGGTGCTTGAAAAAGGTACATACAATCACAGCGCTTGCAGCTGGGCACACTTTGTAATACTTAACCCAAAACGATGACTTGTCCATTTTATCAAACATACTTAGGAGCAAAATATTTTTTTTATTATTATTATTTCTAAACCTTGTTCTTAAAATTCTTCAGGCAGGGAGTCTATGTTGACACCGAAAGTATCAGTTGTGTAAATGTTGTCATCACAAGTGTTAGAAAAGTATCTGTTGAATTCTTCAATGAAGTGCCCCAAATGGTTCGATATTTGGTTTTTTATACATGCTCTTTCAAAAACCTCCTTAAAACGTGCTTTTTCTAATTTGGAAAAACAGGAATAATTGCAGGGGTTTGCCAATATCTTACGTCTCCGAAGTTGCAACATCTCAATAAAAGTCTAGATAGCATCACTATATTTAACTTTCCACCCTGCAACTGAAGGTTAAGGTTGTTCAACGGGTCAAAGAAATCACACAATAAGCTAACATTACTTGAACACTAGGTTTTTTGAAATCCAAGCTTAGTTCGTATTTTTTTGATTTTCCAAAAAGGTAATTACTTCATCTCCGAGCTCAAATAACCTAGCCAACATATTTCCGTTGGAAAGGCAGCGTACTTCCGTATGAAATAACAATGTTTTGTGTTCTGTTTCTTAATATTCGCGAGTTTTAAACCGCCGAGGATATTAAGCGCGGTTTTTGATGTAACCTCTTGAATACACAATTTTAAGATACCATGGAATTCGATAGGAAGTGTCTTAGCTGCCCAGGTTTGACGGTACGTATATGAAGCAATGAATCCCAGTCACAGCAGAATTTTTCTCTCTCGCCCATTGCACAAAGCCTGGGCGAGCACCAAGCAATGAAGGAGCGCCATCTGTGCATGTACCAATAAATTTTTCTCATGAAAGTTTACACTTGTCAAAAATCCCTGTGACACGTCAACAGTCTTTTTGATTGTTGCCAACTCTGTACAAAATGGAACTTCGTCTTTCACTCTTCCGTTTTCAATAGATCGAACATAACTATTAACTGAGAACATTATGCAATATCTGTACTCTCATCCAGATGTATTACAAAGAAAGTGATTGTTTTATTTCATCAACTACTTGATTTTTTATATATCTTCGGCCATTTCATGTGGCGTTTCACTGTTGTCAGAAAGCAGTATTTAAAAAAAAATTATTTTACGTCAAAAAAACAGTTGAAACTGCGTATGATGTGCTATGGGGAGAAGTGAATTGTGTGCACATTTTCAAAATTCTGAGATCCCTACACTAAGTCATATACTGCATGAATTTTGGGGGGAAAAGCTCACGTGTAATAAAATCTATTTCCAAGGATAAATAAGCAATAAATTTTGGGCTCTTATCCATGATGTCCTTCGTCAAGGAATAATACTTCCTGCCGCAACATGTAAACGATAATTTGAATAATTGTATTTCCCACTGAATTCTAGAAGACGTGCACAGAAAATGAAGTTACATTTATGTCCAGAAGCAAAACAAGGGGCCATCTCAGCATTTGCTCAATGGATCAGGGAAACTGGACGAAAAACTTGATCGAGATGGGTACAATACTGGTACAGGTTGTTTTATACACATTTATGCAGTCCAAATGGTACATAATGCATTATGTATCATTGTTAAAATTGATGTTACATTTCTTGTGATGCTCAGTATAGTCTCTAATTGTATAGAAACAGTTATGCTGCAGAAACGATTTCACTTTGGATTTAAACTTTTCTATTGAATTTAATCGTTTAACGTCATCTGGCAAAGTGTTGTAAAATAATGTACATGTATTGTATGTGAATTTTTTGTAATGAGCTGTTGATACTGTCACATGATGAATATGATTTCTACGTCGAGTGTTAGTGTAATAAACTTCGGCATTTTCTCAAAATATATTCCCGCCTTTAAGCAAGTCATTTTTGACAAACCCAACGGTTTCGTAAATCAACAGACAAGGTAATGGTAAAATTCCTAGATTAATAAAGAGAGGCTTACAAGAATCACGTGGGTGGGATTTGGTTATTATTCGTACAATTCTTTTTTGTAATCTAAAAGTCTGGGAGCTATAAGATGTATTTTCAAAGAATATTATGACATATCTCAGGCGGGAATGAACATTCGCGAAATATACACAACGAGCAGTATGAAGGCTGACTGAATTTGCAAGAATTCTGAACGCGTAGCATAATGAAGTTAATTTTGTGTTCAATTTATTTAAATGGACGTTCCATTTAAGGTTTGACTGAATTGAGAGACCTAAAAATTTTGTTGCCTTAACATCAGTCAATGGTACACCGTTCATTTTCAATGGAGCATAAAATTGAGTATTTGAAATGGAAAACTGCATTAAAACCGTTTTCTTTTCGTTTACTATTAATTTGTAATTTCGGAACCAAATTGAAACATCTGATATTGTACTATTTACGGTTTCTTTATTGTAAAGGATGTTCGTATCATCCGCAGAGAGAACCGTTCTTCCATTTCGAATCGTCGAGGGCATATCGTTTACGTAAAGTAGGAACAGAATAGGGCCTAAAATCGATCCTTGAGGAACTCCACGTGCAATGGGCAAAGAGTCGGAGGGGTGCGTACGTAATGTTCCATTAATCCAGTAAGGTATTTTCACTCTTTGAGATCGTTGTTTAAGGTACGAACATAACCAATGTAGAGTAATACCACGGATTCCATATGAAGGTAATTTGGAAAGTAAAATGTCATGATCAATGACGTCAAAAGCTTTTGAGAGATCTAAAAATAATCCAATAGGTGCCTCGTTTTGATCCAATGATGAAGCGACATCTTTAAGAAAAGAAAATATGGCTGTTTCCTTTGATTTTCTAAATCCATGTTGGCAATCTGAAAGCGCGTCGTATTTACTGAGAAAGGTTTCCATTCGTACGTAAAAAAGTCTCTCTAATATTTTTGAAAAAACTGATAGAAGAGAAATGGGCCGATAATTTTGAAATTCATTTCTGTTGCCCTTTTTGAAAAGCGGCTTAATTTTAGCTGTTTTGAAAATATCTGGAAACGTTCCAGTGCATAAAGATGCATTAAATATGTGAGTTAACGGGTGTATAATGGCATACGCACAGGTCTTTAACAAAGAATCCGGGAATTCATCTAAACCGGACGAATATTTATTTTTTAGTTTACCGATTATTTTGAGAATTTCATATGAAGAAGTTTCGGAAACGAACATTGTGTCTAAAATTTTGGGTGAACTATCTATTATTGAATTTTGTGGCTGAAGACCCTTAGTGAGATCGGCAGCAATTCTCGAAAAGTATTGCTTAAAGAGACTAGCCACTGTTGCCGGATCGTTCACATTTATATCGTTATATTTTAAAACAACATTCTCTACAAGGTTTCTAGTTGATTTGGTCGTATTTTTTATTATATTCCAGTATTTGTGATAATTTGTTTCTACTGTGTTGCAAGAACAATATCAGCTGGTTTACAGGCGTGGTTCCAATAATATGACTGTTCTTTAATAAGAAATGATAACTCATGAGAAGCTTCAAGTACTTTTTCACATGATTGAGCAACAGATCCAATGCTATCCAACTTCATGCGTTTTAAAATTTTCTGGTTTTGCAGAAAAAGTCCTTTGGTTTGTCCTTAGCAGAAACATGTTTCGTTGACAAATGTTGTTCAAGACGACACATCTCATTGCTCAATACTTCATGGCAAATAACACACTGAGGATGTTCGACACCATCCTTAAGCATGCAAATAAAACATATCATACAGTCACAAATCATACAGTACAACTACGACAATAAAATTCAAACCTTCTTAGCGCGCCAGGTCCTCTGGAATGTTCGGTACACATGGCTCGATGGGTTCCATGCACCTCATTAACATGTCTCTACAGCTTCCTTGGGGGGGGGGCGCCCCCCACTTTAGGAATCAATGGTGTAAAGGAACTGTCTTTCTCTCGGTGACAAAATTTTCCACCCCCTCAGTTTATGAATTATTTTGAGTTATTAATTCAGCGTTCGCCAAAACTAAGTGATGTATGGACTATTACATTTAGAGATTTCGTGCGATCCAGCGGCCGGCCGATCTATGGGCTTGATTGATGTCTCACGAAATGATTTTATTTAATTATACATACGGCATTAGACACCTGGTACCAGCAATCAAGAAATTTAACACTTTGAATTAGTTTACACTGAAGTAAGTGTTAATGATTTATAATCTAAAATCACAGACGCAACAGTACATTCTTTAAATTTGGAGACTGTGCTCGTTAACTGCTGGCTGAGATGAGCTCTTGTGAAAGGCTATTCCTGTAATTTCCGGTTCGCGAGGATGTTTTTGTAGTTGACGTGTTTGAACTTAGCCTTCTTTAGCTTCATGTTGTGTCCTCGCAAATTGCGGTCAGTGGCGAACGTGTAGTAGTGTAACAACTCCAGAGCATCGCCGAGGTCTTGAAGTATTTTGTAAATTTTAATTATGTCGGGTCGGTCTCTCCTAAAAGATAAAGATGGTATGTCTGGTTCATGTAGTCCTTCTTCGTAAGATACATTTCTAAGAGAATGAATTTATGGCTCTATGTTGGACTCCCTCCATAAGTATCATGTCCTTCTTGAAGTAAGGATTCCAGGCGCTAGAGCCAAATTCCAGTATTGGTAAAACATACATTGTGTTCAGTGTTTTTAGAGAAACGTTGCTGAGGTATCGAAAATACGTACCAAAAATAGCGCTTTGTTGGCTTTATTGACTATAGTTGATGAGCTTCCCATTTAAGGTCATCCTTTATTATAACACCAGATCTTTGACACACGATGATGTCTGAATGATATGGCCATTAATATTGTACTGGCGTCGTAGATTATTTTTACCTATGTGTCGTATTGTACATTTGGACTCAGTAAGTGGGATCAGCCATTTCTCCGTTTCTTTGGCGACATTATCTATGTCGATTTGTAAGAGATGGGAGTTTTCAAGTGGATGGGCATAGCTTTTAGTATCATGGGCGTAAATGAAGAAAATGTTTTTCGCATTGCATGTGCTATCACTGGTGTAAAGAATAAACAGTATTGGTCCGAGGATCGATCCTTGAGGGACTCCGCTGATAATGGAACGAAGGGATGATACATAAGATCCAATCTTGACTCGGAATGTGTCGGTATAATCTGAGTCAGTTAATGTGTTGGAAGGCGGACGATACACTGCTCCCAGCTTCATGCGAATTTTACCATATCGGATTTCAACCCACAGCATTCAGGTGGTCGTTGGGGGTTAACTATGATTGGGATATCGGCCTCGTTCACGTAAATAGCAACACCACCGCCACCTCTGTCTAGTCTATCTCTACGAAGATTGTATAACCATTGAATGCTCTCATTCGGTCAGGAATGTATGTGTTAAGCGAGGTCTCAGTTACTACTATAACATGCGGTTTGTGGTTGTTCATTTCAACCTGAAATAGATCGAATTTAGATACAAGACTGGCTATATTTGTGAACATTAATTTGAACATTTTTCTCCCTGCTACCTTCGGCGTTTTCCCCGAGATTTACGTCGCTTTTATGAGATGATTGGATTCGCCTCTTACTTGATTTTTGCTTGTCAATTTTTTGTTCTTCCAATTACCTTTTCTAAGTCGGATGAGAGCTGCACGTTGCAACGGGGTTGGGACGCTTTTCAGCGAAGTATCTGTTGGCAGGTTTTTACCATGTCGCAAGTGGAAGATCTGAAGTGCTGAAGTGATTCTCAGTGGTCTATCCTTATTTGTCAAGTCTGGTAAATTGCATTTTTCACAGTTGTTTTCACCAGAGAGTAAGGACCTGACACTGACGTATGTAACGTCGTAGCGGTCATATGTAAATGTGTCTTTCTCATATCTACATCATTGTCCTTGCTTTCAGGAATGCCTAAAATAATGAGGTTTTTCGATCTCCTTGCTAGTTCTTCGATTTCTTGTACAGCTGCACGAGTTAGGTTTATAGTTTTCGCATGTGATGCAGTATTGTCTGAAGCTGTAGATTTCAATTTATCAAATTATTTGACACTGGCTTTCTCAATGGTTGTCAACTTCTCAGAATATATTACAAAAATAGATTATTAAATTATTAACAGAAAAGTATTATATGAATTTATTATTAGCGCTTTTGACAATATTTTAATGCCATTGTGCATTGACATCTCTTATTGACCTATTGTGCTGAATTCTGCATGCTATCCCTGAGGCCAAATTGCTGGGTACAAGTTTGTCTTTATAGGTCAACCCTTTGCTTCAAAATATGTCTTCAAAGGCACTCCCAACTCTTTTGTGCAAATTTTGAAGCCTAATGTGTTTTAGTCAGTTACTGAGCTCTCCTTTTACTTGTAGTGGTTAGAGTAGAGCTGGTGTGTTTCTATTTCGCTAGCAATGCAAAAAAATCAAATCAGCTGTATGTTTGCAGATGCAAGTTATAGATAAAATTTTATTTGATTTTTGTTTATTTTTTATCATTTAATTATCTTTCAACTATTTATAGTTAAAATGTTGAGAAGGGACTCCGGAGCTCAAGAAAACATGTGCAGATGGTACTTTTCCCCCTTACGTTCCATACAGTTATACTGTTCTTTGAGTAAATAAATCAAGTCACGTTTATGGGTGCGGTGATGTACCATGACTGCAATATTGCCTTAATTTAGTACTATTCTTTTGAATAATCTGTATCTTTGGTCAGTCTCACAGAACAAGAATGGATCAAGATGTGCTTGAATTGCTCACATCCACTACAAATAACACATTGTATTTCTAGGTATATTTACATTTCATTAAGAAGAAATGAAGCACATCTTTACACTCTAAGTGATTAAAAATCCATTGTGTGTGTTTGCTTTGACGATCTTCACATATATTTGCAAAATGTTATAAATAAAATATTTAAATATCATAATGATCATTCCATTATTTATACATGGGTTACAATTTACGGAAATGCCTGACAGCTGAGCTGATCGGCCGGTATCTGAGCAATGGGGAGTGAGAATGGAACCATGCGTGATATAGGGTCGCATCATGCACAATGCAGTGAAACACATTGGGATGATTTTGAATTTACTCGAAAAAAAAACTATATTTACATTAATGGGGGGGGGGGTGACGGTGGCATAGCGTGTGTGCTAGGCGCACTATGTTCTCGCCCCACATGGATGCAATAACCTTTCACAGGTCTTAATAAATGGCACCGCAGGCCTCATGTGGCTCATGGGCTGCCCCTGTTCTAGAGCCATGGGAAGGCGCAATGAGTTTTTTCTTTCTCATAGCAGGCAGTACTACTGCATGACACATTTGTTCATAACTTTTTCTTTGGAGATTGACAATTAAATGATAAAATTATATATTTAATTTTAAAATATAAAAAACTCATTATCTGCTTATCTAAATTTAATTTATTTTAATTATTTATAATTTTGAAATATGAACAATGTCTTTCATTTTCAGTATAGTGAATCCAGAATAAAATAGCACTCTTATAGAATACCCAATTATCACTATGGATTTTGAAGCAGATGACTATGCAAACAACTCTTCCTGTCATATTGACTGAACAGTTCATTGACTCGTATATCACAGTGAAAATGTAGATTTAATTCTGAAATTTAATTTCTTTAGATTAAATTCTAAAATTAAGCATGGTTACTGCCAACAATTCTCAAGAGATGAATAACAAAGGATAGATAATCTCTCAATTACACATATGAGATACGCATCTCTCTCCTCTATGGTTGAATAATAAACATAAAAAATTAATGTGAAAATTCACCATTTTATGTTTATTGTTATTTTAAATCCATACACGACTAATAATGCTTTGTTCACAAAATAATAAAAAAAATTGGGAATTATCCCTTAATTTGCAATTGGCACTCTGCTATGATAAAGTGTACAACAAAAAGTACTTTGGAATAAAATGCTCTGAGCAGGCGTCGTGGTACTTGGACACCCGTAGCAAAGCTTCCCTGCACCTTATAAGTTTGAGGTTTATAAATAAATTTCCATTCCACTTGCAGTGCCATGTTGTCATTCGCATATTCTTGCAGAAGTGAGCTCATTCTTTCTTGTTCATGATAAGGGAGATTAGCCCAAGTGGCTAATTATAGTCAAACACTTATTATTCCCATTTTTTCCAACCACATAACGTAAATTTAAATTGAATCAACATTAAAGTTTCAAATCATGTCACGAGTACAACAGGAATAATTTTTTCATCAACTATTATATGCTAATGTTTAGTGAGCAACAAAGCAAAAGATGAGTGAACTATGCCAAAATCACATTTATTTTTTTCTCAAAAATTATCAGAATAACACAGTATGCTACATTCACATAAAGAAATTCAAAGTCTTAGATAAAACAAAACATAACATTGTTTTCCCACACTAGTTCAATTGTTCTTTGTAATGATTCACTTGCAAATGCTTCTCTAAAACTCCTTGAATTTCTGTAAAAGAAATGTGAAATTGTATAATCAAGATTACTTTACTTTCTGTACACTGAGAATTGCTATATCTCCAAGAATTTTCCAAGTTTAAAAGAAACCCAAGTCGTGTAAAAAAACACTTGCAACACAGTAGGAAACACATTGCATTTTGTTAATGCACATTATTAAATGACACAGGAAGACTTGTAATAACACATAACATCAGCCTTGAACAAATTTTCAGATTGTAAATATATATTTGAAACAAAGAATGGATAAATCTGATTCAGTTTGAGTGAGTATCCAAAAGTTTAATTTTTAACTTAAGTCAATGCGTCAAGTAAAAAGTATTCTGCATAAAGAAAGAGATACCTATATCTTTTGAAAACTACAACATATAGCTTAACTCAAAAATTCACAAAAATTAAACAGTAATTCAGTAAATGGTACAATTACAGACACAGATAAGTAAGTAATCTTTCTCTGCATTGCTACATGAAACAGCATCTTGCAATAATACCACTCTACAATAATTTATAAGTTCAGTTTATAAGTTATTCCTTGCAACACATTTATTTGTTGTAGCATTTAAACAAGTTCATAATACCTGGACCCTTTTAAGACACTACAGTAGAATCTCGTAATTTTTTAATATTGATCAGAAAATTCTAAAAAAAGTACTCAAACCCACAGAAAAAGTGCATTAGCATGTAAATCTATACACAGTATGTGTGTTTATGTTTATCTACCTCTGAAGTAATTTTGTCTGGCATTTTCAAGATGTCATTATTTAAATTACATCTTGAAATTAAATTTTAATGTGTATTTGTGTTGATTTATTGTATATATTTGGGAATTAGTGATGCATGCATTTCTTGACATAGGCTTTAGGAATTCAATCCATAAAAAACAAGACCTACAATATAATTTGTATATGACATATAAAAATAAACGTGCAAAGTAGCTTTGGACTGCACCATTATTTTCTTTTGTATCATGTTGTGACATATATATTTTAATTAGAAAGAAAGAAATTTAGCTGGAAAGATCTAGTTTAGAATCTTGTAACTTCAAATAAACACATGCATATGCATGAATGATCAAGGACGAACATCTTACTTCATTATCACCAAGTAACAAGTAAAAGGTAGTCAAGTGAGCAATATTGGAAGTATTATGGGGATTATGATGTTTTGGGCCCATCTAAGACCAGTCGGGAAGTTTAGTTAATGAAGCCTGAAATGTATGACATTGTTACCTACATTATGACACATATATTACATTGTTTGTTAAAAATATAATATTTACAATAATATTACTACAACCTATTTTTCAAAAATTTATAAATAAACAACAAGTTTTCAGCCAAAACAGCAATAAATATTACAAAGTGTTTTAGCTTCACATGATTTTCAAATTATTGCTTATTAATTTGTGTGAATTGTGTTTTGAGGCATCAACACATTAGTACCACATCATTTAATAACTCTGAACACAAATATTAATTACAGAGCAAACATCACTCAAAACTGTCTTCTTGCAGCTAACCAACAGACTGTTTCAGATTCAAGCTGCATTAACTAATACATCAAAAATTGAAATACAAAATTGAAACAGATTGCAGTAAGTATTTTCTTATAATGTTCACTATTCTGTATGATTCAAGAAGAAAACAAACAAACTAAAAGATAAATAGCAGAGAACACCATTTCAAAATATTGACAGGTTTCTATATTAGTGATTTAATTGAGATGAGAATCTGTAGTTTTAGACCATCATTTTTCCTTACCAATTCACCTTTCATTTTGTAATAAGGGACAAGATGCAAGAATCAGTGTGAGTTGCATACCCAAAAGTACAAATGTACAAAAGTGTACATAAAATGCTATGTAACTTGTCTATTTAAAAATAAAAGTTTTACATCAAACTGTAGACTAAAAACCCAATGAAACTTTCACTACATAATATCAAATTTAATTGTTGGAGGAACAAAGAGGGAATGAATATATTTTTTGCTTTCATTAGCAAACCCATGTTAATATTAAAAAATCAACAAATAATGCTTGCAATATGTAACAACGGAAGAATGTCCTCTTCCCTACATATCAAATCACAATAAAAAAACTCACACAGTTCTCAGAACATTCACTCACAAGTAAACGCATCATCCAAAATTGAAACTACCAATTTCTCCATGTTGAGTTTATTGAATGGGCATCTTCAGACAGTAATTCACACTTATTTCCTTCATTGACAATTTTACTTAATCCATTAATGCCCAACTGCATGAAAATCGCGTTTGCTATGACCATTGTGCAAGAAGATCAAGTAGCACTCTTCCAACATCTCTAGCTGTAGCTTCTGCGAGAAACATAACACTTTTTTGTCCAGTCTACCCATTCATTCACACACCAAAATGTTAACACATCATATTTGCATCACCATCTTGCGTTTGCTGCACAGAGTCCTAAACAAATTAAAAAAATTATTAAACTTTAAACTGAAGGCACAAAGTCCACTTCACATAAATTCTACACCACCTACACCACTGAAATGTAGGCATACACCATCTCTATCTTCATGTCTAAAAACAGTCAATATCAAGTAATTTTGCTAAAACTGTTTTCAAAATCCCAGATATATACAGCAGAACTCCAATTATCCTAATTAAATAGGGATTGGACTGATTCTGATATGAATATTCAGATGAATCAATAAAAGCTTAAAAATTAAATTTAAAAAATGTCAGTCATAGAAAACCCTTAAATTTAATTCAAGGAATTCATTCATCAGAAAAAGGTAAAAGGTTGTAAAGCAATCTTGTAAATTTATATGTACAAACAAAAGAAAATATTTTACTTCTCCACTTCAGTCAAGAAGTTTTTTTTTTTTTTTTTACTATAATTAACATAATTATTAGTACAAGCAGATTATTTCCGATGGTCATTCAACAAGAAAACGTGCAATATTGTTACACCTGTAAAAGCAGCTATATGAAGAAAATGTCTACAAGAGACACATAAAACCATCTTAAATTATTTTTCATTGTACGGTGCATGTTAACACTATACAATTAAGATACCTATTCTAATTAGTTTCTTGTTCCTTAAAGAAAGCATAACTAATTTTCATTAAAATGATACGTAAGTACAAAAACAATATTTTTTCCATTTTTTATTTTCCTTCCAAAGGGAGTTCTACTGTATAAACAAAAACATCTCCAAAAAACACATACATGAATGCTGTTTTGGGGATTTGTGATACCAGAGAAGATAAAATTAACATTATTCTTAATAGAAATTCCCCCTCATGACATCACAAAAGGAGTTCCAAACAGCACAAACTTTGAATTGCAAGTAATCAGCATAGTCAGTAGAAGTAGGCAGTAGGCTATGAGCACACTGGAATAAGCCAATGATAGAACAACATATTTGTTTTTGTTTTTCATTATGAGGTAATCCACATAGTATACTTTAAAATAACTTTACAGGGTACTATTCCATTAACATGGATAGCCAGTTGGATGAGGCTAAAAATTTTAAATACATAGAAAGAGTTTGATTGCCCAATGACAGACTACCCAATGCCAGGACACTGAAAGATATTTAATATACAAAAAGAGAGTGCAGAAGAGTACAGTAGATCACACTTACTATTTACAAGAAAGAGTAACAAACAATAGTATATTATTGAATTATTTCACATGACAATGTCTATCTCCTACAATTCATTGGCAACAACAATTATCACACACACCGTACTCCTGCACAGACTGGACTTGGCCCCTAGTGATTGCAATTTACCTGAGCATCTGAGAGTTAAGAAACTCAATGCTTTAAAACTGTAGAAAGATCTCCTGCAGTACCAATGACAGCATCTAAATTTTGTAGAAAGATTTAACATCATTGGTTGAGATTTAACAGTCAGTTGCTGGGAGCACAAAGGTAAAACAATTTGGCACTTGTGGAACATCTCATTTTTCAAAAGATCCAAAAACCTAGTCCATCTCGACAACTTTCGGAAATATTTTTCACTCTTGTTTGTAAGCTTACACTATTTGATAGGTTTAGTATTTGCAAACATTACTTATTAAACTATATAAGAAGGACGATATACTGCTGAAAATACTAAGTATAAAAAAAAAATTTATAATCAATTTTATTAACTCTTAAACAAATTTTGCATTTGGGTGAATACTCGTTAAATAAATTAATGTTTCTTTTCATTTGTTAAAAAAAGGAAACTATTTCACAATTTCAGGAGAAAAACATCAACCAACAGGAAAAACTCTTGGGTTTCATACTCCCTGTGTCTGTAATTATTTCATTCTTCTCATTACTGTTTTTCAAAAACTGACATAGAAAGCCTCTTTTCCCCCAGTGTCATTGAGTAAGCGCCTTCTGCTGTATATCTCAATAAATCCATTTAAAATTAATTCCATTAAGTAAAATTGAAAACAGTCTGCATGCTGTATGTAAATAAAGGATGCTACAGAATTGAGAGTTGTTTCTGTGCTCCTGCATTCCAGAAGGAATTTTGCTTAACATGCTCACATGGGAAGCTGTCTCAGGTTTCTTCAATATTTCATTACTGAAAGCGATAGTTCATGGTAGCCAAAAATGTAACAAGAATGACTGAATGACAAAATATGACTTTATGGTTACACAATCAAAATACTCATGTGAATGTTATGTAGGGTTGGAAAACACTCAGGGTTTTAAAAACAAGGTATTGGGTACTTTTGGGTCTCTGGGCAATTTATTTCATATTAAATACTTACTTTCATAATATGAATACAACTACATTTTGATAGAATTTTATACTGTCTTCTTATAGAAGTATTTCTCTTAAGAACAGGTCTTTTTAAAATTTGTAGACAGCAAGACAATTTTGTTCAATTATTTTATTTTATAACATTCAAATTAAATCTTATGTCTTAAGTTTTTCCAGTGGAAATGTGAATATTATTATTCACATTCCCAAAAAATTTGTAAAACACTGTTGATATTGGCTTTGATTGCTGAGACAGCTATCTTATAAGTAAATTTCATTCCTTTTCATTAGCTTTCTTTGATCTAATTGTTTTGTACGAATGTTTAAGATGTCACTCGATAGTTGAACAGCTACTAGTTCTTTTAGTTGACATCCCCACTACAAATACAGTGAAATCTGCTGCAAAAGCCACCTCAATTACGCAGTTACCTCCACCCATTTCGTAGAACCAATTGATTTTCCCATAAGATGCATGAAAATATTTTCTTTTTAAGCAGCTCTGTAATCAGCAATCAAACAGTTTTGTATGTTATTCTGCAGTAGATTGTCACAACTTTGTCATTTTGATCTGTAACGTTGCAAAAAGCAGAAGACCAGTAGATATAATTCTCAATTCAGGAGTCTATCACCCTGCCTGAGTATAAAATGTAGGTTAATTAGAGCAATACTATATAATTTGCTTATTTTGCAGGGTCATTAACTCATTAAAACGCATTGTTTCAAAAATGGAACAGTCAATTTCAAGTTTGTTTTCCCTTATCTCAATTATTTTTTTGTGAATTTTATCTCTTCAATAGACACAGACATCCTAAATGAAAAAAAGCATTTTTTTCATTCCTGATTGCCAGATGTCAATTTGGCCGTGATCACTAAAGCACTGTATGCTCCTCCCCAGGATCTTCATCTTAAACCTTGCTAGGCTGCTGCATGCTTAAGCTTAAGTCACAGGGTGAGACCAGTGTAAAGCAAACAGGTGTTGGTTTGCACAAAAAATGATGGAGCAACATATGCAGCTAAGCCTAATGATTTTGCTATTCTAAAAAAAATGTTCATATAACCAGCATTTGGCACTTAGGGGTTTTCTAGAAGAATAATTTAGCCACATAAGCATTAAATGTTGCAAATACATGCTACCAGAGAGCTCCAACAAATGACTGTGTGCATGGATGCAATGACAGTAGGCAAGCACTATGCGCACAATATTACGAGGATTGGGCCACAAGTCAAGGCAACTTTGTTTTCTAAAAGGAATGTTATTGTATCACACAAATTTGTTTGACACTGAAAGAAATGCGTACTAAGAGGTGTTCACAATAACGAGATGGCTCTTTGAGTGTGTCTATTAGCACAGAGAACAATGTGAAAACAGTTGTCTGACTGCCATCCTGCCAGATGAATGTAAACTCGTTTTAAGCAGTTCTCATTCACAAAGATAGTCGTCCTCCATGGGAAAAATGCTCAAAGATTACGAATATTTATTAACGTACAGAGGTTAAGTCAAAAAGTAAAAGCTTGTTTTTAAACAATATTTTTATTGTTAAAGAAAGCTTGTAAGTAAAATTATTTCTTTACATTATCTCCTTCAACTTTTATGCACTTGGTCCATATCCTGAAAAACTTCTTAATTCCATCCTGAAAGAAGCTCTGTGACATTAGGTGCAGACACTATTGCATCATCTTCATAACCATGTCAACTGTTACAATCTCGAATTCACCCAAGTGCTACTACCTTCAATGAATTATAAAGATCGAAAATCTCTTGGCGTAAAATTGGGACTCCGTGGAGAATGCTCTGGTGGTTCAAAACCAAAATCATGTATGCATTGGATTGTTTTCTTTGCAGTATGAGGTCAAGCAATATTCTGAAGCAGTTCTTTCATAGTTGATTTAAAATGCTAAACTATAACTAACTTTCAACACAGGCGCAATTCCATGCTAATTATGACATCATTATTCAGTCGAAAGTCATAATTATGATATATCATGAATCTGTCACTCAAATCACTTAATGTTTCTGTCCATCTATGAAGTTGATAGACTACCTGAATGCTGCCAGCAGGCGGTATATAATTGTTCTTAAAGTAACTTATCCACTCACAAATTTTGTGTTCACCAAGTCAACTCTTACCAAACTGCTACTGCATTCAGTGAATAATCTCTGCAGGCCTAGTTCTTTCACAGTGCAGAAAACATATCACTCTCCTCATTTATTCCTCGTAAAATGCAGGCAACAAGGCATTCATGATAAAATGCTCTGAAATCACTACTGAGGAGAGCTATGCACTAAACCAAAAAGGTAACACAGAAGAAAGCTGGCATTGCTACCTGAAATCCTTAACACCACTCCATGATGACATGCAAGTTAAACAATTCAAGACATCGTGGGTTCCTGTTTGGGCGACCGTCTGGAAACCCCAGAACTGAATGGTGCCAAGAACCTGGCTAAAGGGATAAAAGGTAATGACTGACTAGATTAAAGAATTACTCCATTGTAATAGAACGTTGTTACGAATTGTAAAAGAAACTTGCAACATTATGTTGTTATGGTGCAATCAGTGCTGACAACCATTATTGCAGAAAAAATAAAATTCGCCTTATGTTTTGACTTCCCCTCATATCAAACATTTATTGAGTTAGTACCAAAAACCATTCAGTTTTTTTAAATAAACTGCAAGCAATTTAACTTCATTGTAAATAGCAAAATTAGACTGGACGTCAACTTTCCCATAATCTCAAAACCTTCATTACGCAGCCACTTCAACAAATGGTATTTTTTCTCTGGACTCTTGAGTGAGTAAAGAACAGGTTTTACTGTATTCTGATTTTATCTAGGGTAGTAAATTTAAATATTTTTAATGTAAGATAGCTCCTACAGATTTTATTAAATTCACCTACTAATTATTCTTTACAAATTACTTCATTAATACTGGATTAATGTACTGAATTTAAGATTACCAAGAAAAAATTGAAACAAAGTACTCACTTGGAACAAAGTCTGACTAGATGGTCTATTAACAGGACCAAAGGGATTCAGGCTTGTTTCCTCTGTTCTTGGAGAAGAACCTAACTCATTTAGACGGGCTAACTGTTGTGTGAGAGCCATTGTACCACCCTCAGCTACCGTCAAAATGACCCAAATTATGTCTAAAACAAGAAACGTAGAACAAACATTATGCATACAAATTAAATCTTTGCTGTACTAAAATCTATTAAACCACATAAACAGAATATGAATAAAAAAACATGTATCTAAAGAGGATCCTGTTTAACATAGAAATCTGGACAAAGGGGAAAACGTATTTTAGAAAGAAAGATTTTCTCAGTAAAGTAATAAATTGAAACAAAACAAAAAGCAAAATCTGATCCTTTAGAAATTACAAAATTCAGTTACAAAGTTTAGTTACAAGGTACAAAGTTCAATTCCAAATTTTTCACGAGCCTACAAATCTGTCATTTCACATGACATCCACTATCAAGTTCTGGTTCTCAGTAATTTGTGAATCCTCTTTCAACACTTTCTCCTTTGATAGACAAGCAGAAATATAAATTGAAAACTTCCTTATAGAGAAGAAAAATACCATAACTATTACATTAATATCTGTTAAATTTCCAGTTTTAATAATAAATATTTATAATGAATTTTCTTTATATTTTTACTAATAGCATAATAAAATTAGAGACAGTATGCAAATTAGGAAGTACAGAATGAAACTGTAACATGCAAAACTGCTAAACTATAATATAAAAGTAACGTTCCATAAAGAAATAACAAAAATATTGATTTTCTAGAATAAATTTTTCATATAAACTCTGCACAAAATTTAAGTAAAGAATACAAACAGGAGTATATTAAAATTTCCTTTTTAAACTCTACAAGTGTTGCACTTCTGTGTTCTTACAGTGCAGCTGACACTCTTCCCTTTAAACAATGGAAAAGGTGACTTCTCTACATCTTGTGTGAGCATATCCATACGTTAAGCAATGAAACAAAGTTCTCTATATGCTTTTCTCAGTAGAAAACTCATTTTAACTTTTCAACACACACTGATAAAATGTGCTCCTAGTAAATCGTAAATTGTAGTTGCAAGTTGAAGTTCTTCAGTCGGTAGTATTAGTTAAGAACTTTTACTCTGCGACCACAGAAATATTACTTTGAATAATCTGGCAGATGAACAGATGTTCTGTATCTATCCACATGTAAGACAAGTTTGTTTTTTTTCCCTCTACATAGATCATTCAAAAATGTGAGTCCATCTTGCATTAGCATATTAGAATTGGTTGGGTTCAATTTTTTAACATTTCCTTTCTCTATTAAGAAACACAAACAGTGACATACCAATAAGCTGTAAACATGACTGTGTAACTATATACCTAATTATATCCAGAGGCATTTTTTTGGCATCCACAAGAGATGTATCAGGCAATTCAAACCAATATTTTTGAATGGACCAATGAAGAGTCAATCTCAAATGAATGGCATTGTAGTAAGTGTAATACAACATGAAAATGAGTGGTAATCATGGCCAAGATTTTGTTGAGAAACAGGGATTATGCAGTTCTCAACTAGAACATCAGACATTAATTAAGTGAATTTTTAATCAACAGTTGTTACTGAAGTAGTGGCCAAAATGATAGAAGAATTAAATAATTTTTATTAATAAAGATAATAGGTAAAGTAGGAACATGGTGTACCATAGAAAAGAGCAGTGGAAGGGGGTGGAGAAGGGAAGGAGAGGTGGGGAAGAAGATGGAGAGGGGAGGTGTAATAGAAGAGGAAGGCCTTATAGTCTCCCTGTAAAAGTTTGAAAAGCTCCCTGAAATACATTAATAAGACTAAAGCGTGATTTGGACAAGTTTCATACAAGTTGGAAACACCCCCAAGGAAAGGAAAGAATCTTTTTATAGATTTTCTCAAAACCATGTCCCCTTCTGTTGAAGCCATCACACAACTCCTTCCACTTTGTCAACCTCCTAGGATACTTACACACACCATGTAAACCCTGTTGCAATCACTCCATAGTTTTGATTCCAGTTAATCACAACCAAACACTCCTTTATGCACCCTGCATAAAGAACCTCATTTATTCTCACCATCACAAACAAAATCAAAAACACAAATTATAAAGAGTTAAAAAAAAAAAAAAAAAATTTTTAAATTTAAATAAGCTCAAAATACTAAATAAAAAGACAAACAAAGAAAGTTACCGCTCACAAAGCATTAAAAGTATTTCAGTTGTTTAAATTCTGTGATTTATTTAGATTGCCCATGCCTTGCTTATTATAATTTTGTGTCATGTTATGAACATTTCTATTATTCCTGCACACCAAAAGATTCCCTTCAAAACCAACCCCCCAACTACCCCTTGTCCACTCCATCGTGGATTCCCCTCTCACCTGAGTGGTGCAAAGTATCAGTTTAAACGTCTTCCTTAAGTCGTACCATGTTCTCTACTTCAGACAGATAATGTCAGATGAAAGACAATGAATACAATTCAACATTCAAAAGACTTGGAATTACTAAAAAAGTCAGAAGAATGACCTGTTATGGGAGGTGGTCTAGGAAGAAATAACAATGATACAAGAAAAGATATGAAGGTAAACAATGACAGAAGGAAAAATAAATTATATAAAGCGATTTTTACATTGCTGCCTGTGACATTTCATCCACTGTTACGGTGCCATCAATTTGGGACCTTACATGTCACTACAGTGACGTCACTATGGTGGCGTTCAACCTTCTGATTGGATGACTGTTTTACTTGCTTCACAGGCAGCTCTGTAAAAAACACAGTATAATGGGCAGAAATTAGCTTTATTGGCATTCCTAATTGGGCTGAAAGGAGGTGGTCCACTTGAAACACTCATACTTCCTAAAGAAATTTCACCTGCATCTGTGGCAGACACCCTCAGTGATCGCGGGGCAAAGGTCATAGAACCTTTCTGGTTGACTCTTGGCCAAAAGTTACATGATGATTGCTCCACTGCCACTGAGGATGTCTTCCGCACATGCTGAGAAACGAAAGTATGAAACTGCATCACAGCATAAAAGCTTGGTAGAAAATATACCGTTTAGGCTTTCTCGTTAACATAATTGGACACACTGGACTGGAAAATGGCGGATGAGTGAACGTGCCGGCACAGATCTTGAGCTTTGTTTGGTTTCATGATTTAATCAATGTTCATGGTTTGATTTTGGATGCAGTTTTGAAGGAGAGAAGTGACCTTGTGCAAGTGAGGATAAATGTGGCGAGATTTATGGGTGAATTGAGCGGCTGTGACTACTTGACAAGATCTAACCTCCAAATGGTATAACCACATGTGTAAATGATAAACAATTTTCATTAAGTGAACTGACTGAATCACATCGAGCCAATTTGATTGATTACACAATAGCTGGGAACATGTCATCATTTAGGGCAAACCGATCTGCATCTGATGACAGATCTGTAAGCAAAATTGATGTTATCAGGTATATGGGTTGTACCAGAGTTATCGCTGTGGGCAGTGCTGCGACAAAATGTAAAATGTGCAAACATCCTGATCACTCAAGTTACGCTACTCGTCTTACGACACTTCAGACTGGGGCTTTTGTTAAATGCCCTTACTAAGTTTCACCTTGGAAGAATTGCTCTTGAAAGAGACTGATAAGTTGAAAAATGAACTTAAGGAACATATATCCTCCTCTTTGAAAGCTTTGACGAGTTGGATTGATAAATTCAAGCGTAGTCAGAATGAACAAGAGTGCCACTTGGATGATTTTGATGCTCATTTGAAATCCATTGAAGATAGGATTGCTAATTCTGCTCTAGAGCATAAACCAGCTGATGCAACACTTATTAATGAAATGGAAGAGAGAGATTCCTGCTCTTTAATGTTATTGCCTTTAACATTGAGGAAGCCTCCGACAATGTTTCTGATCTTGTGGCTGTCAATAATTTGCTATCCAAAATTAAGGGTATGCCTAGAGCAGTTTCAGCTGCCTGTACAGTTTCAGCTGTGGGTAAACTTTGTACTGCTGGAACGAGATTGATTAAAATTCCTTGTCTAATCCCTCTGATGCGAAAACCGTTCTCAGAAATGGTAAAAAATTGAATGGGTATGGTCTTAAAAAGAGGAATGACTTAAAACAAACTTATCTGTCAAAATTGAAGGAGGAACTGAATAGCAGGATTGCAAATGGTGAGAACAACCTGTGTATCCACTACATTATCTGTATCAAATCATTATCTACATATCGCAGTCCTATGATTACAGTGTTGAAAAAATTGATAAATGGTGGTATCCTTCCTAGCTTGCCCACATTATCTGACATTTCCAGAATGTTAGAGGCTACGTACATAGACTAATGAGCTGAATAACTCGTTTAATTCTGCAGACAAGGTATATGATGATATTATTTTGGTTGAAACCTGGCTACAAAGGTTTTTGCTGATAGTGAACTTGGTCTTCGAGGATATACCGTTTATAGATCTGACAGAAATATTACCTCAAGCTGTAATGTGAGGGGTGGAGGTGTACTTATTGCTGTTTGAAATATATTTCTATCGGATAAGCAAAGAACATCAAATCTGATTGAACATCTACTTATTCATGTTACTCTGGGTGATCTCAACCTCATCATTGGAGCTGTGTACTTTCCACCAAAATCTGGAATGTCCGTGTACGAGATTTATGGACATGATATTTCAAGACATCTTAGAGCAGTTTCTGGATTCAAAATTTCTTTTCACTGGTGATTTCAACATGCCTGGTTTGGACCGGTCCATACTGACAGGGGAAGAGCCTGCTTGTACTTATTCTTCATTGGTTCCCTCACATATGAATTAAAGAATTACCAGTTGCAGAATGGAAGAATCAGTTAATTTATTTGCACATTTTTTTTAGTGATGTTAACTCCTTTATTGTTACTTCCAACGTTACACCACTTACTGAGAATAAGTTCCTGCAGGTTTTTGCCCATACAATTTTCTGTTAAATAAGATAATTTGTGATTTCAACGTGAATAATTAAAATTGGTGAAAAAACATATTACAAAAAAAAAAAGAAGGAAAATCCCAGATAGATTCTTCCAAATTATGGACTCTTCTCCAGTAGTCGTCTTGTAATGCGGTAAATACTGTCATCACTAGAAATTCATTAACTGTTCCAATATTTCTTCTGAAATTAACTTTTTCCCATAATTTTCTGTGCCATATTGAATTTCCAACATGAACTTGGAAATTTCCAACCTTTAACACACTTGAAATTTCAGACAACTATAAAAGATAACACCAAGAGTTTGTTTCCCTACTACTTGGTAACTAGCGAGTATTATTTTCCAAGAACTTGATTTGTAATTACTACAAAACATTGCAAAACATCACACACAAAATTTAAACAATCAGTGGATAAATATCTGGATCCAAACTCTCTATTATTTAAGGTTCCTTAGGATCAACTATGAATAAATTGACATAAAAATGCATGTAAATAACTAACCTCCAAAATAGGAACCTCCAGGAGTTGTCATTCTCCATTTGCTTTCATACATGCCAGGCTGCTGAGGACTAACCATTTCAACAGTAAGATCTGTTGTGCAGCCTGGCCCCACAGGTAAAACAGACAAGCGGTCCACCGCACACAACTGATCACCACCACTGAAGCACAGGCAACATCCTGGTGGCCAAACTTCATCACCGACATTTTGAACCCTCCAGGTTTTGGTGAATCTGAGGACGAACATTAATAATCAATAATTTTAAATACAATGTTTCCAACTACTGTCACTGGCAATTAGCCAAACAAACAAAAATTTCCCAAATTACAACATAAGTACCTGCACTACTGACATGATGATTCATAATCCCATTGCGTCAGTAATAATTTTGAATGATTCAAAGAAAAAACATTTCACACTTTTGTAGATTCTTAATAAATAGAATAGAAACTTGTAATTTCTACAAAGCCAGAAAGTTACCTTTAAACAAACAAAAGGAACTTTTGTTTACAACTTATTCAACATTTCACACTGAAATTTTCTTTTACTATTGATATAATTTTCATACAAATCAGAAGACCTGTAATTGTAAATTATTGTAAAGAATTATTTCATCCTACAGTGAACTCTTAACTCCCTGTCAATCCAACAAATTAATAAAGCTTTTCTCTCAATGTTTTCTGTCAGTTCTAAGCACTTCAAAATGAAAGCCTCAATATAATTTTCAACCCAAAAAAACAAAGAAACTAAATACAACTAAAAGGAGCAAGTCCTACACCGAATTATATATACTACACTTTTGGAAATGAAATACATAAAGTAAAGCAGCATTAAAGCAACACTGTCTATATAAAGATACAATTTCTATTTTTACGCAAGGCTCAAAAGTTTTGACTAAAAAATGTTTAATTTGCACAATATAACATTCACTTTCACTATTTTGCAAAAAATACTACTTTTATTTCATTTAATTATCTGGTGATTAATTTCAGTACTAATTTCAAATGCACCTGGAATGATGCAATACATTGTAGTATAGAATTTCCCTTCCAATTTTTTTACTATATATTGTCTATTATATTTTTTTTATATTTGCAGTTCTTCAATGGATCATTCTTACATGAAAATCTCACAGCAGTTTTCATAATTTTGTTTGTCAACAGAAATTTCAGATGGAACAAAAATACAATCAATGGATTAATTTACGCACTTTGTGGATGGTGGTATACTTTCTCCTTCACCAACAGTCATGTCACGTATGAGTGTCATTGAAGGTAATTTATATGGAGATTCAAAATCAAAATACGAACAAACAGCTCCCTGCAGATTCCTGGAAACAAAACAAAACAATAACAAAATGGCCAAGTCCAACAAAATCTGGAATACAGCTTTTTGTGTAAAACGCTTGTAAGTGATGGCAAGAAGAACCCATCAATCAATTCTTACACTGTAAAAACTTAACAAAACGGGAATTAAGAGTATAATAAATAGAGAATAACTATCATCGTGATGTACAGTACTGACACACAATATGCTAGGCTCGAAGAAAATTAAATCCAGGGTAATAGATAAGTGACAACTGCAAAGGATGTCATAGCCTGCCTTACCAATTATTCATATCCAGAAAGAAGGACGCTGCAGTCGCGTTCAAGTTATTCCCAACCAACATTTGTAACTGCTTCACAAGCTCGTCCCTATCCGTAGTGCCCATGCAGCTAAATTGCTGCAAGAGCGTTTGATCTACATCGTTGTCAACATCCATGATTAAGTCACGTAAAACATGAAGAAAATCATCCAATACAGCTAATAACTAAAAATCAGCGACAAAAGCACAAATCTAACTCCCTACCCACCATATCATTTACTACACAATGAATTTGCAACTCCACAGTCATCTGTCGGACAGCAGTCTCGACCCCGAAACGCGATCTATGACGCATAGTCACGTGTTCTCAGGAAACCCAATGACAGAAGAGATCCCAATTTACGTATAAACCAGCTGAACGGCAGTCGCACGCATTCAAGTAGAGCTTATGGTGCAGACAACTAAAAACGCACTAAGTGAAGACATGCAATCAAGTTGTTTCTTTTCAAAGAATTAAAACCTGTATTATTATAGTGATGATTTGGTGATCAAGCGAACATACAAAGCGCCTGCATGTTATAAAATTACTTGGGAAGAACGCAACACTGTAGATAAGCAGTTGTTACAGTAGTAACAATAGTTAATTTTTTCGCATCGTCAAATTCATTTTCGAAATAACTTGTGTCAATGAGAGGGCCTAGGACACACGGTGTGCAAAATAACGGTAACCCCAGTTGTATAGGTAAGCGTTCAAATATGCGGACAAAAAGAAAGATTTTGAGTGGTGTTCTCCATCCGAGTGAAGCCAAGAAAATCAAAGACTCGAAGCGAAAGTGCACTAAAAAACGCAATGAAGACGAACAAATAGGTTCAATATCGAACTTTGAAGTTATAGTCGTTGATGGAAGATGGGATACATCCCAAGCTATTCCATCATTAGTTGGTGAATTGCGAAACATTAATGATGTGGTGAACATGGATGAAAGTGGTACATGCAACAATAGTGTCAAAAGGTATGCTGAGAAGAGAAACTCGAAAATAAACAGATGTGCAGAACCCTATAAACCAATTTTGGAAAATTCGAAAGAGAAGGTGGAAACATCAAATATACCATTCGATGATTCTGGAATCCAGTGCAATGACAACGACGATTCATCTAATTTGACGTGGTTAATAAATTTTAAACTCGACACTATCATACAAGGTGATTGTTTGGATGACGACGAAGGCATATATGAAAAAGAAAATGAAGAGGATAAACTTCTTTTCGAAGGTGAGAAATGTGTTTTATAAAACAAATATTAGTATTGTATTTAATTTTGAGTGTTTGGCGTTCGCAGTAAGATTTTTAATGTCATCTGTAGGTGCCCAAGCCATTGCTCGAGCCAAATCACGCGACAATTCAAGAATGTTTTTATCGGATTCTCATGAAAACGTGGAAAAATCACAATCACAAATGTCATCAAATAGGAGCAACAACCACCAGTCGAGCGGCGGACATAAGAAACCACCTTTCACATATACTGAACTAATTGAGCAAGCCCTCCGGGAGAAAGGAGAGCTCACGGTTTCTGGAATCTACTGCTGGATATCGTATGTTTACAATGTTGTTTTTATATTTATTTGTGGTACTTGTGATTATATTGCACTTAGTAATATTTTCATAAACTATATTTGATTATATTAGCTCTGCACTTTATCATGTAATATTTATGGCATTATTCGTGTCGAGAAATGTTAAATGAATTGTTTAATTCGATATTTTGAAATTTCTAAACTGTATATTCAACGTTGATTCATCTATGACACGTGACGGCGACCCTTCTTCCCCGTGCCCACTCGTGATACAAGTCAATATACGGTGCCTGGTACAGGTTGTTCCCGAGCTACAAGGGGATGAACTGAGAAGGGAATGCAACGCGCGCTCTCTTCGACCTGCAGGAGAACGCTCCCATTTACATAAAAAGTGGTAATATTTCCAATACGACTGAATTGAAATGTTAACGCGTTTGTTTTAGAAAAAAGTCTATACATTCTTCTCTACCAGATCGCAACGTCTGTCTGAAATTCAGAACTTACGTCAGCCTGCTGCGTTTTTCCCGGAAGCGATTCCCGTATGTTAAAAGCCCCCATCCGTGTCCCCCTATCAGGAGTAACCGGCGGGCACACCTGGCACGGGCCGGTACGGGTCGCGGCACGGCGCCCACCACCTTGCGTGCACGCACGTGGCGACCCGAACCGAATTGTGGGGGTCGCCTCTGCCTTAGGCGGGGGGCGGAGCGATTGTGTGTGTTTCCGCCCCTTGCCACTTGAATGTAATTATTTCACGCGCGATTACATGAGGAGCAATGTCTCAGCGCTCGTGCCAAGCACAAGGTTGATCCATTGTTGATGTGAGTCATTTAGTACCCCAAACAACTCTTCAGCCCGATGTTCTTCCTATGCGAGTCACATGTGCCATTCTCGCACGAAATTATTTAAAATTATGATATCGTTTGTGATTTCGTGAGGAAGAAAAAAAGTGTCACTGTCTCCTCTCTACTCCACTGTATGGACTTTCAAAATTTAGAATATATTTTAAACAACCCTAATTTTTAATTTCACTTATTTACATGCAGGGAACACTTTCCTTTCTACAAGGCTGATGATGACCGATGGAAAAACTCGGTCCGGCATAATCTGTCAATTAATCCTCACTTTCGAAAGGGGTCCAAAGCCTCTCAAGGTGCGGGTCACCTTTGGAGGGTGGCCAACTTGGAGTTAACTCCACTTTCAACGGTAGGAATACTCTCCAACAACGATTTTTATGATACACCTGTTAATATTTCATTATATTGTTTATGTTTTCTTTTTAAAAATTTATAATTTGTTTCGTTTATTTTGCTTACAACTTTTTACAGAGAAAACAACAACGTATTCATGAATTTATTTCTGACGTAATAACTCTGGAAGAAGTTGAAGCAGCTACTGCCAGCATCGAAGAAAATAAGGAAAATAGATCTCTGCCCGATGAATTGTTCTTGGAGTCTCTGGATGACGCTGTGGAAAACAGTAGTTTTTCTCCAACAGAAATATTTAGTTCGGATCAGACTATTTCTCTAGAACAATCTGCTGAAGAAATATTAAGTGGTGTGAAGAAAGATGTGGAAGTACAATACCTGATTCCTATCCAAGAAAAAGCTTCACAGAAGAATGGTAAGTGACTTAATATTTTCAATGAAACGTTGGTGAAGGATGCTGGGGAATCGTCCAATTGGCGTGGGAAGTATTGACAGTTAGAGCTCTGCTTAAATGCATTTTCCTATGTTAGGTTTGTTTGAAGAGAACTAAAGGGCAAATCGTACAAATCCTATGCAAGTAATATTTAATGATTCATAAATGCATAATTATTATAAATGCCAAATATCTTAGAAATCTGTCATTTTGATCATTCTGACAAAAATGTGATCAAGACACAAAATGTTTCTTCTTGGTCAAATTATAATTGATTTATTTTTAACCCTCCGTCGTGCGCAATCCCATCTGTCTGATGAAGCGATATACTTTTTGCCCTTGTCGGTATATTTCTTGGAAGAGTTGGAATTTTCTCAAAACCTTCCTCTTTCGTGAAAATGCACATATAAGTTGTGACAACTGTACTCAGGCATTTATCGATTCTATTAGAGAACAAATATCACATTAGATTAACTGCCTCCAATCACTATTTCCCATTTTTCCATTAAAAATATGGTGATAATGAACTAAAGAATTTGATTTTAAAGGTGAAAGCACTAACTCTCACAACACAAAGTAAGTAGTATCCGTACTTTAAATTTTACAATTGTGTTTATATCTCTAAACAGAAAATTATTCAATTTTCTCTATACCACTACACTGGGATATTGCAGGAAAAAAGTCCCGATTTTTCGACAGAGAAACTCAGATTTGTGGGTCCATGTAACCGAAAAATTGATATTTTTTTCTTTCTCCTTGATGCAGTAAATTACTTTTTGAACACGTAGTGTCAGAATTCGCATTTTGTGGGTCCTTAATATAAAAAAGTGTTTCCGCCATTCCGCCTGTCTGTTTGTCTGACGAAATGTAAACTAACGCCTAAATTTTACACCGGATTTTCACCAAAATATTGATATTTTCAGATCAATCTGACTGGTGTCGCGGCGCCTTGAATTTGAAATAAATATTTTAATTTGGGGGATACTTAACACGACGCCTCATCGACATTTTTGAATCTTCTAAAAAGTGACTTCATAGATTTTATTGAATTTTTCTGGAATGAAAATGCACTAAGAAAAATGACGCGAGATTTTCACTGTCATTTCTGATTATTCGAAAATTGCAAAAGTTAAAAATTATTTCGACTCTCCCACCAACTATTCTATCAAAGATAGAGAATTTATTTCGTAATGAAATATGTTCTTTAAAATTAAATTTTAAAACTTTTCAATATTTTGAAAATAAGAGTAGTTTTGCATAATTATCAGGGAAAGTTACAAAAAGAAACGCGTGGGTAAAACAATTTTTAAAAATTCGCAAATAAGATTTTCTTGAAAACTTCTTTAAATTTTTTGTTAAAGTAGTAATAGTATTAGTAATAGCAGTAAAGCGAGTTTTGTTTTACAGCTGTCCCCTTTTGTGGCTGCCTAATCTTTCAGTTCTTTCAACCTTTCAAATCTTCATCCTCTAGCCACCAACATTACTCTAATTTCCTTCTCCCACTTCCTTCCAGGTCTTCCGCTGTACCTTCCTCTTATACGTACTCCCATGTATCATTTGGCAGTCGCTATGTCAAACCTTAACTGAATATATCATGCAGTTTTTGTTTCCATCATTTCCAAGGTTGATTTTTCAGTTTTCATTCTGTCTCTGTTTTTATATTTTCTTTTCTGGAGATGTAACAATACCGTAAATATTCCATTTTTGTAGCTTGAATTCTGGTTCTTTCCCTTGCATTCCCAGTCCTTATCTCAGTTCCGTAAGTAAATAGGTTTTCAAATATTATTTTAAATAAGGTAACTTTTGAGTTTCTTTTTATGTCAGAATCGCATTTCAATGGATGTCAATACCCTGCATGCCTCTGTTTTGTCTGACCCATGGAATTTTTAAAATTGCAGCAAATCAAATTTTTCCAAGATTGTTTTTAACTTCTAATATTGAATCTAGATATTTTTCTTCCACGCACTTTATAAGGAAAGAAAGTATTGTAATCGTGCGCCGGAAAACAGCGAATTTTTTGACAGAAAAACTCTTATTGCCGGCCCTGGTAACGAAAAAGTGCATAAATCTTGTTCCTATAATTATAAATTACTTCTTCTAACATGCTTTGTAGTCAGAATCCATGTTTTGTGGGTTCTTGATACCAAAAAACCGAATGACGGTCTATCTTTCTGTCTGTCCGTCCGTCTGTTGTCAACGATAGTGCCTAAACCGTGCAGCCCATTGTCTCCAAAATCGATATTTTCCGATCAATGAAAATGAACTTGAAATCCTCTGAGTTTGAGATGGGTATTTCAATTTTGGAGGTACTTTACGTGAAGCATCCACAACATTTTTTAAATTTTCTCAGAAATGGCTCCGATTGTTGTACTAAACTTTGTCCTCTAATAGCGTAAAGGACGCATAAGAGAATGGTACAGATCTTTTTTCGTTGAAATGCCTAATTGTTCGAAAATTGGAAAAGTTTAAATATTTTTTTCTTCCTACATCTACAATCTTAAATATAGAGATTTTTTTCTGAATGAAATGTATTTTTAAAGAATCTTCAATAAGGTCGCGTACAATTTTTCAAAATATGAGTATTTACGTGTAGTTTTGGAAGTTTTATAATTTTTATTTTTTAAACAATTTTTCCCAAAAATTGCTCCAACGTTTTCTTTAATTGTTTCCTCGTATGTATCAAAATACGGTAAAAATGATGCTAGTCTCATTTCCGGCAAGCACTCTATATTTTCAAAAATTGCAAAAGAAGTTAACATTCCAAAACTACAAAGTTGAAGACTTTTGTTTAAAACAAAATCTGTTTTAAAAATTCAATCTTTGAAAAAATCATATACAATTTTGAAGAAACTAATAGTTTTCGCGTAATTTGCTCTTGAAATTTATGCAATTTAAAAAAAACCATTCCTCAAAAAACGTTCCAATTTTTTTCTCCATTTTTTCTTTGAATTTTTTGTGAGAATAGAACATCATACACTTAATTCAATGGCAAGAAGCATTTTTAATTTTAACTTTTAAATTTCCAGTACATTAAAATTATGTATTTTTTCGAATCTCTGGCTCTGCTTTTGATTATGCATATTGTGGATGTGATTACTGATATTTTACTAGGATATTGTTTTACGCACTCAGTAATACGAGAAAGTACGTTGTGTTGTAGCACCAGTGAATTCTTAATTCGATGATGATCTTGTTCGCAACTAGATAGACAACATTATTATAATTCTGAACTCGATTGCTTGCGTTTGGTTTTGTACATTACATTACATAGATAAAAAAGTTAATAAAATATGACTTCATATTTATAACATTATTATTGTTAACTCATTATCACATGGATTTGCGCCTTATGATGGGGTAATAATTTCACACGACCGGTGCAAAAAGCGTAGGCGGATATTCATTTTCACAAACCAGGAATCTTTGGAACGTTTATGAAACTGAAGTAGTTTATCTCCCCTAAGTAATTTTCATCCTTAATTTTATTAAATAATCATGATTTTGAAAATAATTTATTTTATTCTTGGGACCATATCGTGAATACTAGCACGAGGAAAGGAAGAATCTTTGTATCTATTTGAAGACACTGCCAAGTTACTGTGAAGTAAAGTTAGATCGAACGCTCTTCGCGTGAAAGTTTCGGCGACTTGTCAAAAAAAGTAAATCTATTTTTTAAAGCAAGAACGAATGGAAAACACCTTACATTTCAAAATTCCTTGTATTCATCTTCACCATATAATACTAATCCAAATTAAATTTTATGAAAGTATATAAAATGAGAAAGAATAAGATGAGAATAGTAAATTTAGTGTAGTACGAATGCAAAGTTTTCCCTACATTGCAAGCAACAAAATATACAGTGACTCATTTCATGCGCAAAAAACATACCGGCGTGTTTCTAATAATAATAATAATAATAATAATAATAATAATAATAATAATAATAATAATAATAATAATAATAATAATAATAATAATAATAATAATAATAATAATAAGTAGAAACCCATGCTGTTAAATCGCACAGGAAGTTTAAAGACGAATCCTTTTACTTCGCTAGATATTTATTTAGACAGGAAAAGGAAAGCATTATGTCTATAGTGTATCATCTCCCTAGTCTGGCCCAGCGTGGCGTTGTTCTGGCGTGCTCAGCCCTAGCCAGGCTTGGCCTTGCTGAACTCTGCCTTTCAAACTCACCTTGCTCCTTGCCTCCATCCTAGTCCCATGCTGCCTAGCCTGACCCTGACACTACCCGCCTTACATACAGTTGTGCGTAATGTCGACATTTAATTAGAAAAATAATTTTCTTTTAAACTACACAAAAATGTAAACTCTATGTGCAAACATGGGGGCCTTTCAGCTTTCAAAATACACTTTATTTGCCGCTATTGACTGAGTAGTTCATTCGGGAAACGGATGTATAATGAAGTAACACGTTATAGAAATAATCTAAATGATGTTAATAATAATAATAATAATAATAATAATAATAATAATAATAATAATAATAATAATAATAATAGCAATAAATAAACCATTTAATGTTTTGGCCTCAAAAGCATGTGCTTTTTTTTTTGTATTTTAAAAGAAATCGCTTCAACTGATGTCCACAGAACTTGGAGCACATCTCCAGGTATCGAAGAGTTGTTGTAGGCTCGAGAGGTCATTACAGTCATTTGGGAGTATCGAGTGCACTATAATTCTGACGGCTGGGTGGCATGCAAAGTTTCCAATGGCTTAAAGTTGAGTGAAATCGCAGAACCACGGGCAATACAGTGCTGTCGTAATATGCGCCCCAATTCCGACAACTCACGAATTTGGGGTTTTCTTCGATTGTTCGATTGAAAAAGAGATTTTTACTTTCTCGCCTAATAGTACTTACGAAGTAAAGAGAAAGAATTGTATAGCAGCGAAAAGTGGGATTTTTTTAGAGAAAAACTCGGGTTGTGGGTTCCTGATATCGAAAAAGGGGAAAACTTGTTTATGTATAAAAGTAGTAAATTACTCTTCTCTAATTCGTTGGGTAGTCAGAACTCAAGTTTTGTGATCAAAACGTCTCTCTGTTTTTTTGTGAACAACACTGGCATCTAAACCACCACGAGGTTTTTATCCAAAATGAATATTTGATCGATCTGGCCCGAAGGTATGGTCCGACTCGTGGCTCTGCGAATTAGGATCAAATTCTTTGAATTTTGGGGAACCTTTCATGAAACTCCTGTGGCGATTTAAAAATTTTCTCAAAAATGTCCCCATTTTTTCTTTATATTTCTTGTAAGAATAATTTAGTGAAGTTATTAGTACTTATAAAGGTGGCACCGATCTGATTTTCCGTTACTCCTAAATTTTTGAAAAGTACAAATGTTCACCATGTTTTCGATGTCTATCAAAATTAGCATCTAAACTCTTCAGACGATTTTCTCTAAAAATTATATTCCCCGATCGATCTGGGCAAGCTCAAAGCCCTGCGGAGTTGAAATGGATATTTTGATTTTTCAGGGTACTATGAATGAAACCTCAACATTTTCAAAACTTTCTCAAAAATGACTTCAAAAATTTGGATTATTTTTTGTCAGATATAGCAAATAAGGCTTAAAATTGGCAGGGCTCATTTTTGTGAAATCTGTAAATATTCAAAAATTACGAAAGTCCAAAAAAAATTTGGCGTCGCTAATCACAAAACTTGAATTATCTTGTCAAGCTCTATGATTTTTTGAAATTTGCGTTATACACTAATACTCTTATGGTTTTACAAATTTAGTTATGTTATATACGAGAATTACGTTAGATACTAAATATACATGCGCTCATTACTTAGCAGCCAGATGAAATTTTAAAATTTGTCGGATTATACTTGAATATAGAAGTAGATAATGATTAGGAGACTCCAGTAATATACCTTACTCATTCTTAGCAAAAAAAGCTGATTTCTGCAGCGGGATTAACTATGTCTCCAAGCATAAGATCGACTAATAAGAAAAACTGATAAGAATCACAATGCTCTTGTCTGCTCTCAAGTTTCGAAATATATTTATGAAATAATCAACAATTCTCCGATTCTAGCGGCTACACCATAGGTAGGATTTTCACCGAATTCACCTACTGATCGGACTGAAGTCACGACTCCTTGAATTTAAAACGGATATTTTGATTTTGGAAAGATTATTTATATAAAGCGTCAAAATTTACATAATTTTCTCAAAAATGGCTCCAATTTTAGTGTTTTATTTCTTTTTTTAGAGTGTCCAACGAATATGTGGCGTGCGGCATTTATTTATGCGTTTTTTGCTCTCTCAGAAGAAAAATGGAAAGAAAAAATGTAGAGCAATTTTTGAGAAAATTATAAAATGTGGGAATTCTAATGCGGTATTTTTGACGTAATTACATGAACAAAAAAAGAAGTCATCTCCGTCAACTTAATATATATTTATTTAGAGACCCAGCTTTTGACGGCTTTGCCGTCATCAATCTCGCTATGTGTTGTGAAAGTCGGGAGACTATTTTCTTATAAAATGTTGTTAAGGCTACATGTAAAGTACCCCCAAAAATCAAAATATCCCTTTCAAATTCAATAACTCGCGACATCAGTCAGATCGATCGGGGAATATCAGTTTTGATGAAAATCCTGCTTATGGTTTAGCCGCTAGCATTGTTCATAGGCAGATGTTTTGTCAAAATCCAATTTTTCAGTATCAAGGACTCATTAACGGGGGTTCTGACTAGAAAATGCGTTAAAATAAATAATTTACTACATATAGGAACAAAATATATCCACCTTTTCATTACTAGTCCCGACAATAAGTTTTCTGTAGAAAAATGACCGTTTTTCCCGCAGCATTACAATATATTCTCTATTCTGCAGTAGACGTGAAAGTAAAAACACCTGTAATGTAAATATATTGTTAATATGATGTGAGAGATATTTTAAAAAATTGAATTTGTGTAAATTTTGAAAAATTAGAAGAATACACCAAACTGGCATTGATGTGATGTTATTCAGTGCTTATAGAACTATCCATAAAAAAACTTTAAAGAAGAAGGTTAGAGCCGTTTTCGAGAAATATGGTTTTTAATATTGCCCATATTTTATTCCAAATTCGAGAAAATTAAATTTAAATTTAATATTTTTTATATATTTTTAATTTAAAAATAAAATTAAAATATAATTTTTTAAATAAAATATGTGGCATTAATTAATGCAGTAATTGGGAATAACGAATTTAATTGGAAGAAAAAAATCTCTACATTCAATTATGCAGTTGTAGGTGGGATCCAAAAATATTCAAAGTTTTGCAATTCTCGAAAATTAGGACTTGTGGCATCTTTATAATGTCTGGTCTTACAAGACTTAAAGAAAATATTATTTGGGGTCATTTGTGAGAAAATGTAAAAAAAATCCCATTGTCTTTCGAATTTCACGCAAAATTATGCTATAACTACTCTCATTTTCGAAAAATTGTACATGAACTTTCTTAAAGATCTGTCTTTGAAGAAAGATTTCATTAAGAAAAAATATTATCTGCAATATGTATTGTAGGAAGTCGTCGAAAAAAGTTTGAACTTTTGCAATTTTCGAAAATGCAGAGATTTCAACGGAAATGATTCATGAACTAACTTTTGGTTACCTACAGAACGTGGATTCCGACTACAAAGCGTGTTAGAGGAAGTAATATTATTTATCTACTTTTTCGATAAGACATCCCCACAATAAGTTTTTTCCCTCGAAAAATTGCCGTTTTTGCCTTACCGTTACTTCCAAGTAAATAAGCTTTAATACGTAAGCATTCTAAGTATATGTAAGTATTGGATTATTAAAAAAACAATAGATAAGCAAGACAAAAAGCTAATGGGTTCTTAATCCTGAATAGAAAATTCATGCGAAAGGACTCCAGAGAGCAATCTCCCATCGTTTACGACCGTTTGATACCGGCGAGTTTTAAACCGTGCGGGCCAGCTGCTTCCTGCTTCACGCTCTACCGCCCACTCCAACCACATGCCCGTCGGGCGAGTCGCCTGAAAAAAACCTGCGGGCTCGAGATTCCTACCATATTTTCTCGCATATTAATTAGACTCTACCTTCTTCTGAAAAAAATTAAACTATAATTGGCATTTGAACCATTGATCGGAATTAATATATCCTGTAGCGTCGTCGTCTGGCAATATTCTTCTTTGCAATAGCTATAGTAACATCAAAGTACCAAAAATATAATTTATTTATGTTTTTTATAATTACTCCTTCAAATGCTCGAGATCAATAAAAGCAGCCGTGTGCATTTTAACACAAACTCTCAAAACATTGTTTGCAGAGATCCCTGTTAGATTCTAAAATTGTTCAATAAAATAGAGTAAGTACTAATGTTGGGTCTTGACTTCCATGTAGCAAGTACTTACGGTCTCCGCTGAGCAAGGCGACCTGTAAAATTTAAACAAACTTTTATATTATTTAAGCACTCAACAAATTGTAATGTTTTTTAATTGGATAGAAAATAGTTTATTTTCGTATTAATTTTTACTTCCTTGTGTAAGTATATACGTAGTAAAGACAAAGTTATGTAATGCTAGGGAAAATTGATTTCGAGCTTTTAACGGAATACATGTTTTGGGGTCCCCTGATACCGAAAAATGATTTTTTCAAAAGTTCCTCCGTCCGTATTTTTTTTTTACTTTTTTTATTTTACTTTACATCAAGTCTCTCAGACATTTTCAAAATTTTCTAAAAAACGGCTCCAATTTTTTCAGTAAATTTCTTGTAAGAATAGAGTAAAACATACACACACAAATGTGGCATAGGTCCTATTGCCGCGCTTAACCCTGAATTTTCGAAAATTGCAAAAGTTTGATTTTTTTGGCGTGTTCCTACGACTACAAAATTGAAGACAGATTTTTCCTTCCAATTAAATTTGTTGTCCATAAGTTGTTTCATTAAGTTCATGTAGGTTTTTTTGGAAGTTTTAGTAGCTTTCGTGCACTAGTGCCTGCAAATTGTGCAATTTTAAAAAATAACAAAAACAAAATTTTCTCAAAAACGGTTCCAAATTTTTTCTTTAAACTTGTGGTAGTCATAGTGCTAAGTATACTCTATAAAATAACATAAACGTCACATTGTTCTATACTTTTGTTTTTTCAATATTTACAAAAATGTAAATTGTCTGACTCGTCTCTCACGTCGTTAATATTTACATTACCGTTTATTTGTTCACATTATTGAATTTATAAGTACATGTGCTTTAAATAATGTTATATAACGTTTCTGGAAAACTTAACAGTTTTTTTGTGAAAAGAGCTGAAAATTCCCCATTTTCAGAAAAAACGTAATTTTCTCAAAAATGGCTCCAATTTTTTTATCTTTAAATCTCTTGTAAGAACAGGGTGAAATACATTTCTAAGCACGACATAGATCCAATTTTCACTGTTAACTCTGACTTTTTGAAAGTCGCAAAAGTTTGAAATTTTTTCGGTGTGTTCGTACAACTACAAAATTGAAGATAGTGATATTTCCTTGAAATGAAATTAAAGTCAATTTTTTTTTAAAAAATATCAAAAAATTTTTATAACATCCAAATTTTTTCTTTAAACTTCTGTTATGGATAGTGCTAAATATACTGTGATATCGACACCGTTTTTCTGAATTCTCTTTTTTTCTTTCTTAAAAAATGAGATAAATGTTTTTTTCTACATTTCATGTTAATATTTACATTGCCGGCGACTTGTGTTTCCTATTGCATTTATACGTACAAATGCTTTAAATGATGTCATATAAAGTTTATCGAAAACTTAAAAGTTTTCTGTAAAAATGAGCTTGAAATTCTGCATCTTCAGAAACGCCCAAATGCATTTTCTTGAAAACGGTTTTTTAATTTTTTTGAACGAATGGTGCTAAATGGGCTGAATAACATGACATAATTGCCACATTGATGTATTTTGTTTTTTTCAAAAATTACATAAATTATTTTTTGAAATATCTCTCACAACGTCAATTGTAGCGATTGCCAGCGATTTGTATACATTTTAACTTGTGAGTAGAAGTGCTCTAAATTATTTGCATGAAGTTTCTTCAAAACTCAAAAGTTTTCTATGAAAGAACTTCAAATTTCGAATTTACAGAAACGCTTAAACGACGTTTTCGCTACAACGGCTACCAATTTGTCAACGTAAATTTACATGTACGATGTGGTTTTACCCTTCTATAATATTCGTAAAGTCATATTTCAGTTCTATAATTAGGGGACCGAAGAATTGAGCAAAAGTGGAAAAAAATACCTTGGGTACCGACAGATGGCATTTGGAAAGAGAGAGAAACAAAACCGAAAAACTAGCTCAGACCAAAGGAATTAGAAAACTAACTAGTGTATTGTAATATTCTTGATTAATTAATTCTATGTTATGAATGCTTCTAATAAATGACTCAGGACAACACGCAGACGGTTAGTTCTCTGCTCTCGGTTCACTTGTTTATTTTGATTTTAAAAATATGGAAGATAACTTAATTAGACCCATAGCATATATTTTTGTTGTTGTAAACAACTTTACTTTTATACAAAATATTATACATTTGTATATATGGATATACACAAATATTAGGGGTATGAATTTTCTTATTTTTTCCTAAACTTAAATTCGAATGCTTTTATAAAAGAACTTCCTTGAGAAACTTAGGCTGGGGCGGGAGATAAATGTCTGGATTCTGACAATGAAACAGTTTCGTGCACAAACAGCATTAAATCACGGAATATCCCTTGGACGAGGCCTAGTTATTATATTTACATATTCTAGGTATTTATGATTCGATAAGAGCACTTAGGTACTAGATTCGAATAAACAAGATTCACTTCGACCCAGATTGCTACCGAGAGTGCCATAAATAGCAATTTGTCATTTCTTTACGATCTCAATTTTGCAGAGCCATTTACTCTTTTGCATACTACTTACGTAGTATAGAGGTGTTGTAATTCTGCAGCAAAAAATTGTTTTCGGCCGAAAAACCAGTTTTGTGGAATCATGATGCCCAAATATTGGATAATTGTTTTTCCTATATTTACTAAATAATTTTATCTTACACGTTGTGTAGTCAGAAACCATGTTCGACCGGCCGAAATATTTTCCTTGCCTTAAAATTTTTAATGCCGAAAAATTTGTTGACAGCAAAACTTCCGTTCGTCATTCAGTCCGTTTCTCAGAGATCAACGCTAGCGGCCAGACTACATTTTCACGAACGTTCATTTTCTCAGATCAATCTGGCTCACAACACCTAGTATTTGAAACGCATTTTTTGGGGGGGGGAAGGACGTTAAATGAAGTCTCAATGACATTTTCAAATGTTCTAAAAATAGCCCAAAATATTTTCTTTTCATTTTTATCGCAAATAGTGGGAAGCAGGTTATTAAATTGAAGCAGGTTCAATTACCATTCAATTATCTAATTTTTTGAAAATCGCAAAAGTTAAAAAAAATCCAATATCTTCCTTCAACTAGAATGTTGAAAATAGATTTTCCTTTCTCGCATAATACTTAAATACTGCAGAGAAAGTATTCTAATACTCCGGCAAAAACATCCGTCTTCTTTCCCCGTCCGCTTTGACTATGAACAACGCTAGTGGCTGAACCGTTGGCAGGTTTTTCTCCAAGTTCATCATCTCCCATCGATCTGGCTGATGTCGCGGTCCCTTGAATTTGAAACGGATATTTCGATTTTGGATTATACTTTATATGACATTTCAACATTTTCAAAATTTTCTCAAAAATGGCTCCAATTTTTTTGTTAAAATTTTTCTCTTTAGAACAAAAAAACATACAAAATGGTGCATTTTCATTTTCGTTGGAATCTTTGAATTTTAGGAATTTGCAAAAGTTGCAACATTATTTTCGGTGTCTTCCTGTAACAGCAATATTGAAGTTCAACAGGATGACCAGAGATCTGGGTTTTTGGAATTCAAGGCTTTTTCCCGGTTTTCCAGGTCTGAGAAATTAAATTTTCCACCCATTACAACACATTATTTTCTGATAATTACTTAACGGTTCTATGTTTCTCACGTACTTTTCTTTCGCAATTGAGTGTTAGAATGCAGAATTTTGTACAAAAACAAGCTTTAAAGAAAACTCATATATTTTTGTTTTGTTTTTCTACGAAGCATATGGTACTCATTAATATTCAGAGTCCCGAATGTATGAAATTAAAAATGTCATTTTTCATCCGGAAAGTGGATCTTGGAGCTGATGTCAACCCAGGGTTTTGGGTAGAACGATTTTGGAAAATGTCGGTCCTATCGTAATTTTCAACACGCAAAGAATAATTTTCAAAATGGGTATTCTGCTGTCAATACTAGGCCTACTAATCAATTCTCACAACTTTACAGGATAACTGTATATTACATGACATACCTGAAAAGTACGCACTTCGTATTAACACTAAGATTTTCATTATTAATAATACTTTTAAATTTCGGAATGAAGAAATCTTCATATTTGCTTGAAACATCCCAGGTGTTTTAATTTTTGGAAATTTGAAGATAACATAATCAATTTTGCGATTCAACAATTTTAAAAAGGTGTTCAGTAATAGTATTAATGATCATAATAGTATCCTCACCGATTTAAATTCCATTACGAGATTTTGTTGTTTTTTTAAACAAATTTTGTTTTCTATCCTTAACAAAATTTCAATGGAAAGAGATCATTTAATCATCTGATTTTGTTTGTTTTAATCACGACTTTTGGTTTTTAAAATACTAAAATATTTTCGAACTTTCCGACTAGTGCATAACATTAAAACAGGACTGTATCCAATGATTAAATGAATCTACAGATTTACGTTCTAGCAGTGATCTCCAATGAATATGATGAATATGAAGACAATAACCGTTTAAGTAGTTTCTCCAATTGTTAATTGTAAGCATTAACTTAATAATCTGTGACAGCAATAAACGAGAAAAAATTGAATTGATTTTTCAAATGCTCCAAAACGCACGTTTAACGTCATATTCACGATTCACCAAGGTCATTTCTCTTGACGATTTTCAAAACATTCCTTAAATTTTCACCGACCTTGCCATCGGTGACTCATTAAACTAGTTGTGAGGTTAGAGTGCATCAATCACGTACACTGTATTTCGTTGAGTTTGTTATTTTATAATTTTGCTGTTAAAGTGGCACGTGTATGATATACGCACACGTTTCCTTAATCCCCGGAATACTTACCCTCACTTCATTATTAACTCAACGCACTTCTGAGTAGAGAGAAAGTTACGTAATGCTACGCGAATTTTCGGCAGAAAAACTCGTATTACAGGGCCCTGGAAACAAAAAAGTGAATAAATCCAGTTGCTCATTTAAGAAAAAAATCCTCTAACACGTAGTGTAGCCAGAATCCATGTTTTGTGGGTCCTTGTTATAGAAAAATCGAATGACGGCAAGACGTCGGCGGCGTCGAATTCGAAAATCGAATGACGGTAAGACGACGGCAAGACGTCGGCGTAAGACGTAGCCGGCGGCGCTAGCCGAATTCGTTTACTACGCTCCGTGGTCACGAAGGTTAAGCGAATTCGAGACTCGCGGGTCCCTGGTTGGGTGACCGACTAGAAATCCCGGGATCTAACGGCGCCGAGCCCCTAGCCGAAGGGATAAAAGGCACTGACTGACGAGACTTGACAAATATAGTAATTAACGGAGGATTACTCCAAAAATTAAAAGCACATTAATGGAGGATTACTCCCCAGTGCAAAGCGCTCAACGCTCCTTAAGGGGCTTGGAGACGCGTTGCGTCATGGTATAGACGCAACGTCCGTCCGTCTGTCCGTCAACAACGCTAGTGACTAAACCGTTCGGGCAATTTTCTCCAAAGTTGATATTTCCCAATCGATCTGGCTGCTGGCGCAGCCCCTTGAATTTAAAACCGATATTTTAAGTTGGGGTGTTCTTTACATGAAGCCCCTGGGACATTTTCCAAATTTTCAAAAAAATGGCTCTACCGTTTTTTATTAAATGTTGTTATTGGATAGAGTGAAGGACGTTTAAGAAATGGGTAAGTCTCATGTTATTTAAAACACTAATTTTCAAAAATTGCAAAAGTTCCAAATTTTTTCGGTGTTTTCCTACAACATTATTAAAGATAGAATTTTTCTCTGAATAAAATATGTTCTTTAAAGATAGATTTTGAAATAACGTCATGTACAATTTTTCGAAAATGTTAGTATTTTTCGCGGAAATTTGCGGAAGAGAAAGAAAATTCGGAGGGAAAGTACGCGTTGTTTTAGCACCACTAGTTTTCTTCCTAAGCGATTCCCAAACTTTTCAGATTCTAAAACTCTCTGGAAGAGATCTTTCTGCAAAACCTGAACTCGGTCCGTAAAATTTCAGCAAATATCATTGCTATTTTGTTTTGCGAAACATTTAAGATATACAATTAATATGATGGCGGACAGACGTTTTGTCGTCAATCGACTTTTCGGTATCAAGGGCCCACAAAACATGGATTCTGGCTACACCACGTGATAGAGGATTTTTTCTAAGTTTAGCACCTGATTTATTCACTTTTTCGGTGCTAGGGACCTGTAATAAGCGTTTTTGTGTCGCAAATTCCGCGATAAAGTAAAAATTCCTTATCACGACACCACCACCAGCTCGTTGTGTCTCTACCTACCGGCGTCCGCATCGAAAACGGTTGTCTATATACTGAGTGATCAGTTTAAAACGCAAAAATTAAATCTGCAGTTAGTTTACCGTTACAAATAAGTTTTCTATAACTCGGAAACGAAAATATCTAGTTTTTGAAATGTTAATATCTCGCTTTTTTTAAATTTATTATTATTATTATTATTATTATTATTATTATTATTATTATTATTATTATTATTTTCCATCTTTCAACTATAGTTAAATTGTTGGGAAGGGATTCTGAAACTCAAGAAAGCGTGCGCAGATTTTTTCTCCCCCTTACGTCACATACAGGTTTTTACTGTTTTTGACTAATTAAATATTTAAATATCTAAACCCACAGCAGGGAGAGCGAATTGCACGGGCAACTTTGAGCAGGTCGGGTGGCGGCTGGCGGTTTCAAGCAGATAAACTGTCGGGAAATATGCTTAATCGTCTCTCCCCTAATGCCACCCAAACGAAGAGAACAGGTGACCATCCTGGCCATGAGCTCAAAGATAAAGGCATGCGCATGCTTGTTTGGCGTCGAAAGAATGTCGAATTGACAAGAACAGTGTTGTTGTTTTTTGTAAACTAATTAAAGGTTAAATAAGCTTGCCATGTAAAATATATACCTAAGTAGATTTAATATCAAACCTTGCTTGTTTTAGTTTCTCAACGAATATGCTAAAAAATGACACATTTTTCTTGTTTTAAATAAGTAATAAAAAGTATTAATTCTATATTCGCAGAATAAAAGTTTGTGGTTACTATTATTATTTTAATAATGTTACTTTAAAATTTTTGAAACAGCTGGCTTAGTAGTTAGTGTATAATAATCACTGGTTAAATTGTCAGTAAAAGATAGTCATTAGTTGGTGAGCTTTTCACTTCATCCCATTTATTATCGCATAACCTTAACGATAAAAGTGTCGTAAATTCCTTGCAAACAAAAATAAGAAATCTCGTTTAGTAATCAGTAAAGAAGAAAAGGAAATTATTTACTATGAAGAATTAGTATAGGAAACAAGCGAACCTCATAAAAATGTTCAAATTCCCCTCCATATGCTAACAAACAAGCATTAACTCGCACGATAACATTTACTGCAACCCGATGTAAAGTTTCTTTGTCAAACATGCGAATCCCTTTCTCATTGTTTCTTTGAAGCTCTTCGATATTAGCAAGCTTCTTCGCAAAAACTTTACTTTTGAGGCAACCCTAAAGACAAAATCTGGCGAGGAGAATGCAGGCGAACGAGGGAGCGGGCCACAAACCTTGTGAAATTACTCGTATTTATGTTTCCAAAAACCTCTTCCAGAAATTGCGTTGTCGACTGAGCAGTACGTGAAGACCATCCAGCTGAAACCGACAATTTCACTCATTTTTTCAAAGAAGGGATACAAATTTTTTCAATATATTCTGATACCTATTCGCTTTTACTGTTTCTTTAAAAAACAACGACCAATAATTCCGTGACGAGATATGGTACACCATACTCAAATATTTTTTAATACAATGGTTTCTCTAGTGTTTCCTGAGGTCTCTCAGTACCCTTCAGTCTATTGTTTTGCTCGTTAACATATCCATGCATACAAAATAACAACAACAACAACAAAAAAAAAAACAACTATCAAATGCATCAAGTATTTCGCTGACAATTCGTCGTAGCCAATTACTGCAATTCTTGTAAGTAGTTCGATCAAGAACCGTAAGCGCCTAAGATGCTCGCTGTTTGAGTGCGCATTTTCAATTTTTTGTGGCACAGTGCGCACTTCCATACAAATTACATTGCTGCTGAAACCTTCTTAATAAGGTTTTCGGGGAAGTTGAAAGAATATCCCGAACTTACTCTAATTTTCGCCCCTGTATTTTGGCGACTGCGTTCCTGATCAAACACTCTCCCTCCCAAGCGATATAATTTCACTAATCGCGATATGGTACTCTTGTGCGGAATACTCTGTTGAAAATTTTTATCTGAAATCTGTGTGGCACTGAAAGATTACGTTCGGAAATAATCCTCCCCCACAAATCTGCGCTCCTATATGCTGAGGCGCATTGTAAGTTAAATTCAACACAGTGATTGAAGACGCAGCCTGTTTTGCTTTGAGCAATTATGACCCAGACCACACGAAGGGGCGGGTGAAAGGAAGGGGTTGTGAGTGAAGGGTTTGTCGCAGAAATGCAAAGGAGTGTCGTAGAAGCAATGTTGCAAGTCTTTCTTTTTCTCTCAGGACCTCAAACAGCAGGGTTGCGTTTTAAACTGATCACCTGGTGTGTGTGTGTGTGTGTGTGTGTGCGCGTGCGTGCGTGTGTGTGTGTGTGTGCGTGCGTGCCTGTCTGTCTCCCTACACACGCACGTACACACACACGTAGACACACACACACGTATACACATACACACACACATACACTTCAAAATACTTGTTAATACTGTAGTTGATTGACTAAGTCAGCTTATGATACATGTTTCATTAAATGTACATTTTTAAAAAGTTTAATTTTTTGAATGTACGACAAAATATTCTTTTTGACTTCTCATTATGTAAATATTTTGAAGTCCATCAATGTAGCTTCATATTTCAATATTGTTGCCTCTCATAAACGTATTGAAATGTATGGTTTTGGAACCACTGCACAAATTTAATTAATGCTCACTCGAGCATTACGTTGTTTGTTAGAAAATTGTTAAGGGGTCGAAAATCAGACCTTAGTTTCTCAGGCGTAAGACACCTTCAGTGCACCACTTTCTCCTGATTCAGTGCAGCCGTTTGATGCATCTTCATACCGGGTGACACAATTCGATGACCGACTTCCAATCATATCCTCTGAGCGTTACAGCCCGGGTGGTCCCATACCGCCGCTTTTTTCTTTCTTTCTTCTAGGGTTTTTAACAAGCAGACGGACGGTTACCCTTTACGGTCCCAATGGGACGCATACACTACACACTTGCGGGCTCCTGGGGATCTGGGTAGATCGCGTGGCCCTCCGCGTCAGCACATACTACAAGAGAGACGAGGAACAAACAACCGTGCCCAAAGCGGGGCTCTAATGGCACACACACTCGGTACACGCTTTTAACCACCTCGGCCATCCAGGTCGAACCCATACCGCCGTTAATTTTCCTAATTTAATTATGTATTTCTATTTAATAAATTCACTACATCACTTTTGCAAGCTATCATCAATGTAGAAACAAGTCCAATTTAATTCAGCGCCCAAATATTCGAGGAGAGTGATTATATGTTTTTGATAAATAATGAACATATTTTTTATTGTATTGTATATTGTTTTTGTATCAGATAGATCGTACTATACAATATTATTGTTTCAATAATTGCATAATTCTAATATAAATACCTATTTAAAACAATTTTGTTAAATAAAGGAAGGCAAACGAAAACTCTAGGCATTTTGGGAGGGGTCATAACCCCCCTCTAGATCCAACACTGGTTTACAGGTACTAATAAGAAATAAATTATATTTTCCAGATTTCTTAAATCCCATCACAAAGGATGTGACTGTTCAAGAATGTGGGCTGATGGAGCGAGATGGAGACGTGGAAAGTACATTCCTTATCACCGATCTGAACCCTATAGCTCTTGAGCTCAATATGATTGAACCTGAAGTAATAACTTCAGATACCTTGTTTTCGGATGATATGGATTTTGAGTGCTATGAATTTACACCACAGCAGTTGCAGGTGTAAGAGACAGCTCTGCATTAAGGAAGGCAATGCAGACCCAGTACATCACCTAGCACCTATAAGATTTACCTCTTGCTTCCAAGAAAAATATTTTAATAATGTGTCCTGTCCTGGGCAATAGCTTAACTTGTTAGAAAGTAGCATATTTTATGTAACTTCTAACATAGCTCAAGCAAGTTGGAAGTTTACTGACAGTTTTGTAATTTGCACTGTAGTCGTGTTGTTCCTACCAGAATTTTAGTCAGCAGACTATAGATAGAATTCTTGGAAAGGTAGATATGATAATTGATCTAGTCATGTAGATTTTGTGCACACTGTCATATTTAGAATGTCACGTAGTGCATTATTCTTTTTAGCTAAATGCATGTGTTTTATAATAAATGTTTCTATGAACTTTTGTTTATAATATTATTATATATTTACCTAAGGATTTTCAGAAATAAAGTAAGGAATCATATATGAACAGTTAATGAAATCATGGCGAGTATTTCATATCATGTAATACTGTAGTTGTAGTAAATGACAAAATATTTATAATTCTGTATATTTACAAAGAACATAATTTGCTTGAAACTAATAGTTTCTTATTATTGGCTTTTGAGGAAATTAATTGTGCTGAAACTGATTTCTGTATTGGAGCAACTGAAAAAAAGATTATAAATCATCACAGAATTGTAGAGAACAACGATGTACAATATAAGTGAATTGAACAAGATGGGACTGATTTATACTGAATAAATGTCTTATATCTCGTAATCACCTTTCTTACTGATAATGCTTTCTTTTTATCATCCTTTAGAACTTCACTCATTATTCCAGGAAATATGTATCTTACTGCAGTGTACTTCTTACAATTGTCTGAACATATTTATGCAAAATATTTTGTTTAAAATTGTATTCAAAATAATTTAACCACAAATTTCAAACTAATGTTATTTTTAGACCACCTCACCTTCTATAGTTTACTGCAAAGTTTGTGTTTACTTGCAAATACTAATTACACTTGCCAAAGACATGCTTCCAGCTAGTACCAATTCAATCATATTTAATAATAAGAATTTTGAAGTAAATAAAGGAACTTACCTTTCTGAACACTTGTTTATAGGATTTATTTTATTCTCAATTTCACTGTCTTTATTAAATTATTTGATGATTAAAACATCCCTCAGTTATTGACAGTGTTTATCATTACAGGTTTTAAACAATTTAAATTTCTGTTACATATTGTATATTATAATATGTTTCTGTTTTGGTGATTTGGTTTCGTTACCATCATCACGCTATTAAACAAATTAGAACATGGATATAAAACATTCACACTTGATAAGATGTAGATTAGAACTTGTTTATAGGAGCTGCAAAGATGGTATCATCACATAGGCATTCTGTAAGATGGCCCTACTGAAATCCGATGGACTGTATGTTTGGTGAAACTTAGTCTATTAGCATGAAGAAGCATGAGGAAAGACTCAAGTCAATTGTGAGCATAATTCATTCTGACAATTCACCGTGATCAGTTATCAAAAAACAAAATCACTAATTCAGAAAAGCTGGAGAGAAAACAAATGAACCTTGAGTTGAAAGTTTCTCATCAATTTGCCTGCATTCTAAAAATGTGTCATTTTTCCACTCTAAACCATGTTATTACACATTCATTTTTACAATCCATGATTTTGTAGCATGCAAAATAATTATTAAATCCCATGCCAATCAGTAAGTTCATCACTAACCCAATTACCAATCATTACCCTCAATAATAAATAGACTAGGATCAAAAGCAACTGTGATTAACTTTAGATAAATGCCAATTCAGAAAATGTAGTTTTGAAAGGCAATTGTATCTCTTTCTGCTAGCATGCTCGTGAAATTTTCAAACATAATCAATACCTCTCATCATATACCTCTTCCAAAATCATGAAATGTACAAAGTATTTTAGATGATCTTCAAACCTGACTAGGAATCAAATTTGGTATTAATGATTCATAATACTGAAAAATCTTTTCAATAAGGATTTAAGAAATGATCTTTAGAAGAATGGTTACCATCAACATTTCACTCCTCTAGAATTGATTTTTCCCCATTTTTGTTCTTTTTTAAATTAGATAAATTGTCATAAGCAGATATTTTAATTGCACCCGTACAGAAATTTTCATATTTTAAGAAAGAAAATTATGGTGCATACAATCAGTATCTCCATATTTACACGTGTCTTTACATTTAATTTGTTCCAAGTTCTACTACCAATCACATTTTGATATTATGCCATGAATTTTAAACATTGCTATCATTCAATATTAATATTGGTAGTAGTATTAGTTATTTTCCAGAAGGAATCCCCAACTGTTTTGAATGTATATCAATACATGAATTTATTTTATATACCATATAATGATAAAAATGGTAAAGATACTTAAATACTATGAATGAGCAGAAGAATGAAAATCTTTTAATAACTAAATATGATCCTAAGAATGCTGAGGTGTCGTACATACTTTTCATAATTTCATTTTCGCAGTCTAATTTAAAACCTTTTTCTTACTACAAATAGATGTACAAGATCTATCTGATGTAATCGAACAGGTTGAATTTCAAGAAAATGATTAAGAATCTTTTACGAGTGGAGAAAAACCTTGAAAGAAGAAACATTCAAACCATACTCATGAAAAATTAGCATGTGTAAGAGATGGCGAAAGCTACATAGATTTTAAAGGTGATCAGCATGCATCTAGAAAAATGCAAAAAGGATGTGATGTAATTCCAGACTTAAAGACACCAAATTATTAAACTACAAACAAAAGAAAATACACAAAGTATTTTGTCTCAGAAACTAACAAAGCGTTTTTTACAAGTTCATATAGAGAATTTCCTAAAATCTCTCTTTATTGTTTATTATTATTATTACAGTCCATTAAAATCCCACGGAGGGCAAAGGGCCTGTGGTTGATGGGTGGGTTACACAGATGTAGAATTCCCATGAACCCAATTCACGCACTTCTTTTATTCTTTATTATAGATAATAGTAAATAATTCTGTTAAGTTGGTATTTTTCACACAATATCATACACAACTTAAGATTCTGTGTAATTAGTATTTGATTTACTGCAGATGAAAGTTCCAATAGGAAAATAATATTTTTTTTGTGCAAAATGATTTTGTACAGGACAATTCTAAAAACAATATGAATAAAATTATCACTTTTTTCTATCATATTTTATTATTCTATTTGCAAGTCATATTCCAAAGACATATAGAAACTGTAATTGCTCAAATTTTAAGAAAATCTTGTTGCATAGCTCAGGCCAGTAGTTGACATATTTACATTAAGGGTGCAGTAGTAGAATTTTTCAAACCTTCAAAATGTGCATTTGTGGAGTTATTACAAACGAATTCTCAGCTAGCAAATTATTGGCCCAGACATACCTCCCGTTATTTTTTCATTATGATGTCTCAGCAGCTTTCTTTGCACTGAATACATTGTCAACCTCATGTTTATCCCTTCAAAAAGACTAATTTCAAGGTAATGTTTGTTGATGTATATCAATTTTCTAATTATAATTCAAAAAGAAAAATAACACTAAATTTTTTCTTATGATTTAAATTATTATCAAGGTTTTTTAATCATATTGCAGAATAAAAATATTTTTTTAGATTTTTATAACACTAAATTTTTTCATAAAATTATATATCAAGGAGTTGATTAAAATAAATAATAATAATAATAATAATAATAATAATAATAATAATAATAATAATAATAAATAGTACATTAAAATCACCACGCAAACCTTACTCCACTTCACTTCACTTCACTGCACAACACTTAACTGTGACGCATTTCTTTCACACTCGCTTCTTCTCGCATTCCCTTCCCTCCACTTCACTTCATAACACTACACTGCGCTGCACTACACTGCACTGCACTGCACTGCACTGCACTGTACTACATGAATAATAATAAAATAATAATAATAAAGATAATAATAACAATACTACTACAACTGATATTTATACTAACAATTAAACAACTTACTTTGTATGAAATACTACTAATCTAACAGTGGAAAATTAACATTGATACAATAACCTAATATATAATTTTTTCTGTAATCTAAAATAATGTCTGTTTTATAGTCAAAATTTTTTAAAAGTATTTTTTTATTTCTTAAATTTGCAACTAAATCTCTGAACTATGTCACTTGGTTTTATTAAAAATGTTAAAAGCATACATACATCTTGCTGGTCGTCATTGAGTTTGTGTGTTTGCACAAAATGCAAATAAGATTCTTAGGGCCTGTTCACAAATGATTCATTCAAGTATCACAAATGTTTACATGGGATTTATTGAAATGATATAAACACATGAAAATGATATAAATTACTACTTAGATCTTCTACAAATTATGTGTAGTCTGTAGAAACCCTAGGCACATGAGCATTGAAACCTGCCCACTTGATAAACTCGTTTTACATACCTGCTGCAACAGGATTACTGCTGCTTCTGCTGAATGAAATTTCTTGTCTTTTCCAGGTTTTTGAAAATAACTTAGACTTTATACCAAAGTAATAAGTGATCTTTTGAATAAAACATCAGCACAAAATGCAAGTTAACCCATTAAATTTATTATTACATCATTAGCTATACATACCATTGCAGGGCAAGCCTCAAAGTCAAAGGTGGTGGTGGTTGTGGTGGGGGCTAAGTATCACTTCCAGGTGAGCCAGTCCTGAAGTGTGTGTTTGAAATGCTACAGCAAGAACTATATAACAAAACACTAGGGAGACTGGAGTCTTGCGGAAGTGTCATTTGCAAGTGCGGTGTCAAAGAGTAAAAATAATAATAAAGTCCTAATTAGTACACTTCCAATTCTTTCAGGATTGTGTATGTACAGTATATTTTTTTAACAAAATTTTAAAAAATATGAGTTTATTATCATTAGTAAATAAAGGAGCAAAAATTGTCCATATGAACAAAATTCTCCATAATTTCGCTGAGAATTTAGCTGAAACTCCCCTTTAATAAATATTTTTTTTAATCATTGGCTAGAAAAAGATGTACATTGATAATTGGAGTACTCCTTTGGATGTGCTGGGATCAATACAAGGCAATTGTTTCAAACAAATTTGAGTAAAATTACAACAAGAAAAGAAAAAGAAAGAAAAGGCTTTGTGGGCCTGCCTTCACCCTGTCCCCTAATCTGCAACTGCCCAAAGCAATCAATCCTGCTCGACTGTCTTCAATGAGAAAACCATCTGGATCTTCTTCTCAACTAGAACTGGCTTAATTAATCTCTTAGATCCTTTGCTTTCCCAATTGACACTTCCTTCCCAATAAACAAACCATGTCTTTGCTCATAAAAATTGCAGAAAGTATCTTAAAAGAGGGCCTCTTTCTATTATTTATATTCAGAAACCCTCAACCCACCAGAAGCATTACTATATTCATATGTTTAAACTCTCCTGATACAATGAATTCTTAAATGCCCGAGGAATCAAAGTAATATTATGTTATTGCTAAGAAATAATGTAACGAGTACCATATTTCTAATAAAAAATGACAAAAACAACTTAGTGATAAAAAAGGCCCATACACCAACATCTAATTCAAATGTTGTAAACTAGAAAACCTTAAAAACAAGTTGTGTTAAAACAGCCTGTATTTTCTGGCCATTAGTAATGGAAATTAAATAGTTCCCAGCAATAGATTTTTTATTCAAAACTTTAAATGAAATTATATTTCTGGCATTGAATTCATTGTATAAGGTATGCAGTGTATTCATGAATGTATGGGATGAGTTTTTTAGCAACTATAATAGTAATTAATAAACACTATATATGTATTGTAATATTCTACAAATATATAAGACTATTAGTTCATTTTACCATGAAGAAAAGGCAGCCGTCATTAACATCTGATATCAGAGCAGCATTAAAACAATGGATTACCACAACCAATAATGATTGCTCATCTATTTGTTTTCATATTTAACACAATTTAAAATGAAATAACATAAATATAAAAAAATAAATACCTCAAAACATTTCTAAATTTACAATCATGAAACAAAGGATTTTCAGAGTGGGCGATTAAATTTGACACCCAATTACTGACTCATATTTTCGAAAAATTCAGCATGACATTATTTGAAGATTTGTTTTTGATGAACACATTTCATTAAGAAAAAAAATTGTATCTTCATAATTGTAGTAGTTGAAAGATGCTGTGTGTTGTAGAAAAAAATTGAATTTTTTCCATTTTCGATAAATCAGGGTCTTCCACCAACATGAGACCTGCACCATTCTCTTAAATGTCCTTCACATTATCCAACTACAAAATCAGAATTGATGCCAGTTTTTTGAAAATGTCCCAGGGGTTTTATGTAAAAGTAACCACAAAAATTAAATTATCAGTTACAAATTCAAGGGGCTGCAACATCAGCCAGATTGATTGAGGAATATCAATTTTGGAGAAAATCAGCTGAATGGTTAAGCCGCTAGTGTTGTTCACAGAAAGGCGGATAGATAGATAGGCATTTCGCCATCAATCGATATTTCAGTATGAAGGAGCCAGAAAATAGGGATTTTGGCTACACCACATGTTAGAGGATTTCCCCTAAATTTAGCTACTACACTTTTTCATTGCCAGGGCCATGTAAAAAGAGTTTGGCTGAAAATTTACTATTCTTTCACACAGAAACTCCTCCTTAAGAAGAGAAAATTAAAAAGCAGCTGCTCAAACTGGCAAAACAAGTTCCTTATAGTGTAAGTAATAATTGCATTGAATAAAGGTAGAAACATTGTGCAGAAAGTTTTGCACATAACTGAAATTGTATTAATAAACATAATAACACATACTAGGTTTTCATTGTGCTTAGGAAGAGAATTAATGGTGGTGGACTAGAAGGCACAAGTGTGAATTAATACCAATATGACCACTTTAGAAAAATTTGCTTGGAATTGCATAAATTTTCTCCTTACAATTACTATAATAGTTATTTACGACATAAGTATAATAAGCCATCTCACTACAATAGCAACTGTCTTTCTACAATTTGTTGACAAATACTTTTTCCATAGGAGACTCCATCCCTTCAAATATTTTTTAATTTCCATAACCATTAGGTATGTGTGTCAATTATTAAAGCTAATAATTAGCATTATGTCAGTCTAATGACAATTCCTATACCATAAAGCTTTACTTCTAAAATTACCTCATTAATTTCTTATAAAATAAAAAACACAAATAAACACTCCTCACACTATTCTAATGCATGTAATATAAAATAAATTCCAAGACAATGAAGGCAGAAAGGGTGCTAAACTTGTCAATACACGTGTCTTTCACAAGGAATATGGAGCCACACAAAATGCAGAGGACATTTACATGTGCAATATGTAAAATTTCAAACTGAAGTGCAATAAAGTGCATTTCCCAAAATGCCCCAAGGTTAAGACACCACAAGCTGCTATAACCAACATGGAAATCTAGTTAAACTCCATTATGATGAGACTTTTGCTTACTGAACATCTTGTTATACTCAGGCGGAGAGCAGGGATGAGAAACAAAAATGTCTCAAGCAGAATATCAGAACAGTTTGCTCTTCATTCTGAGTCTCATTGGCATGAAGGGTCGATCATGAACTAAATCTATTAAAATGTATTTAACAGACCAAAATACCCTTCAAACATACTTCCATATTATTGACCTGCTTGATTTAAAACCAATGCTTTTAAACATATCATCTGATTATCTTCATAGATTCTTTGGAGGGTATTTTAAACCACACACTTATCTCTCGCTAACTCTTCAGCTGTAAGGACAATAGTGTTGACCAGTTTCTCATCTTATTTAGACAGTACTTTGTATGTAGAAATTATGAATTTTGTGTAGTTAAAATAACATGCGGCAATAACAAATGGCCCATGTGTTGGGTTCATTTCCAGATAAGGTTTCATCCAGCCCACCTTGCTTCCATACCAGAATCTCCTGAAGCAAGTGATGGGGGAAATTCAGGGGCAATGATAATGATGAGACTTGCAGGGAAGGAGATGGCTGTGTACTGGAAGCATGTCACTAATTTAAAGACTGGGTATGGAGCATGAATAATTCAAACACAGAAGGGGTTTAGGCAATATCTGATTACCACCTTTTGTTGTTTTGTCATGAACTTCATTCTGACATTATGTATGCACAGTTTCAATCACTACTGAGCAATGAGACATATTTCATATGCCTCTAACATGCTGGGAAGCAAAGTCTGAACTACTTCCTACAAGAAACAAGTTTTATCAAGAATAAATTAAATTTCATTTGAAAAATTACACTTAAATATTTTGAATTTGTCCTTCAAATAAATTAGTGGTGCTTTCACATACTTTCTCCCCCCTTGGTAATGGTTATGTAATAATATTATACCGCATATCAATTAAGCACAATAACTCATTATAAATAAATATTTAAAGCAAGTTATATTACTAGTTTGAGCATTATGCCTTTTATTTATTGTATTTTCTTGTATCTAAACTTTAATAAATCAAACTCATAAAACTGTCGTATTTGTTGTGTTGGTATTAGAACAGGCATAAAGCATTCAAAAACCCACACAGGCATAAAGAATCAGAAAGGCTCACAAGGGTATTAACAATAATGTTACATTTTTTCATGTCCATAAACACACCACAATGAACTAGTACACCATAAAATTATTTTTCACTGTGTCCCCAATATATTTTAAGTTCATTCTTACATATTTCATTTTCTTTTAAATGAAGAACAAATCACACATTACTCACTGTCTGAACATGTAATTCTAAATGCTCCATACGATTTCACACCCAAGATAATTTCTCCAAATTCTCATTAGTAATCAAAGAAAAAACATTTTGTTTCCATCTGCATTCAGAATTCAACTTGTGTATGGGTTAGGGTAGGGATACCAGAATTATGAAAACGTTTACAAAATACATATCTCCCCATAGTTCGAAACTCAGTTTTTCTGTTTTTGACGTTAAATAAAAAATATAAATAAATACAACAAAGCCTCCTAATGGATCCATATCAATGTTCAACCTCCCCACCCCCTAGAAAAATCAGGCATTTCAACAAACATGAGACCTGCATCATTCTCTTTAGCATTCTATACGCTACAAATGTGAGACCTGCACCACTGTCTTGACCATTCTTCCCTCTATCCAATAACAAAGTTTCATTTGGAGCCATTTAATTTTTTAGGTTGAAAATGTCCCATGGGCTATATATAAAGTACCTCCCAAAATTAAAAACGCGATTTCAAATTCAAGAAGGTGTGACATCAGCTAGATCGATAGAGAAATATTAATTTTGGAGAAAATCGGCTGAATTAGCCACTAGCATTGTTCACAGACGAAGAGAATTTTTACAGTCAATTGATTTTTCGGTATCAAGGACTCACAAAACATGGATTCTGGTATACTATGTGCTAGAGGATTTTTTCCCCTAAATTTAGAAACTGTATTTATCCATTCTTTTAGTACCAAAATAGCATTAAGAGATTTTCTGCTGAAAATTCAGTTTTTCAGCAGCTTTACAAAACTTTCTCCCTACTGCGTAAGCGGTATCAAGAACGTTCAAAAAAATGCATGTGTCTCTCAAAGTAAATAAAATTTTATTACATCTTTTATAATCAATTTTCATTCTTGTAATTTTTTTTGACATTCCAGACTATCTTTCAATTAACTTTTTGAACACAGAAGTGTACTGAGTAAGAATCACTTCACCCTATTGAAGTTGAGAGGAATGGATGTATGGTCCTTCCCTTGGAAAGTTTTGGGGTCCCTATTTAAAATTAGTAACTAATAGAATATTATTCAAGTGAATCTCTTAATCCTCCCAATAATTGTAATGATGAATGAACGATGATGTGTCTCAAAACATGATCTTCAAACTGCTATAATGCATCATTCAACTGCCTGTGATTTAGAAGGCAATATCCAGTGATGAAGCATGTACTCATGGGTTAAAACATCCACTATTGTATAAGCAAGAATAGGAAATTAAAAATATGAGGAAATAACAATAATTGGCACACAAACGCATTGTCGAATTTAATTTTACAGAACAAAAACTTGTACCAAATATTAAATGAAAATTATTGAAGCTAACATATTTTATTAATTTTGTCTTGCATTTATTTTCGTAGCATATTTCAATATCCATACAATAACAAATATAAATAAATACATTCTACTATAGCATCCAATTTGACTTCCACAAATAATGCATCCAAAATATTCGAGAATAAATACCAAGAGCAGTGGATGAAAATAAGTTACCCCATGATTTCATATCACAAAATCAATTAATAATATGACTAAAAAAACTGACCATAGAATATTAACACAAAAAATTCAAATACAATTTTGAGAAGTGACTTTTGTTGAGCAAGAATTTCATAAGAAACAATTTGAGAAATTAACCCCTATATTTATACAATATTTAACAACACCCACCCACAACCAAATCCACTCCACTAAATCTGGTCTAATCTACACATATACCTAAGCTGGGCTGTCTCACGGTATAATGATTTGTGAGCATTCAAGGTCATGTTTACCGTGAAACTTAAATAATATAAATACCTCTACCTAATCATAATAAAAAGAGTTCAATTGCAGACATGAAATCAATGAACACAGGAGGAAAGTAGCTTATAGAATCTACACAAAATCCTGAGAATTCTCTTTCAAAGAGAAAATAACCTAATAACAGTGTTACAAAAATGGACAAACAAAACTGGTAGCTACTTGTGAGATCGGAGACTTTATAGTAAACAATACAGAATATTTATTCAGTTAACAGTGTAACATAGGTAAAACATATTCATATATCACATTAATTATATCAGCACACTAGAAAAAGGAGGACAACAAAAAGAAAATCATAATTCTAAAACCTGACAAGATACCTGGTAATATGGCAACACAAGCTTTCTGAATCACCATATTATCAGAACAAAGTCACAACTTGTAGGAGTATTTTAATACAGCAATATTCTTTTACTTTTAGAACACAACAAAATTAACGATTTTCTTACTTTAATCTTCTCTTTGGCGCACATTCAAGCAAAGTTTGGCGCAGGGTCAAGCAGTGCAGACACCAAACTCGTCAATAGTTTAAAAAAAACAAACAAACAACAATCCTGTTTCTTATCACTGTTTCATTTTAACAATACCACCTGCTAATCGTGCAGTCAGTCAGTAATATAGCCACTGATTCAAAGCGAGAGGTTAGGTTAGTGTGCACGTGCGGGTGGGAGAAGAGGAAGCTCTACCGGCCTCCACCCCCACCTCCGCCACCGGCTGCCCCCTCTGGATTAGCTGCCCCAGACAGCACAAGAAATATCACCAATGGAACTATGTACATCCACTGAAAACAGAAACAAACATTCTTGAATCCAAAGAACCATTCCATGGTTCAATTAAAATATGAATGAGATGACCATTAATGTTAATATTGAAAGTCATTCGTACAGTGAAACCACATAATTTCAAGGAAGTGAGAAATTCACTACAACGTGAGATAAAGGTGGCTGTCTATCTGAGAAAAAAATTCTACAATTTCGGGTCTACTTTTCCGAGTACATTTGATTTCTTTATACTTTTAGAGATAAAATAATTCAATTTTTTTCTATTTGTTTATAAATAATTGGCAAAAATGTAGGTTTTTACTTCAAACATCATAACTTTACAACAAACTGATATGTTTTGATAATTCTTTCTTTAAATTAATGACAATTGAATATTGTAGTGAATGAACTAAAATGGTAAAGGTACTGTGAAGACTAAAGAGCCAGAATTTTATTATTTTTAGAAAAAAAAAATTTTTTATAAATTTATTCTGGATATTTTAGTTATAAAACAAACTCTTAAGTGACTGATAACTATTCTAGTTCATTCACTAGAGTGGGTAACATGCTGCAAAAAGATTACATTATTATCTTTAAAGTTTATATTCATGATGTTTGACATGCATAAATATGTGCAAATTCGCAATTCAGAAAATGCATCTTAAGTTCACTCACTGAGGGCTTCACGGCTGACACACTTCAAAAAAGAAATATTTTCTCAAAAACTATGAAATGTAGCAAGAAACATTTTGAAACACACAGAGCATAAGACCCAATAAAAATTGAAAAACATGAAATTTCACAATTTTTCATCATTGTCAGATAGATAGCTACCTTAAAAGAAATTTAAATGGTTAATCACTAAAACTTAACAGTTAGAGTATGAGCTAACAAATAACGCCCTAAGATGCAATGTTCTCATTTTCACACCTGGGTTGCAAGTAGTTGCACTTTTTGCAGAATGTTATTTAAGATCAGCAGGCAACTCAAAATTGTCAATTTTTGAGGCACAATGCTTTGCCACTTCTTTCTGAATCAAATGTTAAAGCATTTCTGAAATTAACAATTTCAGTTGTGTACTAGCTAAACAATATAAAGTTATTAATTTAATTAGTTAAAATAAATATATGGTTAATAATTAATGAAAACACCCCATTCATGCATTCTTTAAAAAACATGCTCTAAATCAGGTAAAATGATTATTTGGAAATTAGGAACTATTTTGAATGTCTCACTTATTTATTAGATAAAAATACTGTTTTACAATACTGAGAATAGTGAGAGGCAGAAAAATATCAAAGTTGAGTTCTAAATCCAAAAAGCATTCCTTGCAAAATAAAAAAGAAAAGACAAATGAAGATATACACAATAAAATTCAAAAATTTCCAGAAGAATGTTTCCAAGTAACTTACATATTTGGCAAGGAATGAACGATTATCTTTTGTTTCCCCACGCTCACGAGCTTCTTTCTCACGTTCCAATTTTTGAATGTAGGCAGCAGTATCAGGACTGAAAGATAAGTAGAAATTTAACTGCTGAGTTACAAAAACCCTGCTCATATTTTTATGTAGAAAAGTATCAAACTGTACTAACACAGGCCCTTGTTCCATATGCTTCACAAATACCGTGGTGTTGAAAACTCGAATGTCATCTTTGGTCACCAGTTGTCCTTCACAAACACCTGGAGATGTCATCATAGACACTCCTATTACAGAACCCGTATGGTCTAGTGACACTGACAAAATGTCTGACAAATGAGATTCCACTAGAGAACACTAACAACATAAAATTGTAAAATCAGCAACCAGAAACAAAACGCTATTTATGTGACATTTATGAAGTAAACAAACTTACTGCTTTAACAAAAGTTAAAAATGATGTTTCTTTTCCATCAGCACCTTGCACAAAGGAATGAAGTCTATAAATGCCACCTTTCTCTGAAAGTTTCTGGAATACACATCCATATGTCAATACAAACCTTGAAAAGGAATAAAAAATCCTAATGTACACAAAATAATGAAGTACATTACATACCAACAATTTTTCTCTATCAGAAACAGAAAGTGGTGGTTGTTCCAATGACACAGAGCCTGACCGAATACTATAGACAAATACCGTACCTCGGTCATGGAACTCAGGGTTCGGAACGTGATCTAACGCATGTTGTAATTTAATTTTAATTAAACCATCGTAGTCAACATCAACCTGAAACTGGACGGAAATAATGGTTAATCATCATGTAAACATTATTTCGTTCTCACAGACAACTCACACATTCGTTAAGATTCGGAAATACATATTTATGGAGAATGGTGAGAATGTATTCACCTACTACACCAGTATTTTAGTATGTGAAATTTATTTCACAATTTTTCACCCCTTCTTTATGCTTACCGATAAAGTACGCACAGCATATTGGAAGCACAGAAGAATAAAACACAGAACTCGAACCATTTTTTATTAATTTACCACAATAACATGTGGTTCAGAAAAACTCTTATCAGGCTCCTATTTAATTTGTCACATTGTCATTACCGCAACGTCCTGAGCGTGGGCTTTAAAATTGCGCATTTACGTCGGCATTTGTTACCCCGCAGCGCCTCTGCTGGCAGGAACCGGAATCTATAACTTAGTAGGCCAGCAAATCAGAGAAAATAAAATGAATTTGTCGAGATGTGCTATCCAAAATCCGCATTCCAAAAAGTTCAGGGAAGTGTTGTTATCACTCAAGTAGGTCTCTATTCTGAGCAATTTGAGTTTGCCCTGTGTTTTCGGGTTGAGTTTCAGAAGCTTTTATTTAAAAAAACTCAATTGTTTTCCGTTTTCCCAAATTCCTTTGAAAAAGTAGTTAATCGAAAGGTTTACGTTTAGCAAAACTGTAGAGTATTAAATTATGCCCGGTTGCATATCAATATAACCATTCAATCAAACGGTCAAAATTTATTGCTTATTTATTTTTTAAAATAGATTTTACTACATGGGAGTTTTTGTTTTTTTTCTCCCTTTCAAAAATTCAAAATTTAAGTAGTATATGACTTAGTGTAGGATCACAGAATTTTGAAAATGTGCACACAATCCACTTTTCCCCATAGCACGTCATACGCAGTTTTTAACTGTTTTTTTGACGTAAAATAAATAAATAAATAAATAAATAAACAACGGTCTGATAGAAACGCTCCAAAGGAAGATCTTCCACACTTTTCGAAAAATACGCATTTCCTCTTCATAAAACATCTGTAAATCGACGAATTTTAATCTTTGCATCACGGTCTAGGGCATCTGAATATGATGTATGAGCAAGCATCTGAGTATAACGTTTTTGTTAGTAAAGAGAATATTGCGAGTTTCTAAATAAAAGATAAATTAATACATAATGTCCAGCAATCGCTTGTCACATGTATCCCTTCACAAAATAATCAATGATTATAATTATTCATTACTTTTTATTTAAGGTGGACAGCAGTATTCATTGCTTTAGTCTACTACAACATTCATATGCAAATTTTGGTAAATATTGTTTAAAAATTCATTCGCATTTTCTGGAGAATTTTTAAATCTGTGTTCAATTCCTGAGAATAGAGATAGTTTTGTCCAGAATTGGTAAACCTCCCCAATTTCATTAGCCTAAAAGAATAAGTGCTGAATGGCATGAAACATTTTTGAGATTTTCGATTTTTCGTACAGTTAGTAACTTTTCTGTTGTTACTTTTCTACAGTTCTTTCTTTTATACCATTAAAATGAAGGGCTATGATATTTTTTATAGTTTTGGAGGACGGTGATCTCATTAACTTGAACTCCAAATCATCAATTTCTTTCTTATTCAAATCATCATAGAGGACACTTCATCATCCCTCATCTCGATAAGTTTCCACTAGTTTCGATCAGTTTTCCTGATCCTTTGAGCGAATGCTGAGATGGCCACTTGTTTTGCTTCTGGACATACTAAATGTAACATCATTATCTGTCTACGTCTTCTACAGTTCAGTGGAAAATAGAACTAATTAAACTATCGTTCACCATGTTGTCGCGAGAAGTATTTCTTCACGAAGGACATGATGAGGGATAAGGGCCCAAATCTATAGCTGATTTGCCCTTGAAAATAGATTTTATTACACCAGAGCGAATATTTTCTATCAATTTTTTTCAAAGACGCTCATTTCTTTCTGTATTCAGAATTCAAATTGTATATGGGGTTCCCAGAATTAAGAAAACGTGCACAGAATACTTCTCCCCGTAGCAAATCACACACGGGTATTAACTGTTTTTGACTTTATATAAATAAATAAAATAAACAAATAAATAAATAATCTTTCTTTCATGAAGTCTGATGTCTGAACACGCAGCCATCAGTCCAGATTCAGATCGTATGTCGCGGTATCCAGATTCGTCGTATTAGTTTGAGCATTGGGGCATCTTTGCGTAGGTAATGGTGTATTTCATGCCATTTTCCTTGGAGGAGCAACCTCCAAGACTGACATTAGAACATGTGCAGCATAGAGTTTCTTCAGGAATTTGTTAGGTGCTTTTATCTGTATTGCGAATAGACAGAAGGCCGAGTTTTGCCTATTTCTTCCAGCCTCTTGGTAGTGGATTCAGCAGTGGCGGCTGGTGCCCCACGAAACTGGAGGTTGCACCTCCATCGAACATATTGGTAAAGATGGTTGCTGGTTGACCAACCAAAAGGCTGTATCTTCCCCGTGTTAAATCGAAGAACCAAGGAGTAAAACAGTAAATTCATTAATACAGCCAAGAGCGTGGTGCAATTCCTGGCAAGGCACCAGACACCGGAGAGAGCGCCAGATGGACGCTCTGTGGTTTCAAAACGATTTCATATACATCGATATTGCTACAATATCTTGAATAATGAATGTTTTTAAAAGTAAAATGTATATTCTTAAGATATTATGAGATCTTTTTTCGTTTTCTGGGGTTGTGCAACCGTGCAACTTAAGCACCAGCCGCCACTGAGGTCCAGTGTGTTGTGTTTCCATGTTTGCACTTTAAATATGCCCTCAGGGAATGCTGTCAAGCTGCTGCTTCTGTGGGAGGCAAAGAGGCGAGATTGAATGATGATGTTGTAACAAAATTTCCAACTTTTTCATGATCTAGCGCATTTAGTGGCTTTGTTTTACCCTTAGAATAGAGGGCTGCTCTGCACCTCTTTCCCACCTCATGGACCTCCATACGGTTGATTGATTACTAGTGATTCAGGACGCGTCAACTGATAAAGTAATTGGTCCCGTAAGTGTAGTGCAAGTTTTTATCGCTGGATGTAGCGGTGATCTTCCCCCACCCCGCCCGGGACCAGCTCTAAGTTTCTGTCTGGTCTCATAACATGTGTGGTAGTGTAGTGCATGTAAGTGTATACGTGTGTAAGTAAGGGGTGAAGAAAGGTGAAGGAGAGGAAGGAAATATTGTTTGTGAGCCATAGCCAGTTTGATAGGGTACTACTCTAGCATTTGCCTGGTATTGATCGGAGGAACCACGGAAATTTACAGATCAGAACAGCCGGCCGCTAGAATTCTTCCCCAGACAGCGACATGGACCTCTTCAGTAGTAGTAATGGGTTTACTGAATACTTCCGTCGCCTTTTTCAGATTTTTGTTTGTTTTTAATGCCTTATAGAATGGAATGGACAGGGGTTTCTTCAATTTGGAAAAAATCCTATGCATGGTTTAGGCGCTAGAAATGTTCACAGAATGGCGGACAGACGAACAGACTGACGGATGGACGATTCGGCGTTAATTGACTTTTCGGTTTCAAGGACCCAATAAACGGGGATTCTGGCTACACCACGTGGTAGAGAATTGTTTTCTTGTTTTAGCAAGTGGTTTTATTAACTTTTTCGTTTCCAGGGCGTTTAACTTAACTTCGTTATCAGGGTCCGGCAAAATTTTCTGCCAAAAATCCGCCGTTTTTTCGCGTAGCATTGCATAACTTTATCTATACTACATATACTATCTGTGTATACGTACGTATACGAGAAAGTAAAATAGTATGTTTGCGATTCAAAACTCTTGGATGGATGGCAGGGACGGGCGGTGTTTGCAGGACATCCATGGCATGTTAGCTATGTCACGGCATGTGGGAGAGTCGGGCGAATCGTGATGAGCGGGAGGAACAGATGGAGCGGAAGGCGCTTATTTGACAGAGCGGGAGGTGTTGGTGGGGTGGGAGGAGGTGGGAGCCGTTGTAGCCCGATAGAGCGTGGGGATGGAACAGGCGTCGATTCATGGATTGATTGTTAGTGAACTCGGGCGCATCAAGTACTAGGGTCAGTAGTCCCGTAAGTGTAGCGCATGTTTTTTCTCGGGATGGGTGGTGTTCTTACCCCGTTGGATGGCGAGATCCAGAGTCGACCTACCGTCGGCTAGCGGGATTTTCCCCAAACATGTATCTCCCACCAGCGGGGCACCGCTCCAGCCGAGATAAGCTCGACAGGTCTTCCGGTAGGTGTGATAGTGTGATGCATGTTAGGATAGGTGTATGTAAGGGAAGATGATAGGACAAGGAAGAGGTAGGAAAAATCGGGCCGTGCCTCGCTTGGTGGGGTACTGCTTCGGCATTCGTCTGGTATTAGTTGGAGAAACCACGGAAAACTACCGATCTGAGCAGCCGGCTGCTAGAATTCTCCTCCAGACAGCGACTGAATTCGGCCTAGCTGACAAGCTAGTGTCGAAAACCCTGCCACATTGGGAACTCGAACCTAGGACCTCCCGATCAGAGGGACTGCAGTGACATCAGTTGATGCCCTGAGCCATATCTCCCGGTACGGACGCCGAGTTGCAAGCGAGAGAAACATTTAGAGAGGAATAGGCATGGTGGGAAAGCTGGGAGTTGTACTTCTCCCATTCAAAAATTCAAAATTTAAGTAGTATATGACTTAGTGTAGGGATCACAGAATTTTGAAAATGTGCACACAATTCACTTTTCCCCATAGCACGTCATACGCAGTTTTTAACTGTTTTTTTGACGTAAAATAAATAAATAAATAAATACGCAAGACGGCCATGGCAGGCCGATAGTGCCTACGGAGGATATGGACGAATCATAATGATCGGCAGGAACAGATAGAGCGGAAGGGGTGGGATGGGCGGGCGGGTGTTGTAGGCAGGACATCCATAGCAGGCTGAATACGGCATGCGGGGTCAGCAGACGAAGCGTGCAGGGCGAACGAGACTGCTTAATGGACGTTTCTGAGGACGATTGTGTTCGGGCAGTCAGCTAGTATTTCATAAATTAATACATGATGTTCGATGATTTTCTCGTAGTCTCCTTGTCATCATCCTTAGTCATTGTATCTGCTAGCATGTAGGGTGCCTTTAAGTAATTCGGATAATCAGCTAGTATTTCATAAATTAATTCATGATGTTCGATGATTTTCTCGGAGTCTCCTTGTCATCATTCTTAGTCATTAAATCTGCTAGCATGTAGGTTGACTTTCATCACGATTTCCTCATTTTTAACATCTTTAACAAAGTTTCCTTTCCTTATATGTTTGCTCTTTTAAAATTAATCGACCGACCTATGACTTACTATTCGCGTCTTCCATAATCGGTCTTCTACAATGTTATTAAACCCTAAATCTTCTAGTATAATATGTAATAATAATAGTATCTCCCTGAAAAATAGCGTCACATATTATAGAAGCTTGTGCACATCGGCAAATTTATAAATAAAAATAAATTCCCCAAGCATCCTAAATAATTCATTCAATACCGCACAGAATTGACAGAAATAATTTCTATAAGGCGCGAATTTGAACAGAAATAGGTAGGTATTTCCCTCCGAGTTCAAGGCCACCGAGGAGTTAGCCAGTGCCTACCCGCTAATTTCGGATGTAAGCCTATGGCGGTTTCTACGTACGCACTAAATCTTGTAGTACAACATGTAATCTACCTCCCTTGATTATGACCGAGTGCTCGCAATGTTGACGCGTTGGGAAGCGCTGGCTCGTCCTTCGTGACGTCACGTTCACCTTGATGTCACATATCGGTGCGCTGTCTGGCTTGCTACTTAACGCCAGCGAAAGAGCTCCATAGGCGCTCTTTGGTTTGAAAATAATTTCATACATCAATGTGTGATGCAACATTTCGATTATTGAATGAAACTAAATGAAAATAGATATTCCTAATACATGATCAATATTTCATGATTATCCTAGAGTTGTGAAACAGTTGAACAGCTGCCACTGCGTTTAAGTACCTGAGTTCTCGTTTGACTCCTTGTGAATGTGCTTGGATCAATTGAACATTGCGATAGTTTACTATAGGAATAAGAAATATCTGATAGTTTACTAAAGGAATAAGAAATATCTGATAGTTTACTAAAGGAATAAGAAATATCTGATAGTTTACTAAAGGAATAAGAAATATCTGGCCGTGTAGCTGTCAAGTATCCCAAACATCCCAACATCTATTTATATGTGTTAATATCAACTTTTGCGGACTCTTTGTCATCATCGATTTTATTTCCAATGACTCCCGGTGAGTTAACCTAATGAGAATATTTCATGTCGAATCTTTCCAACAAATCTTCCACAATTTTTTTTCTTCGTCTACAGTAAATTCAAAAATACCATTCCTAAAAAATGAATAATTTACATTTCTATCGATTTACTCATTTGTCAAGTATTTCTTCGGGTTTGAAATAAAATTTTTAATAACATCTACAAAATCACCCACAATGATACAATCATCTACATTGAAGCTAATATCTTAAAAATAGTACCTATTTCTTTCATTTACAAATCAACAGGTGTCGCGTTCACATGATTTAAAACCACATTTATTTAATATGCTGATGAGTTTCAAGAGTTTCCGCTTATTTTTATTAATGTTCGAAAATACTTAAAGTTTGCCAAAAGTGTGATCCGCATCATTTTGTACCGTCATTTGATACCCACTACGAGAAATTACACTGTGTGCAATTATCCTTACTTGTCTGTAAAATATGCTGAAAAAATGCAGCTGTAGCGCCACTAGTATATGTGGTGTAAAAGTGTGTATCCCGCAACTCCGCAAAATACCTCTCAGGGTGTCACTCCACTGGATGATTTTTATGTAGAATTCTTTCCATAGGAAGTGACTTGATTAAAAAAGTTTCCGCGACTTTCCTCAGACTAGTTAAGACCAGTAAGCCAAGGTTGATTTAAACTGGCAGCTCCAGGAACCAGATTTTGAATCACGGTCACTCTACACGGAAATTGTGAACAATAAAATGGATTTACGTTGTGATTCACAAGATTCTTTTGTTTCCCTCGCTTGGATTCCACCATCTGTACAATATTCTTCCTCGTGATTAATTTCTTTCAGAATTCTAAGTCATCTTCGTCATCAGAGTTCATAAGTGGCTGAATTTCTGCGAGTGCTACCAAAAAGAGCGCAATTTATTGCTGCTTAAAAATTAGACATATTTTTAAATTCATGAAACATAAAATACTGCAATATTTCTGCTTTATTGTGATAACCGTATTTACGAATTATTAATAATAACTTCAATTTCAAGGAGAAAATTTATTTCAAATCTACAATGAATGAAGAAAGTTATATGCATGAAATTTTTCGAAAGAAAAAGAACGCAATAATAGAATTTATGTGAAAATAAACTCCGTAAAAGTTATTGGGAATTCGTATGCTTATACGTAAATTACTGAAGAAATACAAAACTAAATAATCGAATACAATAAACCTAAAAATGAATTCTGTGTTGGTTTAAGCGCCTAAATCTTGTCACATCCCGTAGTCCTCGTGACACAGATGTGCACGGAAGAAATCGCCGCCCACAACTCCCCTGAGAGGGTCGACGACTTAAGAACGCTAGCGCTTCAAGGTCTCCTTTTCGCTCCAACCCATTGTGAGGAGCAGATGGAGGACAAGAAGTCTGCAGGCCATTACAGGTCGATGGCCGACAGTATAATAGTCGCCATGACCGGCAGAATCCCTTCCAGATGCTGTGCGACCACTTTCGGCAACACCCGTCTATCGTAGTCTCTCCTAAACATTCAGGTCTTCGTCCGGACGTCGGCGAGAAGTCATTTGTGGGTGACGAACACCCGCAGTCGTCTCCAGTGCATGTGCAAGGAGTGCTCGCTGTCGCACCGGAGAGCTGGCGCTGCCAAGGTGGTCGGCATCCTGAAAATGTGGGGGCTGAAGATTGCTGTGTGTGCGCTGCTAACGGTAGTTGCCGCGTCGGCTGATTTATCCTCGACGTCCAACGAAGTGACGAATCGCAAAGAGCGAAGTAAGTAGAATTTGATTTCTTTTGACAACTAAATACATGTTCACTGCGTCATTTAAGAAGGCAAAAAAGACATTGGGCGCATTGTACGCAGTGGCTCAGAGACAACCAATTTTGAGTTATGATTAATTTTAAGTTAAGTTTGACTGTGTCATTGAACATCCATTTTTCATTGATATTTTTAACGCTGTAAGTTCATATTCGTGCCAGACAACAACCACAATGACCTTTCCGAGGGAGCTCAACGTATTAACTTTCCATATAAGAACATTCGAGACGAATGTGATAGAGTAAATAACGTTTAAGCAGTTCAAAAAATTAACTGCCTCGTCCTCTGTGTACACGCAGTTGCTCTACCGTGAATAACGGTTAATAGCCTAATGGTCTAACCAGTTTAACGACTTATCGCTGCCTTGAATTTTACGATTTGTAAATTTTTCATGATGATTCAATGTGTCAATTTAATGATGCGATTCATTTTTAATGCTTCAATTCCAATTTCATGATGATTCGTCCCACGCCTAACTACTAATTATGGAAATTCTCCTGTGCAAGTAGGGTTGCGTTCAAGTAGGCGGGTAGGCGCAAGATTGCTCTAGAGAAAATGAATGATTCTGAGCGCGTCAAGTACGTAGGTTATTAGTTCCGTAAGTGTACTGCATGTTATATCCCATGAATTCCGGTGCCGACCTTTACGACGGTTTGTGGGTTTCTCCCTCCAGTTTCTTCCTGAACGGGGAACCGCTCCAGCCGGTACATGCTCTGCAATGGTCTACCGAGATGGTTTGTATTGTAGTGCATGCAAGTGTGTGCGTATGTGTATAAGTGAAAGAAGAGAGTAGGAAATGAGACGAGGAAGGAAATATCGCGTGTGGACCGTGTCCTGTTTGTTAAGGTACTGTTCCGGCACTCGCCTAGTAATGATCGGAGAAACCACGGAAAACTACCAATCAAAGCAGCCGGCCTCTAAAATTCTCGTCCAGGCAGTGGCAGAATTCTACCCAGTTACGAAGCTAGCCTCAAATCCTGGCACTGTCGAAACTCGAATTCTAGGATTCCCCGGTCAACGATTCTGCAGAGGCAACGCGTAACCACTGAGCTATTGCAGTCGATCCAGGACAAACGAGATACGATTTAGTACTGTTATTTGTTAGATAAAATAAGGATTGTTGTTGAACCAAAACTTGGAAGGGATGTAATATGTTTCAGTGCAGAATGCGTCAAAACATAATGGCAAATTTTTACCAAAAACGTCTCATGTAGAGGTAAGAAAGAGAAGTAATCTACAACGTACGATGTGTTTCGATGTGTTTTTGCCTCCCGCGAGTTCACGCGTGGCGGTCTTCGCTGCTTAGTTTGCTCAATTGCACATTATTCTGCTCTTTAAATAGCTTTAGAATAGTTAGATATCAACAGTCATTTTCCTGTCTTCATGTTCCTCTACATTAACAAGACGTTATCACCCGTAGAATGTGAAATGTGCACTAACCTCCTGCTCTAATACAGACAAATCTTCCACTGACTGGAAAACTCGATTTAATAGACATAGGATAGTATTATCTGTCATGTTGACACAAGGCCCGCACGAAACGTTGGTTCATACAGCTGTCAAATAAATCAGACATTTTTCATGACACAATGATTAAAAGGGGGTTGGAGAATTCAGCAAATCCGCATTTTCGCACTTGTATTGTTTATTATTATATCTTTCTTCTCTCCTTGCCTACGTTTGCCGATTACTATGGAAAAATTTGAATAATTAATACATTTCTTTTATATTAAAATACAACGCTTGTGTGCAATCTTTTATAAAAAGCTATCGACCCACATACCTGTATTACTGCTTATTATACCCGTATTACTGCAAATTGCCCCAGGGGTGCATCAAGCAGAACTGAGGTGAAAAATATAGAATTTCGTTGATCATGCTATAAAGAAATCGGCTGGTGCATGTGCACTCCGTAGGACACTTTACTATCGTGCATAACTCAAAAAAGGCAAGTTCTAAGGCCTTGAAATCTTGTTTCCGGATACCCTGAGGGGTTAGAATCTAATCAGACCTTTTTGGACCTCCTTTTACCTTTGATTTGATTTATTTTTCGTCCAAGAACAGAAAAAAACGATGCGCAAAATATGGGAGCATATGGAAGCAATCTACGCACGTTTTGTTGAGTTCTAGAATTTCTTCCCAAAAATTTAACTATACATAGATGAATAATGAATAAAAGCAGTGCTCGACCTAGACAATTGTGGGGCCCCGGGCAAAGATAAAACATAGCCCCCCCCTCCCCGAAAATTTAAAAACCTGAAAGTTGTATCAAGAAACTATGAGTTATTTTATTTCAATAAATAATAAAAATTACGTTTAAGCTAGTTTTAAAAATTTTTTTCCTTAAACGCTAAAATGTTCAGTTTAGTTAGTATTTAAGAAACCTACTTGATAAATAAGTTAAGTAATAAAAATGAATTTCAGTAGAATCTATTTTATTCTTAGCGTCATTTTATTCATTTTGTAGTCCTATCTTATAAATAATGATTATAATTAACTATTTAAGGTTAACAATTGCTTTTTTTTAAACACACTACTATACCGCAACTTATAAAATTACGAAAACTATTTTCTGAGTTCTAATTTCTTTGTCAATTTTTTACTATTTTTTCCCATCAGTTCCATGATCGGGCCTCTTAACTTGCGGAATCCCGCGCGATCGCCCAGTCTGCCCATGCCTAGCACCGGCGCGCAGGCTAGGCATCGTACCAACAATTTGGGGAGGTTTAGCACCTCGGCGTTCTCTCCACAGGTTAGGAAGGTGCAGAATCTCTGGCAATTGAATTTGATTATTTTGTATTCTATGCAATTTAATCCCACGGGCCTAACACTGTTAATAATCCCCTAGCAATATTAGAATGCACATAACTGGACTTATGTGATGTGACGCACATATCAGTTCAAGGTCTGGCTGCTCGAATTTGGGTTCCAGTTCGAAGTTATTTTTATTTTTAAGACTAATTTACATAATACGGAATGTTCGGACGGGTACAACTTTCGTTATATATAGTGCTATTAGGGTGTCATTGTAAGTTCCCTTCTATCACCCTCTGTTCTGTTTTTTTGTCAACACAATTGATGTCATTTGCAAGTAAATTTTCAGGCCTCTGAACTTATTTCCGTTCTTGAAAAATTATTATGCGAACATTGTCTCATTTTCGAGCACACGCCAGGGGCTTCTGAGATGTTTGGCTTTCAGTGGCGGATTCAAATGCGAGGGCACGTAGTACCCCCCGACAAAGCCGATCTTTTGAAAAAAATTACTCAATTTATTCTAAATAATTACCATAAAGAGGTTGCAACACATTAAAAAGGTATCTTCGATGCGAAAATGCTCGTACCTACAATTTTTAATTTAAGCTACCATCTTTACATTTTTATTTTAAAAAAATATTTATGGAGGTCCAAACTAAAATTGTCTCTTCCCTTCTCCTCCCAAAAACTTTCTGGGTCTGCCCTGTTGGCTAATTACCACTTTGATGTATTTAAAAAAAAATTGAAATATCTCTCATATCCTAAATATTTACTTTACGGGTATTTCTTATAAATCATCGCATTTATGAAAACAATTTATTCAAATAATTTCTTATGCAGTTTCGCGAAAAATAGAAAGTTTTGAGTGAAGATGAGATTCAAATCCATATTTTCAAAAACGCTTAAACGACAATCTCTTTAAAATATTCCACACCTACCAATGAAAATGGGTATATGATCAGATTGTATCCTTCAGTAATATGCTTGATTGATATTTCAATTCTACTATTTGGTTCCGAAAACTTGAAAAGATGTGAAGAAATGGCGGTAAAGTGCCAATAGATGGCAGCTGAGAAGATGGAGTAAAATCGAAAAGATAACCCAGACTGAATAAGGAAACTAACTAGTACTAGCAACTCTGTGCCATTCTGTAGCATCATTCGTTTCGCTTTACTTATTTTCTCAGATAGAAGAAAGTGCACTTATAAAAACGGCGAAATTTTTATTTAATTTAATTCTTTAAATTTTATAATACAAAATTGAGGAAGTTTAACATTTTTGGCGTCTTTTATTAGAACAGCATTGGAGAGAGAGAATTTTATTTTCCCGCCATTACTTCATAAGAAGAAAAAGTATTGTAATCTTGCGCCGGAAAGCGGCGAATTTTCAATACAAAAATTCTTAGTGCCGGGCCCTGGTAACGAAACAGTGGATACTTTAGTTTCTATGTTTAGTAAATTATTTCCTGCAACACGTGTTGGGTCAGATTCCATGTTTTGAGGGGTCTTGATTATGAAAAATCGATTGACGCCAAAACGTTCATCCGTTCATCCGTTTGTCCGTCTGTTCATCTCCCCGTCCGTCATTTTGTCCGTCTGACTATTCGTCTGTTATCAATCTTCGTCTGTTCTTTGATCAATTTAAAGAAACTCGAAGCCCTCTAAGTTTGATGTTTCGATTTTTGAGAGATCCTTATATGAGGCCTCAACATTTTCTAAATTTTCTCAAAAATGGTTCCATTTCTTTGATCAAACATTGTGCTCTGAGAGCGCAAACGACACTTAAAAGAATGGTGCAGCTCTCATTTTCTTTTTTCATACAATCTCTAATTTTTCGAAAATTGCAAAAGTTCAAAATATTTTCGACGTGTTCCTACAACTACAATATTGAAGGTAGAGATTTTTTCCTTAATAAAATCTGTTATTTAAAGACAGAAATTAGGTAATGTAAAATATATTGAAAATACGAGTTTTGCGTAATACTGCGTGAAATGAAGGCAATTTAAAAAATTAAACAATTCATTTTTCAACAACGACTCTAATTCGGTCATTAGTCCATGTTTTTTTCTCGGGAGATGGCGGTGATTTTCCCCCGCTGGATGCTGAGATCCGGCGCCAACCTACCGTGGGCTACTGGGATTTCCCCCTAACCAGGACTCTCCCACCTGCGAGGCACCGCCCCAGCCGGGACAAGCTCTAAGCTCCCGACCGGTCTCCCGGAATGTGGTGTAGTGCATTTTAGTGTAAGTGTGTGTGTAAGGGGGAGAGGATAGGACTAGGAAGAGGAAGCAAAGATCGCGCGTGGTCCGTGGCCCGTTTGGTAGGGTACTGCTCCGGCATTCGCCTGGTGTTGATCGGAGAAACCACGGAAAACTACCGATTAGAGCAGCCGGCCACTAGAATTCTCCTCCAGACAGCGACTGAATTCGACCTAGCTGAAAAGCTAGTGTCGAAAATCCTGTCACCGATAGGACTCGAACCTAGGACCTCCCGGTCAGAGGCGTACGTTGATGTCGTGGGCCACTTCAGCCAGTCTCGATAAAGAAATTATAGTTTTGACACAGCGTGAATCACTATATCGTGTAATACATGATCCCACTTTTGAGCCTCTCCTTATGCGCGGGCTATTACTTTATGATGGAGTTTTATCGGAAAACGCTATCTCACAAAATTATGCTTTGTTCTGGGCAGAAGATGATTTTTTGGCATGTTGTCAAACAGTTAAGTATCCCCCGAAAAGCGCTTTGTGAAATCCATTCTTCAGCCAACCAGATAAGCCGTACTCTAGCTGTTAATGCCTCCAAGGTGTCACCTTTGTTTGCACGCAAAGGTATCAGTGCATAGCAGAAGAGGTTTGGAATAGTTTTTGCAAGTGAATTACTTACTCCGATATTGTCATTAAAATATTTTGTAAGAACTGATACAAATAATGTCGAAAAACAGACGAGAATGTGAATGCGTATGAATTTAAGTCATCAAACGGGTGTAAACGGACATATAAAAAATAATAAATTTTCAAATTCCATGTTGTTTACTTTCATCACGCTTTTAATTAAATTCGCAAGACTAACTTTTAAGATTAAATAATGTTCCTGGTGTATTGTGTGTTTTTATGTGTGCCACCTTGCTTCTCTACTCACGTACTAGTGTCGCATAGGGAACAGCAAGTTAGGGGACAAATGTTTACTTTCGTTGTTATCCACAAGGGCGTCTAGAAAAAACAATGAATACATGGCAGTATATTGAGTAGAACCTCTTATACTGCGGTGTTTACTTTGCTGCGGCTGACATTTGATCAGCTGTTACGATGCCGTCCAATCGGGACCTTACGCGACACTACAGATACGTCATAATGGTGGCGTTCAGCATTCCGACTGGATGACACCGTAACAGATGATTTACGTCAAACCAGCTTTGTAAAAACCGTAGTATTTTTCAAATAAAACTTTCTCCCCCCACCCCACCCCAAGGAATAAACATAATTCATCTCTGCAATAGTGAAAATAACTTACTCCGGTTAAGTTGAACTATAAGTAAATACATTTTGTATATTTCAATGAAAAAAATTCTGGGCTTCAATTAAAGAGAGTCCTGAGACAAGTTTACCTAGCTACGCTCCCCCCTTCTTTTGGGCACCCTCAGCTAATGGGTAAAGTGAGGCGAAGGATAAAATTGAAATTGAAATATTTATTGAACATATTAAGAAATAAATATGTATTTAAATATCAATAATATTTTTTTGAGAGAAACGTAGTTACAGATTAGGATTTTCTTGTTTTGTGCTTTAAGATATTCGTGCAATAAATGTATAACTTTGCTTGTTCTCGTAGATAGTAAAAAAGCTTTGATTTTTATAGAACATACATGAAAAATTGGTGCTAGGGAAGATAAGGCATTTTTTACAACATACAATACATTTATTACTGTAGAAAACTAGCGGTGCTACAACAGTACATACTATTTTAAATTTTCGAAAATTCAGAAAATGTAATGAAAACGATACCCTAACCATTATTTTAAGCATTCATTCTTCTATGCGTGGAAAAAATGTGAAGAAAAAAATTGGAGCTGTTTTTGGAAAAAAATATATTAAAAAATATTGCTTATATTTCGTGCAAAATTACATGAAAACTACTGTTTTCGAAAAACATGAACAATAACCTATTTAAAGAACCGTCTTTAAGGAACAGATTTCATTAAGGGAAAAATTCCTTTCTTTTATTTTATAGTTATTTTATAGTATAAGGAAGACATCAAAAAATGCACTTTCGCAATTTAAAAAAATATGAGGTTTTAACGAACACGAGACCTGCTCCATTCTCTTAAGCATCGTTTACGCTATCTGAAAGCAAAGTTTGAACGAAACATTTGCGCCATTTTTGAGAAAAGTTTGAAAATGTTTTTGGGGCTTCATGTGAAGTACCCTCAAAGCTCAAAATATTCGTTTGAAACTCCCAAAGCCTTGAGTTCATTCACAGCGATTGGGAAATATCAATTTTGAAGAAAATCGGCTGAATGGTTTAGGGGCTAGCGGTGACCGCAAACATGACAGACGTTTTATTGTCAATCAAGTTTTGGGTATCAAAGACCTACTAAATATGGATTCTGGCTACACCACGTGTTAGAGGATTTTTTCTATATTTAGCAGGATTTATCCCCTTTTTATGCTGAAAATTTGCCGTTTTCTGGCGCACGATTACATAACTTTCTCTTCTTACGAAGTACCTTCGTAAGTGCGAGATAGCAAAATTCGATCCAACGAGCTTTACGAGAAAAAACATCTAGCCCTATATCACTCTGCCATTTATAAACACATAATGAGTGTTAATCCCAATGAATGTGCTTTAATGACATTTTTCGAATTAAACTAGCACAGAGACTCGACTATGCGTATTTCTGGATAAGTTCGTATTTCATGACCTTATTCAATAGCCTAAGAGTCAATAATCAAATTCACGCCGCACAGTTCTACGAAAGTCCAGATAGGAAAGGTATCAGAGCCGTCCATTGTCCATTATCACACGCCCACTATCAATGCGACTCAGTGTTTAGGTTGTAAATTAATCACCAGGTGATTCATTGTATCTCAGTTGAGAGCACTTTCACTACTCCATAGATAAAGACATTCTGAGAGTTGAAAGAGCCTTTGTTGACTGACTTTTATGTCAGTCTTAACACTTTGCAGACCGTTTAAGTAAATTGCCTTCTTTTCTTATTGCCTCCCCCACACATACATCCTTACCATCCCGTGACAAACGTGCATTCCTATTCCATGAGACCTGTGGCGATATTTTCAAGAAATCAGAGTATTTAACTTTAATTAGTCAGCAAGGTTTTCAAATCTCTTCTTTTTGTTCATAACTCCTGGACTACTCGGCAGACACGCACTGTTCCGTTACTAAAACTGCTGATGAAACTGCAACTTTCAAACATGACCTTCATTACGCAGTCGTCTCTAGAGAATTTGAATTGTGGTAGTAAAGCGGAAAAGTGATGGAAATTATTGTTAATTCAGAATCTCCCTGACGGGCCAGTCAGATAACTTCAAAGTACTTTAATTCTCATTCATATTGCATTATAAATCTCGTAGGGGGATTAACTTCTGTTTCAAATAACAATATATTTATTTTTTAAATGATTTTATAAAATGACATTTTCACTTCGCTCGTTCTGCATTCTCATGAACTTTTCTAACCCCTCCTTTTCCTCTGTTGCAACTTGTTAAGGACTCGCCAAGTGCACGAAACCATTCTTAATGATATTCACAAATTTCTTTGCTTCATGGCCCTCTCTTAAAAAACCCTTATCAAATAGTATCAAGTCTAGTTTCCGTGAGAACGGAAAGGGAGTTTCTCGAGGAAGAGAATCACTGAATGGTTTGCCACGTCAAAGATGTGTTTGAGACTAGGCGAGAGGAGGAATGAATCTCTTGTTTATAAAGCATTTCGAAATTGAAAGTGTTGAAGTTTTGTAACGAAAACATCTCAAAGAATTCTAGATAACTGAGATGTTATGCTACAGTCTCCTTCCGCTATATAATCATTTGATAGAGAGGAAAAGAAAAGAAAGATTTCGTGTTGCGATGTCTAGACACATATTAGCCATTTTTGTATTGGGATAGTCAATGTTTAATTCTTTGATGTAGAGCTGACAGCAAATCATTCATTTTGTATTTGTTATATACTTTGAAAGTGTTTTGTAGTGTCTATACGAAGTTTCTTGACTGCTTCCGGCTGAGTTTAGCTCTGAGCCAACATTGCCACTGAACCTGCAGCGGTTCTGAACTGGAGAACATAGGGTTCGAGTCTCGACTGTGACGGATTTTCGGCTCTAGCTATAGAGCTACGTCGAATTCAGCCGCTGCCTGGAGGATAATTCTAATGGCCTGGTCTCTGGAATTTTTCCGTGGTTTCTCCGATCAAAACCTGGTGAATGCCGGAGCAGTACCCTAACAAACGGGCCATTGGTCGCACGCGATCTATTCTTCCTCTTAACTGAATACATGAATGTTGTTCGCTGTTAAAAAACGAGTCAAATAACTTAATGAAGAAAGATCTGGGTTTCGTGTCTTATCGTTTCAAGTCGACTATGATGACGCGAGGTCGGTGAACAAACGGCGGCAGGATTTTCGACACTAGCTTTTCAGCTAGGTCGAATTCAGTCGCTGTCTGGAGGAGTATTCTAGCGGCCGGCTGCTCTGATCGGTGGTTTTCCGTGGTTTCTCCGATCAACACCAGGCGAATGCCGGAGCAGTAACCTACCAAACGGGCCACGGACCGCGCGCGATCTGTCTTTCCTCTTCCTTGTCCTATCCTCTCCCCTGACACACACTTACACTAACATGCACTACACTACCACATGTTCTGTGAGACCGGTCGGGAGCTTAGAGCTTGTCCTGGCTGGTGGGATGCCCCGCTGGTGGGAGAGTCCTGGATAGGGGGAAACCCCACTAGCCGACGGTAGGTCAGCGCCGGATCTCGCCATCCAGCGGGGTAAGATCACAGCCATCTCCCGAGAAAAAAACATGCACTACACTAACGGGACTAATGACCGAAGCAGTTGACGCGCCTGGAAACACGAAAAAATCAATCGGTGAACAAAAACAAGGAAGAGTAGGGGGAGAGAGGATATTCTGTTTACGAAGTCAACCTAAACTGTGAGTAAAGGCCTGCTGCGAAATAAAAATGTAGAAATGTATTACTAATGATATGATTTTTTAATTGTTCGTGGTAACTTACGGAGCAAGTGTAGAATTATTGTCGTACGTGTTGATGTGGAAGTGCCCGTCAGTAAAACACTCCTTCCTTTAAAAGAATTTATCTTAAAAATGAGGGAGATTCATTATACAATAGGAGCGCCGAAAAGAGAGCACTCACACGAACCACGTCCCGAGAGTGAGGGCCATAAGGCATTCGCGAACGCAACTCGTAATCGTCGCGAACGCAACTCGTAATCGAGCGAACGCACTCGTAATCGTCGAACGCAACTCGTAATCGTAGCGAACGCATCTCGTAATCGTCGCGAACGCAACTCGTAATCGTCGCGAACGCAACTTGTAATCGTCGCGCATGCCACTCGTAATCCCTCAATTCACGTCCTTGCAATGCGTTAGTTGTAAAATTGATTGGTTATAAATTACATAATTTTGGAAAAACATTATTGTCAAGAAATGTCATCTACAACGCCATTCCAGGCGCGTTGGCGCCGCGTGATGATGTCGTAATTATGAAGTGAGTCCACGTTCGATACGATAAGGAAGAAGAACCGAAATCTCCGTGCTTCCTTTTGGCTGACAGTGGAATAAGCCAAATGAACATCAAGGTACTGGTGAACATGGAATTCTTTATCTTCTGTGTCCGATAGTTGTCGGTCTTGTAGGTCCGTGGTCTTGTAGTATTTGATCTAACAATGAGACAGAACAGTGAGTATGTATGTGTGTGCGTGCGTGTGTGTGTGTGTGTGTGTGTGTGTGTGTGTGACAGAGAGAGGAGGAGAGATAGTAGCATCTGAAAGTATCCAAGCAACGACTCAAGTTAGCCATTCACCGGTCGATGTAAACACTCGTAATCTTGAGAGTGATTGCGCTTGCACTTACTACAGTGGAACTGTTATCTTTGACGTGTTGTGCGAACGTCTCGTATCTTTTCCTAATGGTCCTTTTGGAATCTGCTGATTCATTTCCTCAGGATGGTCCAAATACCCTCTTCGCGACGTTCGCTGGCAGTGGCCTCGTCAGAATTCCCGATGCGCGTTCAATGGCGAATCAAAATGAATCATCAAAACGGGAAGCAGAAATCTGTTCCGTAATAATTAGGGAACTATTAACCACTAATTATTGTGGTGAGTTACACTACAGAGGAAAGATTTTTGTGGTTTACCTAATACCTTAAAGACCATTGAAAGAAATACCTTCCAAAATTTACCTTCTTGCATTCCTCCCCTTCGTAACAACTCGTTACTATTACAACCTCCTTCTCCTGTAACAACGGTTTCATTTCAATCTCCCATCCGATTCTTGGGAACGAACAACTGAGAAAATACGAAAAATTGTTCATGTTTTTTCTCAAAACACATTTTTATCATTATTAAATATTACAGGAAAGTGAACTAAACCATTGTTTCAACTAACACTATTTGTGAATATTTTATTCTACAGCTTTTCCTGTACAATTATTTGAACCCAGGAGGGGCCACGTGAGAGAATTTGAACCTCAGAATTTATTTTTTCATGCTGTTTTGTCTCAGAATATTGTACACGTATACACTACTGCTTTTCTGCATCTTTCCTCTAATCCTTTATCTGTAAAACTCATTACTCACCATATGATATTCGGCTGCCTGTCAATTCTCAAAAATTGAATTGATCTTACGGATGTATTGAAAAGTTAGTATAAGAAGGGACCAGTTTGATAGGTCGGAAATCAAAGAACGTCTTGCTGGACGATGGCATTGCAAGAGAGTGTATTGAACGCATCCACAAGCGGGTCAACTGTAAACGAACGCATTAACAAATTGAGCACATAGACACACTAACTTGGAGTTATGCTGCCAGCGGTAGCTAAGCAGTAGCTGTCAAAGCAGTGCCTTCTTTAAAGTAATCTGTGTATCTGAGGGTGCACAGCTTCCGCGCGTCCTCCTATGTTAGACTCGTGTTTTCAAGCAGAGCCCACCGACGCATCGCCGACGGAGGCCTTGTGATAAACTGCGTTTCCCGTGACACAATCCAAATAGGCTCTATCAACTTTGAGGGGGAAGAAACATTACTGATAATTCCAGGAATCTCCAGAAACAAGAATGCAGATGGAATTTCTCGTCGTATTTGCCCCTGGTTTTTACTATGAGATCAATTGTACTGTCAGAATTGCCACGAGAGTTAATATCTAAAATAGCATAATACGTGCTTGCATTCAGAACAAACACTAGAAGCAGAATTTCTAAAACAACTAACACGACAATATGTCCAAGTAATTTGGACGCCTTGCTTCCAACTAATTTGTCCAAGTAATTTGGACGCAGAGTATTCTTTGAATGTAGATGTTGCAAGAAAACAGTCATACGCAAATAACATTCATCGTTTGTAAAGATTGATTATTGAACTTTGCACATTCAGTCTCAATGACTAATGTTTATGAACTTCTTTTGCATTACATAATAAAAAACATTATAATGTTATGCATCAACATGGGTTTGAATTTTTTAAATATATTTATAAAAATATTATTATAAATAAAAAGTGGATTAATGAAGTTAAGGATGTAACAATCATTTAAATACCGAATTATATTAATTCCTGATATTAGAAGACCTCTATGCAACGAAAGTTATTCTGGGGTCCATATTCTTGTTTGCGACCCGTTACTTTCATACGAAAGATTCGACCTCAAACGAGTTAATTGTAACAAATATGAATATTTAATTTCTGTACAGTTCTTCAAGACACCCACATTCTGTTCTTAGGTGGCACAGGTAGTTATGTATTTGCTTTCGTGCACTTCCCAAGCTGGCGAGAAAAGTCGATGACCGATGATACGGCCGATGATCTACGTTGACGATTAAGTTGAAACTAACCAATTGAATACCATGACAATCTTCTCCAATTTCTGTTTCGACTTCAATTCAATATTTAGAAAAAAATATATACAAAGATTTAAGTATTTAATATTACTAAAGAATATGCTTTAAAAAAGGAAATATTTATCTTTGATATTAAAAATGTACGACCGTATAACTCAAAATTACGCTAAAACTAGTATTTTCAAAAAAGTTTACATAACATAATTTAAATTATTTTATTAAGGAATATATATAATTAATATATATATATATATATATATATATATTTTTATATTTATTTTAGAGGAATTCCTTTGTTTTCGAAATACATAATATACATAATAATTTCACAACATTACAGTAATTTGAGGCATGACTCATCAAAGAATGTGTCATAAAAATATTCACATTTTTTGTCTCATTATAATATTACACTATACACTTCGCACTGTTGAATGCTCTTCGATATCTTTAACAGGTGAATGTAATGGTTAAACAAATTTCTTATTAAATCAACATACAACTTTTAAACAATGTTTCGAGAAATTGAAGTCCCCATCTGCAGGCCATCTAAAATAATAATAATATTATTAATAATAATAATAATAATAATAATAATAATAATAATAATAATAATAATAATAACAAAAATTGCCAATATAAGAATTACAAGAATTTATTCAATGTTCCAAATATAAAAACACGTGACACTTACTTTACAGGGTTCCTTTCTTTCGCAAACACCTTTCTTGCAACTCGTCTTTTAGCCCTTTTGGGCATTGAGCGTATAGTAATGTATGCATGTACATTGACACGGCAGCTCTTAACGAGCTAAGGCCTACCAGCGGCGTCCCGGTCTTGTGGCCATGGTAACCCATGTACGTGTGGTTAGCACGAGCGTATAGTAATATCTAGAGCAATTATCCGTTAAGTTTTGTCTTTTGTCTCGTAACGTCGCAGTCAGTGAGTGAGTGTTGTTTTGTCCAGGGGCTCAGCGCCGTTAGTAATCGGGGTTTATAGACGGTCACCCATTCAGGAATATGTGGTGCCTCGAGTTGCTTAACTTCCGTGGCTTCACGGACTCTAATGTTAAAGTAGCCTACATGTCAAAGTGATGTGATACCCTACTAAAAACTAATAATATTTTTTCATGGCGGGGGACGACCATTCCAGTCATTATTGCAACGCTACTGCCTCAGCGTTTGGATTATATAGTCTGTAGTTCCGTGTTTTGATGTTTAAGTTGAGAAACGAAGAAGAGAAAGCTGGTTGCTACTAATGACATATTTTCTTTGTAAGTGCTTGACCGCCTTGTAGGAAGTATCTATGAAAAAATAATAAATGTGCGTTCCATGGTAATCCACAATGATTAATTATTAATTAAGGGTCAAGGAGGTATTAACCACAAAGTACATAACAATGGAACAAACAGGAACTTTTCGCGTAGAGTCAATGAAAACCTTAGATCATGGAGACTGAAATTAAAGAATTCCACATTTGGCAACCACTTAATTCAAGACAATCACTCTTTCGATCATGATGCCCATTTCAAAATACTCCACTTTGAAAATAAAGGCAACAAATTGATATTTTTAAAATTTGGAAATTTATTCAAAAACTCGAATTTAAAGGTCTTAATGAATAGTCTCAAGTAAAATGCAGCTCCATAATAAACTATTAATTAAGAAGCTTTCCACTCTTCTACTTCTCCTTAAATAGATTGATTCCTACACTCAGTTGTAGTATTCTGCACGACACAGGATGACGCTCACTTACGTCCCACGTGTTTAATCCACGATACATGGGCATGTATTCTATTTCTATAAATTTTAAAGTGTTCGTTTGTATTCCCGTGTTTATTTATTTGAATTCTTATGCTAATTATATTTGTTCCCTTATATTCATCTTTGTAGAGTCACTGAAAATTAGTCCCGAAACCGTTATGGCTGTTTATTTTTTTATTTAAAATTTATATCGCTCCTATATTATTTATTAGATTAGCACATTAGCAATTTGACCTTAAAGCTTCGAAGGATTTGTTTAAAAAACGCATCTAAATATTAAGTGAAATGCAACCTGCTCTCAGTTGCATTTTGGAATCTATATCGTTAAAATTCCCAAATAAAGCGATCTAGTGCCTTAAAAACTAAAATTTTTGAGATCAAAGGCCTCAAAGAAACGTTCCTCACACAGTAATATAAAGGATGAGATCTTGAACATTTTATTACATTTTTGCTGATTCGACGCTTATCGATTCTACCCCACGTGTTTTGTAGTAGAATCTGCAACTATATGTGAAATTAAACTAATTACTTGAAATTCTACGCGATTAAATTACATCGGTTTACTTCTCTGCACAGTAATAACGTTAAATAAAATAGTTTGAATTATAAGGTGTATTATATTGTTATCAATTACAAGGAGACAGAACAATAGACGTAGGGTAAGAAGGGATCTTGAAGAAAAAATATATATTATAGGCTACATATGCAAATGGAAAATTAGCGAAGAGAAAATAGGGAATGATTTAACATGCAAGAATTCTCACATGTTACTCCCTTCCCTAATATACTTTGTGGTTGATACTTCCTCGATCCTTTTTTTAAAATTTGTTGCGTCTTTGTTGATACAACGCGTCTCTTTAACCCATGTTGGACGTTGAGCGCTTTCTTTTGAGTAATGCTCCGTTACTGAGTAATTACTATACTGAATAATTACTATATTTGTGAAATCTTGTCACGTCGCAGTCAGTCTGTGACTTTTATCCCTTTGGCCATGGGCTCGACGCCGTTAGATCACGGGGTTCGTAGCTGGTCACCCAACTAGGAACCCGCGAGTCTCGAATTCACCTAAACTCCGTGACTTCATGGAGCAAAGTAAACCAATTCGGCTAGCGGCTCCGGCTTTATTAATAAGTATGTGTTCGTTTATAACGACCAACTGATTTCTAAAAGTTTGCCTACAACACCTTCCTAAATATGTCAATATTACCTGTGTCGCAAATTTCGATTAATTTTGTACCAAATTGTTGTACAATCCTTTTCTCGTATATTCGAAGGCTCTTTATCGACTTCTGTGAGGGATCGTGTGTCTCGTCAGTATAAGTTTCGGCAACACAACGCAACTCTAATATGCACGCCGTTTGATGTATTCGTGTCCCTAAAGCGTGCTAGTATTAATACCCTAGTACGGAATACCCTATCCTAGTTAAATGTTTGAGTGAAATTCTTATAATGTATTGAAGTTAGAACTTATGAAATTGTTACAGTAATCATATATAGTTTATTGATTTTGTAGATTTTATATAAAACTTTAAATAATTAGTCATAATGCGATTTTACCAGATTTTCTAGTAAATAAGGATCTGCTGAATGTATAATACTAAGATAATCAGAAAAATATTTTAGAAAATGCAGAAAACTTTGCAGACAGCTCCTGAATGTTTTAGTTTCCCATTTCAAATGTAAACTGAGAAAAGGTACTACATTGGGACTATAAAGCTGCAACCCTCAGAACATGTCAGCACGAAAAGATTCCACGACAGAATAATAATCATTTTCAAAAACAATTTCCTTTTGACGAATTTTTTTACTTGTTTAGTTTGACGACATACAGTTTCAACATATTTTCTGCATTTCTAACTCTTTCAGTATATATGCGCTGCATTATATTACAGTATCTAACAGTATTGCAGCCACCATCTAAGACCATCGAGAGGAGAACCTCACATATAAATAATAAAATAAAATACTTATAAGAGTGATATAACATAATTAAAATGCCATTTTAAAGATAAAAGTATGGAGATTAAAAAAGTAAAATGCTAGGAGACTGTTTTTGACAGCAAAACCATTCCGTATTAAAGGTGCGACAATGAGCGATATATAATTTAGATTCTGCAATGGTTCTCAATTTTTCCCAAGAGTTTTATGAATCTAAAAATTTTGAAGTATTTTAATTTAATTCAATTCTAAATTTATTTTCTGGCTTGATTTTTATGTAACTCATTAAAAAAATTTTGTTTCAGATTTACTTCTGTATAATCAACTTTTTCAGCTGCCGCAGGTCAATCTAAATGCAAATAATGTAAATAAAAACAATAGCAATAAAAACAACAACAAAAACAACAACGCCGTATCGTCTCGCCTAGATCATCATTTATGCGATTCGCCTGACGGAACAACAGGCATCTGCTACACTAAAGAAGACTGTGAGAACTTGGGAGGAATGAGTCTCGCCTCCTGTGACAACGGCGAAGGAGTTTGCTGTTTAGGTGAGATCATTCAGTCATTTCGCCTTTGGCGCAAATTACTCTGCTGAAATAAATATCATTGACGATTTTTTAATATAGAAAGACGCTATTACAAATTACAAAGATAACAATAATATTATTTAATATGTTAGTTACGTTCCCTTTCGTAAACACTGAATTTGCCTGTATCATATTAGTAATCGGCTCTTGGATTGACTCTCAATCTAATTTTGCGTTCAGTTTTCAGTTTTTAGTTGATATTTTTCTTGTGTGTTTGGACTGTTCAGTTCTTTGTTGGTTAATCCATTGCAGTTTCTGTTGGTTACACTTGTAATTCTTATTTTTTTGTTAAAAATGTAATCTAATAGTGCGCACCTTTAACTGAGCGAAGAAATTTCGATTTTAATGTCTATATGTCTGTAATCATTGCTTAAAGTGCTAATGATTCCGATCCCTGTGGAGTGGCAAAAGTTTCGTAAAATGTTATTTGCGTTACGTTTCTGGTTTTCCCTTTAAGTGATCATAGTTCCACAAATATTCTTTGGAAGCTATTTGCTTTCGTTGGTAAAGTCTTTGACTTCATCGTATGCAATATCACATTACAAATATCTGAAGTGTGATACTTGTTCAATATTTTGGTGGTCAACTACGATTGTTTTTCGGATCGGATTTTTTTCTTAAAACGTCATGGTCTTACGTCTTGGTATGGAGATTTTTAAACTGTCGTTAACAGATAACAGGTTTGGTTTGTGGACAGTCAATTGCAATTTAGCTTCCTTATATTGGACGATAACCCGGACATATTCAGAAATTAAAATAGATTGATCTTTATTTCTAAAGGAGTGATTTCTTTTTCAGTCTCGTACTAAATGGTCTTTGAATATAACGAATAAACCGGGAGCTATTGTGCATCACTGCCTCACTCCTTGCTTGGTCGGGTCTGATTTTGATTCGATGCTGGTATTGATACAGTCTGGTGTCTTTATGCAAGACTGTATAGTTTTAATTAAATCAATTGGAAACCCTCTTTTTTGTTATCGCTCATAGCTTGTCCCTATGTATCGGACGCCTTTAAATCAATGAAAGCTAATGAACGTGTCTTTCAATTAAATTTTGAATGTATTATCTGTTTCAAACTAAAAACATCGTCACTACAAAATAATCCTATGCGAAACCCAGTTTGTTTATCGGCGAGTATGCCTTTGTGATAATTCGAAGCTTTTCGTTGAACATTTTACCACATACTTTAATAGCAGCACTTATCAGATTGATACTTCTATAATTTTCTACTTTGTTTCGTTCCCTTTTTTGAAATATAGTGATAATTTCAGCAGCTCTCATTTATTTGGGACCTGGTAATTAAACCAGAACATGTTGTATAGGTGTAGCAAGCATAACTGTAAAAAGATACTTCCACACTTAAATAGTTTCGAGTTTATACAATCTAATTCTAGAGATTTACTATTTTTCCCCTCTTCAACGCATATTGAGGTTTCTCCATTTCTATAGGGCCCACTTGAGGTGAATGACTCTATTTTCTCGTAGACGTTGCACAGTGGTCTATTTTGCTCATTTACGGGGACATTTGCCTTGAAACCAAAGTTGTTGAAACATCAATGCATCGATTCAGGTGTGTGAACAGAAGCTTGAATTGTTCGAAAAAGTATGAATAGACCATATTCTATGAAGCTTAGAGCGATAAGGATTCATGAAACGAAGCGAAAGACACAGAGCGCGTTCAGTCTTGTTTGGAGGTCGCTTGGTAGGCTGTGTTCGAGGTGTCCTAGTACGTGCGTGTTATATTCCAGTGTGAAAATTTTTATCCCATCATGGAATCTGGTTCTTCAGGTACGTTATATATTAATTTTAATACGTGTTTATAGTTTTAGAGGTATTAAATTTATTTTATTAAAAAACGGGGGGAAATCAAGGTGTATAACTCTTAGTCGACATTCATTGGAGTAGAACAAAAAAGAACCTCGTTGAAACATTACCAATTTTTTATATAATGTAGAGTATTTATCTACCTTTAAAACGAGACTAATTTTAATGTGCGAAGATTTGCGAAAATTGTGTTATTTAGTTTTATTTGTCGGTAGGTGCGCGACTGGGAGTGACGCGTCTGGAATTGTTTGGATTTCTTTCGCACGAAGGTCTTCTGTTTCACGCAAATAAAACTCATGTGAGAAAGAAGGTAGTTGATTTGATAATTTCGAGAGTGCAGAATGTTCCAGAAGACGATATTATCAATAAACTTAGATTTTTTACTATCTCAATTGTAAATCGCTAGAAAGCAAGCGGAAGGCGGAAGGAAACATTTTTGAAACAAAATGAAGACTGGTTAGAAGAAGAAATTATCTTTCTTCGACATGATATACGACCACAAATATCGACGACACATCATCAAAGAGAATTTGATACGTTGAGCACCAGAACGAAGGGAAGGCGCACAAGAAAATTAGTTGAAGGCCACAGTCCTCAAGAACTAGCTTTTGCGACACAAACAGTCTTCAGAAAACAAGGCAAACGAAATGTTGCTCATGTCATAAAAAGGCTACAATCTCAAGCCCTCGTTCGTTGAGGACAAACGAAAAAATAAATATGCAAAAGAAAAATGTTGACCCTTACACTCCAGAAAAAGCCCTCGCTCTGATTATAGACGCCAAATTGAGTAAAGCACAATATATTCAGATAAGAAAAGGTGCAAAAGAGAGAAATTGTGATATATATCCGGCCTACAACAAAGTACTGAAAGTTAAAGACCAGTGCTACCCCAAAGACAGTTATTTCCGAGACAAAAAGCGAGGTTAAATTGCAAAGCCTACTTGACCACACAGCACATTGTTTATCCATAGTTCAACACGAAGTTATCAGCAGAGTTGTAGGTGAGCATGAAACTTCCTCTTTCGAAATTATTTACAAATGGGGTTTTGATGGAAGTTCCTGTCATTCAAACTACAAGCAAAAATTTCTTGAAAGCGCACATGCTACAGATTCTGATTTGTTGTTAACGTCAATTGTTCCCTTAAAAATGACAGCAAAAACCGAAAATTTCGAAAAAATCATTTGGCTGAATCCACGTTCTTCATCTACACGATTCTGCATGCCAATTAAATGTCAGTTTATTAAAGAAACCCATGATGTCATTACTCAGGAGAGTGAATACATTGAAAATCAAGCATTAGCATTAAAGCCTACAAGTATCACAACCAATCGAAAAGAAATGGATGTGCATCACAAATTATTGAAGACCATGTTGGATGGAAAAATAGCTAATGCCCTGGCAGGAAATCCATCAACCCAGAGTTGCTATATTTGCAATGCGAGGCCAAATGAGATGAACAATGTACATGCTGTTGCGCGAAGACCGTGCAACACAAGCACATTTTTATATGGATTGTCCATTTTACATGTACACATTCGATTCTTTGAATGCATTTTACACATATCATACAGAAGTTTTAAAACTTGGCAAGTTCGAGGGCACGAAAACAAAGCTGCATTTGAAGAACAAAAAGCTAAAGTTATCTCAAAATTTCGACAAGAAACTGGACTACTTGTGGATGTTGTCAAGCAGGGTACGGGGCTTACGAATGATGGAAATACAACAAGAAGATTTTTCAAGGATCCAAAAAAAGCAGCATAAATCACTGGGATTAACGAAATATTAATATTACGATTTTCAGTGATTTTACAAGCCATTTCCTGTGGTTATGAGTTGAACACTGAAGAATTTAGAAAGTATGCTCACGAGACAGCAGAACTATTTGTGGAACAGTATGGGTGGTTCAAAATGCCAGCGAGTGTCCACAAAATTCTAATTCACGGTGCTGACGTCATGGACACACTTTTGCTTCCTATAGGACAATTAAGCGAGGAAGCATTAGAAGCAAGACATAAAGAATGCCGCTACTTTCGCGAGCACAATACTCGCAAAAATAACAGGCAACGAAACATCGAAGACCTTCTCCATGCTCTCTTGATATCTTCTGAAAATTTCCAAAAAAAAAATTAAAATTAAAACCCAATCCAATTGTCACGAGTTCACCAGAATTCAGATGATTCATTCCAAAGCCAGAATGAAGAAGACTTGGAAGATTCTTGAGGCAGTGATTTTGATACATAAATCGTTTGGGTATGTATTTATCATTTATTTGCTTTCGTAAAATACAGGTTATACTCTTCCCAATTCGTTTAATTATAGAATTTATGTATATCCTTGTTTGTACGCAATAATATGCAGAAAAACGATTCGAATATCTTTTGCATATTATAGAACAGCAGTTAAGAGTGATAAAGATTTCAAAATTATATACAATTAACAAAAAAACTATTATACAGTTGATTTCAGTTCAAAAAGAGCAATGTCCCCCTAAATATTGAAAATAGACCACTGTGCGTCGTCTTGAGTTGAGTGGAACCAAAGACTTTTGTAATGCTTAGCCCACTCGTATTCCAATATTACTTTGTTTTGGGCTATATCTCTTTCTGCTCTATTAAGGTGTTTCATAATTTTGTAGGCAAATTCTTGCCGGTCGTGTACTTCACTACAGTATATATATATATATATATATATATATATATATATATATATATATATATATATATACACAAACCCAGAATTCACTTCCCCCCACAGCACGTCGCACAGTTTTAACTTCATTTGACGTAAAATAAATAAGTGTAACCAGTTAGACAACTGGTTACACTTACAACTGGTTACTAGCAAACGTTTCATTTATTATTCATGGTACTCCAACCTTATAAATAAATGGTATATCATCTAAGAGCGCGAATTTAACAAAACATAACATAACTTAATATAATTTTTAAGATATAAATTTATGTAAATTCATGTAACTTTAATACTTAAAACAAACTTTTTTGTTAATTATCGTTTTATTAATTAAATTTTATTAATTTATCAATATTTTTATTAATTAAATGTTATTAATTTATTAATATTTTTATTAATTAACTTATGAGGCAAGTTAAAAGCCCAAAATAGTTTAAGAATAATTCAATTTATTTTCCTTCACATGACGTTCTTTCGCAAAATTCGGGTTCAGTGTCTTTACATGCCTCTCCAGCCCCACCCACGAATTATATCGGTTTAAGCCGAAGGATGTTGGCCAATCGCCATTATATCTATTCAGACCAACGAGTGGGTGTCACGAGCGTAGCACATTGGATCTCTCGGGAAGGGACACGAGATAGCGCGTTGCAGATCACGAGCGACACGACCGAGAATGGGGAACGCGCCTTCCCAATACTTATTGAAAAATTAAAATTCTTGGAATCTTAGTTGAAAGAATGACTGCATCAAACGAATTTATCCAAACTTAACTAATCGCACATTTTAAAAGCTGTTATGCAATAAGAGGCTTGTTTTGGCAACCATACATTCAGTATAGAGAAAGTGCAATACAAGTTTTTCAGGATTGCCTCTGGATGCATGGGGGTACAAGATCCTTTCATAGACTACAGTAATGCACACATTGCGTCAAGGCTTGGCATTCCTTCTCTTAGATCACAACGCTCTATGAATGATCTGATCTTTTTGCGCAAGTTGATTAGAGGTATTTGAATTTACGTTTCATTTTCTTCAAGTCACCTTCTTTCAACACGAAAAATAATGACATCTTTGACTTAAATTTTTTTAGAGGATCATATACAGCGAACAACCCTGTAAACAACATGTGTAAGCTGACAAATATTTTATCAATCAACGTGTTTCATGATAATACTTCGCCTTTTTATTCGGATGCGAGGAGTAGAATAGTGATTTTTATAATTTTAGACAAATATCTATTGGATAGGTATCTATTGTGAAATTTGAAGTCGTAGGCTTCCGCGGCCAGAGTCTTGTAACGATCTTGGCTGTCCGGATAACGGCGCGTCGAAGGCTGTGTTGCCGAACGTTTCGACCATATTTTCGTGGTCTTCCTCAGCCCTGAGGAAGTCCAAGAAATAATGGTCGAAACGTCGGCAAAACCGCCTTCGACACGGCGTCACCCCGACAGCCAAGATCAGTTATATTGTGAATGTTTGTTTACTATTTATTTTCTTTCTTTTTATATTTATATAGTTCTTTGATTCAGATTACTTGCGTCTACTTTTTGTACTTTATTTCTAATTTTAGTACATTAATGAAAAATTGTCCGTAATTGTGATAATATTAAATAATTTTGTGTAGATTTAAATAATACACCCGAAAATAAAAATCCATTTGTTATAATCGCTGAAAAATCATCATTCGAAGATTTAATGAATGGTATTGTAAGAGTGAGTGCTTAGAGGAGTAGGGTAGGGGTAGGGTAGGTACATTTGTGACAATTATTGCCAAAACCCCTCATTTCCATCTGTATTCAGAACGTATATGACGGGATCCCAGAATTTAAGAAAACGCATCTTGAAGCTGTGGAGGCAGACGGCCAAGATCAGACGCGATGCGACTATCATGTCAGCATCAAACGTCAATCACTCATAGGCAGAGTTGGGCAGTATTTAAATACTTGTGTTTGAAATACGCATTTCAAATACATTTTGTATTTGAAAAAAAAACTGTATATTTTATTTTTACGTTTTTTAGAGATGTATTTAAACGCATAAAATGAGTGCATTTAAAAAAGGACTTTACTCCAAATACAGATGAAGATAACGATGATAGATTCTTTTGTTTGATTCTACTAGTGAATGAACCTCATTCAAACAAAAATAAAAACCCCTTTCCAGCGGTTGAATTTGAATTCTCTTCATTTTTAAATTATAAATCTAAATCATTAAAGATGCTGGACAATTATCGTTTACGTTCAACCGCGTCAGTTGAACGTCAGTTTTCCTTTGCGGGTTTTATACATTCCACAAATGAAGGTTTATTGTCTGATAATTTGTTTGAAAACTGATTGCTTGAAAAGGAAATTCCGCTTATTAGACTTGTAAGTTATTGTTCAGAAATTTATGACTGTCAATTAGTAATTTATTGTAATTGACAATTAAAATAAATTGTTGCAATAAAAAGTAATAAAAAATCTTGTATTTACAGTATTTTGAGTATTTAAGTATTTTAAATACGTATGTATTTAGCTATACAAAACCTAATATATTTTGACTGTATTTAAATACTTTGGAGAAGTATTTAAATACTAAATTTAAAGTATTTTTCCCCATCCCTGCTCGTAGGTTATTCAAGGAGTTGTCTTTTCCCACACATGTGTCAAGGAGAAAATAGGCAAGTAATTATAAAGAGAGTTAAAGGCAATTTATAAATATAGCCATTTATAAGAATGTGTGATATTTATTTAGGAACATGCTACCCATTATTCATATAATTCGAAATAGACATTTCTAGATTGTTTAAAGTACCTTTATCTTATCCTATCGCCTATGTGATATTTACTTGCGTGTTTGAATAGATTGAATGGCTCATTATCGCTTCCTATGCAATAAAGGTTACTGACAAAGTCGATGTAATACCATCAATCACACTGGGATACAATGAGAAAATATGTCAAAATCTTAAAAGGGCAATAAATAACAAAACGTTTTCTACTACACTTTACTAAAGGGGAACTTTGTATTCTCTCTACCGCGTTCGGGAATAATAAACTAATTTTCATCTAAGGGTCAATTTTAGCCACATGTATGATAAATAAGTCCTGAATTACGTGGTCGGAGGCATTCAAAATGGCTCAAAAAGGATTTTACAACTTTCGTTTTCCAACATTTTCGGGGGAGGGCAATATTAACATATTAACGACAATATTAACCTATTGAGTTGCTCCCTCCTTCCTCCAAAAATTCGTTGGTGGTATGGTCCATGACAAGGACCACTTAGTATCAAAATGTACGGGTTAAAAAATCGTAAAGTGATCCGCCATATTTCACCTCGAAATCACGGAATAACTACTAATATTTAAAAATAAGTTTAGGTGAAATATTTTAAAGATCTAATTTTGAGGAATAGTCGACTATGCGTATATTAGCAAATTACCTACAAAGTACTACATAAACATGTCTCTTAACTTTGGACTCTGTCACTTTTCCAGTGGAGAAGAGCTGCCGAAATGTGACCACTCACGCGATGTCCTACTTTGTGAATCCCAGTTATCCAAACCAGGACTCTGGAACCTCGTTCTGCGACTTCCGAATTGACGTCACGAACAAAAATGTTTGCCAGTTACGGTAAGACTTTGTACTTACTTTCATATTTTTTTCAATTGATGCTCAAAACTAGGATTGCCACCGCTCTGAGTTTTAGCAAAAAATCTCCGGTTGTGCCAAAGTTAGACAATTTCGGAACAGGGCAATACTGAAATTCCGCTCCCCCAAAAAGAATTGAAAGAGTGCGGTTGCTTATCAAAGAATACGGTTGTTCATCAAAGAGTGCATTTGTTTTATTTTTATTTACTTAAATATAATAATTTATAACGTACTTAAAGACAATTACAGAGAACCTAGTATTTAATGAACAAATTATATATTCTTATTATTAGTGGTGATCATGGTGACTTTCTTAAAAAATATTTTAACTTAATTATTCTTTTTTTAAAAATTTTAATTTTTTAATTTTATATTTAAAGTTCCTATCGCAAATCTGTGAATGATTCACGTCCGTTATTTTCTTTAAATAGTGTTTTCAATAGACTTTATGTATAATTAATAAATTGTAAAATGAAAAAATATAAAAATACCGTTAGCAATAAGTAGAGAAATATACAATTTCCAAATTAATTGCATAGTTGATGCAATAACTGACAATTTTATTACCAAGAGTTTTAAAATAATGGCAATAATCTATTACACACTTTTACTGTATAAAATGAAACTTTATGAAACAGATCACTACCGAAATAAGAGTTATTATACAATACAAAAGTTTTAATACTCCATTGCTCCCTATTAACAAGAATAATGTTTCGTAATGTAAATAATAATAAAACTAACCCACGACCTCCAATTAACTTCTATCGATATCAGTATGTCATCTTTTGGAAAACGAATAGTAACATAAAAAATAAAAATGTAATTCACTGAAATTTTTAAGTCAATAAAACGTTGTATGATATTCGTGCTGTTTCATATTAGAATAGTGATGGTTATCAAACTCGGCCTAACAGCCTCGTTTGATGATTCTTCTATCTCGATTTGTAATAAAACGTCTTAAAAATTTTTTTTTAAATAATTTTTCTGTACCGAATCCAGTGCCTTCTCCCTCGTGCTTCTTGACTCTCAGAGCCCCGAGCGATCGTCCAATCTGCTCATGCCATTGATCTCCGGAATCGGGCTTAATATTCCGGGGCATGTGATCAATTTTATTTCTAAATTATTGTATCTTTTTGCACAAGTTGTGTTAATAAAACTAAGAATAAGTTGAAGTTATTTAATTGTTAACTTTAACATACAATATAATTGTTAACTTACTCATACAATATAAGTATAATTATTTCCTTTAGGTTGGATCTTGAACAATTTTCTTTGGCAGCACCACATCGTCACATGGGAATATGTCGCAATGATAGATTTATAGCAATGACATCCCTCCCCAATGGCATTGGTATCAGTGAGCTATGTGGCGAAAATCATGGTCAACACTGTGAGTGGCATGTTTGAATTGCAAGTATCTTATATTTTTACGGAAGTATCCAAAATGTATCTATAAAACAAAATATTACAATATTGCAGTTTATGTGCCAGTGGATGCTACCTACACAGGCAGCACTTCGGTTTCCCTCATGATTATGACATCAGGTGGGAAGCCGTATCACTGGCGAATTCGTATCACACAAGTTGATTGCAAGGAAACCCCAGAGCTTGCAGGTACGAACACATTAATGGAATGATTGTTTCCTCCGAATTTAGTGTATTTTTATAAATATAAAATATTACAGCGCCACCAGGATGTCTACAGTATCATACAGAGATGAAAGGGGTATTAGAAAGTTTCAACTACGCTGGAGGTGGGGGCCACTATCAAACAAATCTGGATTACGCAGTCTGCATTAGAAGATCTCCAAATACATGTCGTATTGTATTTACACAGCCAGATGATGCCGTTTTTGTTATCAATTCAGCAGAGGGTGAGTAAAGTGCATTAAAGTACACAGAGGTTTCAAGTGGGAAGAAAGAGGGGTGAAAGACCCCGTCGTTTTCCTGGGATCAAACTTTCAATAAGAGGTCATTCAAAAAATTCGTTCGCAAAATTGTGACAACTATTAAAACAACTCTGATGTGATCGTTCCATCTAAACAAGAAGTTTCCAATTGTTCCCTTTGAGGATCATCGAAATTTTTAAGGGGGCAAAGATGATATAGAGGACCGAGGGGTCAAAAGCTAAATATCAACTGTTGATTTATCGGTATAATCAATATCTCATTGATTGCAAAAAAGGTGACATTGATAATTGTCTTTTTACATAAAACATAAAACATTTCATAATAACTTACTCCTATTCTCTAAATCTCCTCTTCTATCGTATCCAACGTTCATCCTATGGATATTTAGAAATTACAATTATGTAATTTTTTTTTGTATACCAGCGTTATGAACGACATTTTCTATTACCAGAAATTGTTCATAAAAGGGAAGGCACAAATGACGTATTAGATTTTACGGCAAGAATAGTTGCGCCATCACACACTCACCCAATCTCAACGAGAGAATCTTGGGGAGGAATGAACGGAACAGCCGACCACCGTTTTCTCGTATCAAACACCAGAGACGTCACAAGAAATTTTTCTCAAAATTAAATTAGTTTCTCTTAAAAAGTTGTAATGCTGTTATACAAAAAAATAGTGTATGCAACTCGTTTATATTGTTACTTTATTGCATTCGTACCAATTTGAAAACTCGCTCCTAACGTCACTTGGTTCCAAAACATGTACTCATGCAATAAAGCTTAATATTAGAAACTAATTGCATAAACTAATATTTCTATCGTAAAGAAATATTCTCTGCAATCATACTGCAGAAATGAAATGGACAAATCTTATGAAAGGTTAAAATAAACTGGTTTTCGACCACTGAACAAAAATGAAGATAAGAAACTCGGCTACTCAAAGCAGAACGTATCCATTTATTAGAAAACGAGATAACTAAGCGGATTATCTTCAAAGTCATTTACGTGCAGTTGTTTTTGTTGTGATTCTGATGTATATTGTTTATTACTTAGAAACTTTTTTTTTCATTTATTTCTGCTTGGCCCGAAGGCCCTCAGCATCCGCGTACGATACAGTGATGTTACATCAATTAAATTAACATTGATTGTGAAAACTTAGACTTGAATACATTGAGTACATGTGAATTAAATGTGAGAAGCCACATCGGGTGCATGATAATCAAGGAGGGTCGAAGAATTGTCGCGGTATTTATTTATTTATTTATTTATTTTACGTCAAAAAAACAGTTAAAAACTGCGTATGACGTGCTATGGGGAAAAGTGAATTGTGTGCACATTTTCAAAATTCTGTGATCCCTACACTAAGTCATATACTACTTAAATTTTGAATTTTTGAAAGGGAGAAAAAAAACAAAAAACTCCCATGTAATAAAATCTATTCGGTAGTTTTCGCTTTAGTCTATTGTGGTGAGGATTTTGTTTTCCGATTTTGAAATGTACGGCTGAGGGAATCTGGGGAATTTTAGGATAGAAGCGAGAGGATAGGAGGGAGAAATGGACGGAGATAGGAGTAATGCCGAGTTCGTTATGTAGCTGGGAGTTAGGTACAAACCATGGAGCTTCAGTGATGGTTCGGAGGAATTTATTTTGGAAAATCTGCATTTTTTGGATGTTCGATTTGCTGGCTGAGGCCCAGATAGGAGAAGCGTAGGATAAAATTGGGCGGATCATTACTTAGAAACTCGTGGTACTATAACAACACTAATTTGTTGCATTATTTGTAACAATTACGTACTGTATAACTCCACTCGAACTTGCAGAAGTGTTTCCAAACACCATAAAATGATTGCCGTCACTGGAATTCGAAACCCAGTATTTAGCTTTAGCAAGTATTTGGCGTAACTAATGCAATAGACCGCCTGTGTCGGGATAATAATTTTCCTTAAAATTTTAAAAGGAAGTTGAAGAAAAGCAATTTTTCGAAAACTCAGAAAGTGTTAATAAAAATCGGACGAATTCGAGTAAAAACTGAAGAAAGATTTCGGGCGTTTGAAAAAATTATGTTTACGTACATTTTAAAAGTTGTCACTAATCACTCAAAATTACGCAAAAATTTACGCATATTTTCAAATAATTTTCAATGATACTATTTAATTATTTAATTTTGAAGGCAGAAATCATGCGGAAAAATCTGTATCTTTAATGTTGTATTGAAAGAAGCACTGAAAAAATTTTAACTTTTACAATTTTCGAAAATTCAGGGAATGGAGCACAAATTGGACATTCAGTTGCAATTTTTATAAGCAAACTTTCTCCATTTGAGAAAGAATTGAAGCCAAATTTGGAGCCATTTTTTAGATAATTTTGAAAATGTGTTGAAGTTTCATGTAAAGTATCATCAAAAATTAAAACATTTGTTTCAAATTCAAGGGGATGAAACATCAGCCCCATTGATTTAGGAATATCAAATTTGGTGAAATCCGGTTTAGGCGCAGTCGTTGCTCACAGAGACATAGTTTTTTGCCATAAACCAATTTTTCGGTATCAGGAATCGATGAGTTTTGGAATCGAAGAATACAATGAGTTTTGGTACCAAAAACTCGCCATTTTTGGCAGCAACATTCTAGAACGTTCTCTGCACTACGCATATTATGTTCTAGTATGCGAGAAAGTAAAATACGAGGAGCTCAATGAAGTTAACCATTCTTCTGAAAGGGGTTCAGGCAATAATAGGGGATTTACACTCCCGCTATCCGAGTTAAATAAAAGTAATTCAAATTGATATATAAAGTTTGACACATTTTTTAAAATTTAAACCATGAATATATATTTTTGAGTTTTTCAGGAGCTGAATTGGCTGATGGAGTGGGACGAGCAGGTACTACGAGTTGTGACTTGACAACTCACGACTACGTGCATATAGCTGGAGGAAGATATGACGGGCCGACAATGCCCGGATTACACGCAGAAGACGAAATGGATGAACCGATGAAGACTTTTCTTATTCAACAGCTGACAAATTCTGTGGGAATGCATTATCCGGGTTGGCAATTACAGAAAATATCGAAAGATTGCGCTCTGGATACACTCTCGATCCTATTGACAATTCTACAGTGTCTTCCCCTGTGACAAGTAAGTATTTCACCTAATAGGAAATATTTAAGATTCATAGTTCTAAATTATGTAGGGAGTAGATACAAGTGAATACAATTTATAATCACTCTGTTGATCAGCATTATGGTGATTGGTGCACCACAATTGGTGCACAAAGTTAGGATAGATGCGATTAAATAATTTTTATCGTCATTTTAATACTTTAAAATTTATTGAAAAGTATTGACTTAAATCATTTTTCTATTTTATTTTTCAATAATAAAGAGCTCGACACCTAAAACTGTGAAGTTATGCACTTCTTCGGCTATGCAATAATAAATTAAGGTTTAAGCATTTTTATAAAGCAGCATTCACTGATTGCTGGCAGTGCTAGAGTATGTAGTTCCGAGTAAAAATTAAGCTTGGGGAAGGGGAGGTCCTAGGTTTCGAATTTCCAGGTGGTGGAGTTTCGACAGCAGCAACGTTGATGGACCGAAGGCAACCACTGCCTGATTGACAATACTAGAAGGCGGTTGCTCTGACCGAACGTTTCCATCGTTTCCTCTGACCAATTACAGGAGACGTTCCTTAAAACAACTAGCAACGGACCGCGCGCGATCCTTCCTTCTCCATGAAGTCCCTGTACCACCCACAGGACTATGGTGACACAGGGCAATGGTTGATTCCACGTGTTCTACAAGAACACTGATGTCAGTTCCAAGCTTCAATTTAGGATGCTATTAAGTATTTTCACGGGGAGAGACGGCCTGCCCGTAGCACTATTGTAAGGGTGCCAAACAATGTACAACTTAATTGAAAACTGAATAATTTGATGGTACTATTTTAAACCTAAGTGTTAATGTAAATGAAAATGTTTTCCTTTTTTAACTATGATTTTCTCTGTACGTTCTCGTGAATGAATTACAAGAGTCATGTTTTGCATAAAAAGTCGCTTTGATGGAAAATTCGCGTTTTCGGAATTAGTGATAACCAATAAAAGCGTTTTTTTTCCTTCAAAAAAGTCCGTTGTCAATTAACAACACTAGCACCTAAACAGTACTCAGAATTCTTTTCAAAATGAATATTATGCGATTGATCTGGTTCAACTTGAGAATGCTAGGAAATGCCTTACATATCTGAAACGGATCGTGTAATGTTGAAAAGTTTGATATTCTTTCTTGTGCCTTATCATGGTTTCCTCCGGTAACAAGTCAAAACTTGCACCATTTGCAATTTCTAAAATACCGCCTGGAATTTCCTCCATCTTAAAATGTTTCTGTTTAAATGTGTAGAAACAAAACTTCTGCGTCTCAAGCGACAATTGAATCGAAATGAAAGACTGCCGCGTCTGATGCATCGAAGAATCGAAGCGATTGCCTGATTTGTTAGTTAGTGATTCCGGGCACGTCAACTAAAGAGGTCATTCGTCCTGTAAGTGTAGTGCATGTTTTTCCTCCGTGAGGTGGCGGTGATCTCTCCCCACTGACCGGACCGGAGCCGACCTACCGTCGACTAGCGGGGTTTTACCCAACCAGGCATCCCCCACCAGCGAGGTACTGCCCCAACCGAGACAAGTTCTGAAGTTCCCGACCGGTCTCCCGGTATGTGTGGTAGTGTAGTGCATGTTAGTGTTAGTGTGTGTGTGTGTAAGGGGATGAGAATACGAAAAGGAAGAGGAAGGAAAGATCGCGCGCGGTCCGTGGCCCGTTTGCTAGGGTACTGCTCCGGCATTTGCTTGGTGTTGATCGTAGAGACCACCGAAAACTACCGATCACAGCATCCGGCCGCTAGAATTCTCCTCCAGACTGAAGGAGACCAGAAATCTCCAGCGACTAAACTCGACCTAGCTGAAAAGCTAATGTCGAAAATCCTGCCGCCGTGGGGACTCGAATCTAGGACCTCCAGGTCAGAGGCACTGCAGTGACATCAGTTGATGCCCTGAGCCACCGCTCCCGGTGAATCGAATCGAAATGGAAAACTGCATTGCACTCCTACGTATTAAAAGCAAAGATATTTATTATTTATATTATTTTTCTTATTAGGATATGTTACGAAAATAGTTACTGTTATTACTAATTATTATTATTATTATTATTATTATTATTATTATTATTATTATATTACTTGAACAGTTACTGTTATTACTAATTTCTAAACCTTCATAAGAAATTGAAGGTGCCGACGTCGACGTACTTGAATCATTTGAACCATTCTGGTCGGTGCTGAATAATTGCTTAGAAATATTAACTCTTTTTGAAACAGATTGTTCAATGTAAGTTTCGGCTACAGATGAGGACTCCCAACCTCCAAGTTCTTTCAAAGAAAGCAGATAGCCACCATTTTCTACTAGCATTGTGGCCGATCGTCGAAAACAATGCCCTGTGTAGAGCTCAGGAGAGTCTAATTTTAAAAATTTTGGTTTCTTCTTTGGAGTATCTCCTATTGTGTGTATACCCACAAATTGTTTAGTGCATTTTCCGCTTCTATATCCTATGAAAAAGCGTCTAGTTTCTAGGTCAGATGGACGTAGGTCAGCATACTTTTCATACAAATCGTATGCATTGTATGGAAGACCGTCTTTGGGAATAACAAACATCCTTTTTTATGCATTTCAGTGTAAAAAGCATTACTGTTTCATTCACCTCATTTACATTTTTGCATTGACCCCAATATTTGAAATCTTCTCATATCGTAATTTCGTTTTTGTTGCAAACAAATCGAAATTAGCACTATTCGCTGTCTCCACAAGATCTTCTGGAAAATCCATCTCAAATTTTGTAGAAAAATTATCTTTTTAATGGCGTCAAACAAAGCCACCACGTATTAAACAATCGAATCGAAATGTCTCGTCAAGACTAATATTATAGTTGGTCTGGGACTCGCGTCTGAATCGATATAGAAGGGAGCGTTGCATTCCTACGTAAGCAAAGGCAAGAACATTTTTTATTAATAATATTTTTCTTATAAGAAGATGGTATTACGAAAAGTATTGAACGACACACGGCCGATAACACAAACATCAGACTTGATTGATTATAAACCTCGGCTATCGCCTTGGTTTACAAACTTCAACCGCGTCTGTTATTTGGTGTCTATCGGCCTAATGACGTTTAATACTATAACAAGCTCCATGTTGCAGCCACCCCCTTTTTTTTTATTATCATGCGACTTTGATATTATCCTGGAAATCAAGAAGAAGGGGAGAGAGAAGCAAATTACGAAGAGAGCAGCAAAGATGGGGAAGAACAAGTTGAGGAAGGCACACAAGAATAAGGAAAGGAATACAGACAAGAGTAAGGACAGGAAAACGAGCACGCACAAAACGAGAGGATACGAACAAGAAAAGGACTGACAAGACGACGGAGGAAGAGAGGATGGACAAGGATCCGGAGAAAGAGAGGAAGGGGAAAAAGAAGAGTCGAGAAGAAGTGACAAAGGTGGAGGGGAATAAGTTGGAAAGAAATGTAAAGGAAAAGGAGAAGAAAGTGATGAGGGAGAAAGAAAATAGAAAATGTCCTAACCTGTTCGAATTCTGTGTTTTTAGCGTATGTTTTCTGCAGATTTTTATTTCTCGCTTATGAAGCTACAAACTTTCGAAGAGAGAATTCACCTCAACTCGTCTCTCTCAACTTCTGCTTACCGGACACTGAGTTAAGAAGTTGCGATATCGAGCGAACACTCAAGCAACATCCCTGCTCCGACGTGGCAATTTTGATTGAAAATGGGAGCCGGGACACAATGCTTGAGAATTTCAGTCTATCAATGGAAATGGATCACTAATCGCTTAACCAAATCATGGAAAGTAATAATTATATTAACAATAATATAATTATTACTTTCCAAATGTGTTCCAATTCACCCCCCCCAAAAGGCAAAAAAATTAAGGAATTGATATTTATTGAAATAAAATGTTTTATTAAATAGGGAACCCCGCCAACCTTCACCAAAGTATGGGAAACCAGGCTCTGCTTGTCACAAGTCAGGATAAAGAGGGGAGTGATAGAGGAGTAACACCTCTTTCTAAAAAACCTTGGTCCAGCTGGCCCGGCTGGTAGTACCTTGTGAGGGCTCCTAGCCAAGGTAACGGTGAAGACCCCAACGGCAGCTATGGTGCAAGAGAAGACCTCTGGAACGATCAAACTGGCGGAACAGGCACCTTTCCCATTTGAGGTCAACAAATGAGGATGCATGTCTAGAGGCATTAAGATGGCAGCCCCATCACTAGACTTACCCAATCAATAGGCTCGTAACCTGTTAAGGGGAATTTAAAATTACTGACACTCTTCAACAAGCCAAGCCGGGTAAACAATGTTGACGACCATTGCAAGAAAAAAGACAAACGATTAGGAATACGAGATAGATTTAAGATGGGAGTAAGGAATGTTAGAAATAAAATATAAAGAAAATGAACTTGAAAGAAATTAATATAGCAGTAATATCAGAAACAAAAAAAGGACTTTCATAGCAAGGTAAAAGTCAAACGATTAGGAATACTAAATAGATTAATTGAAAGGAGTATGACGTGCTATGGGGAAAAGTGAATTGTGTGCACATTTTCAAAATTCTGTGATCCCTACACTGTCATATACTACTTAAATTTTGAATTTTGAAAGGGAGAAAAAAAAACAAAAAAACTCCCTTGCAGTAAAATCTATTTTCAAAAATAAATAAGCAATAAATTTTGAATTTTGAAAGGGAGAAAAAACAAAAACTCCCATGTAATAAAATCTATTTTCAAAGATAAATAAGCAATAAATTTTGAATTTTGAAAGGGAGAAAAACAATCAAAAAACTCCCATGTAATAAAATCTATTTTCAAAGATAAATAAGCAATAAATTTTGGCTCTTATTACTTCCTGCCGCGACAACATGGAAACGATATTTTGAATAATTGTATTTCCCACTGAATTCTAGAAGACGTGCACAGGAAATGAAGTTACATTTATGTCCAGAAGCAAACAAGGGGCCATCTCAGCATTTGCTCAATGGATCAGGAAACTGGACGAAAACCTGATCGAGATGGGGGTCATTGACCCGGAAGCTGTAGTACAATAGTTGTTACAGGTTGTTTATACTCATTTACACAGTTCAAATGGTAAATAAAGCATTATGTATCATTGTTAAAATTTATGTTACTTTTCTTGTGATGCTCAGTATAGTCTCTAATTGTATAGAAATTAAATTTGGGTTTAAATTTTCTATTGAATTTAATCGTTTAATGTCATCTGGCAAAGTGTTGTAAAATAATGTGCATGTATTGTATGTGAATTTTTTGTAATGAGCTGTTGATACTGTCACCTGATGAATATGATTTCTACGTCGAGTGTTATAGTAATAGACTTCGGCATTTTCTGTAAATATATCTCCGCCCTTTATCAAGTCATTTTTACAAAACCACTGATTCGTAAATAAGAAGACACGGTAATGGTAGAATTCCTAGATTAATGAAGAGAGGCTTACATGAATCACGTGGGTGGATTTGGTTATTATTCGTACAATTCGTTTTTGTAATCTAAAAGTCTGGGAGCTATAAGATGTATTTCCCCAGAATATTATGCCATATCTCAGGCGGGAATGAACATTCGCGAAGTATACACAACGAGCAGTATGAAGGCTGACTGAATTTGCAAGAATTCTGAACGCGTAGCACAATGAACTTAATTTTGTGTTCAATTCATTTAAATGGACGTTCCATTTAAGGTTTGACTGAATTGAGAGACCTAAAAATGTTTTTGCCTTAACATCAGTCAATGGTACACTGTTCATTGTCAATGGGGCACAGAATTGTTTATTTGAAATGGAAAACTGCATTAAAACCGTTTTCTTTTCGTTCACTATTAATTTGTTATTTCGGAACCAATTTGAAACATCTGTAATTGTACTATTTACTGTTTCTTTATTGCAAAGGATGTTCGTATCATCCGCAAAGAGAACCGTTCTTCCGTTTCGAATCGTCGAGGGCATATCGTTTACGTAAAGTAGGAACAGAATAGGGCCTAAAATCGATCCTTGAGGAACTCCACATGCAACGGGCAAAGAGTCGGAAAGGTGCGACGTAATATATCAATGTCAAAAGCTTTTGAGAGATCTAAAAATAATCCAATAGGTGCCTCGTTTTGATCCAATGATGAGGCGACATCTTTAAGAAAAGAAAATATAGCTGTTTCCGTTGATTTTGATTTTCTAAATCCATGTTGGCAATCTGAAAGTGCGTCGTGTTTAGTGAGAAAGGTTTCCATTCGTATGTAAAAAAGTCTCTCTAATATTTTTGAAAAGACTGATAGAAGAGAAATGGGCCGATAATTTTGAATTTCATTTGTGTTGCCTTTTTTGAAAAGCGGCTTAATTTTAGCTGTTTTGAAAATATCTGGAAACGTTCCAGTGCATAAAGATGCATTAAATATGTGAGTTAACGGGTGTATAATGGCATACGCACAAGTCTTTAACAAAGAATCCGGGAATTCATCTAAACCGGACGAATATTTATTTTTTAGTTTAGATCTAGAACATTATGTTATGATTTACCACAGAAAACCTCAAAACGAAAGAGCCAGTAGTGGAATAGCTATTTTAATTGATAAAAAGTGGAAAACCAAAATACACAGTTATACCTACATAAGCGACGGATCCTTATAACAAGATTTAAAATAGAAAGAGGATATCTAACCGTAATCGGAGTTTACGCTCCAGAAGAAGGCAAAACAGATGATACGGAAGTATTTTATGAATTACTACAAAAACAAGTACATATGTATAAAAATGACCACTTAATTACAGCGGGAGATCTGAATGCTAGGGTAGGTAAACAACCAATTCCAGATATAGTTGGATGTTATAGGGAAGAATGTATCAACAAAAATGGAGAAGAATTGCGACAATTTGCCACCTACAACAATCTTATAATTACCAACATGTCTTTAGGAAAAAAGACATACATAAGTACACTAGGAGCGCAAGAGGTAGCAGATCAATTATTATGTTATAATGAACAGAAAAATAGCGTCCCAGATATCTGATACGAGAGTCTTCCATGGTAGTGTTGTACATTCAGATCACTTTCTAGTAATATCAACAAGATCCATATTAACTAAATGGAGGAAAAAACTAATAAATAAAACACCGTCCAAAAATGAAGAAATATTTAAAATCCACTTATTAAACGAAGATAGTATAAAGAATTTATACCATGAACGATTAAAGGTACATACAAGTCTGATCCCGACACAAGTTGATGTAGATGAAGAATGGAATAATGTAAGAAGTATAACAAAGAAAGCAGCTAATGATGTCTTGGGTACAAAGAGTAAAAATAAACGGAGAAAAGGACTGAAAATATGGACACCAGAAATTGCCCAAGCCATTAATGACAAGAACACGCTTACAATAAAAGTTGCAAAATAATACAGAAAATCAGAGGGGGATATAAACAAATAAGGAATTACGCTAAGGCGCTTATAAGAAAAGCCCATCAAGAATCGTGGGAACGATTTGTTAGTAATATTGAGAACCATGTGCACGGACGACAAACCTTAGCTTATAAAGTAATGAGACATCTAAATAACGACACAAAGAATACTACAGAACTAAACATAATCAAAGAGAAAGAGTGGCTGGATCACTATAAAAGTTTATGGTACGACTCGAATGTGGAAGAGTCAGAAAGAAGTGACTACGAAATGTGTAACGTAGATCCACTGACATTGATTGAATTGGGATATGGAGTTAATTAAATATGCCGATACGTCATTAAAAAGTAGATTTCTCAATTTACTGAATACCTGTTGGGAGACTTGTACTATTCCAGAAGAATGGACAAAAGCAAATGTAATATCACTTTATTCAAAAAAGGAAATAGAAGTAAACCAGAGAACTATAGAGGAATTACCTTGTTAAATTCGGCATACAAGATATATACTAAAATTATTAATAGCAGATTTACAACTCTTCTAGACAATATATTGTTAGAAGAACAAAGTGGATTTAGACAAGGAAGTTCATGTGTAGATTATGTATTCTCCATTAACTTGCTTATACAGAAGAGGGTAGAATTTAATGATGAAACGCATATTGCTTTCATAGATTATGAAAAAGCATTCGACATGGTGCATTGATACACGATATGGAAGATAATGAATATAAGAGGCGTTTCACTCCATTTAATTGAAGTAATCAAATCCCTATACCACAGAACTATAAATGTGTTGGATTTGAATGGAAAATGATCCGAGGAATTTAAAATTAATCGAGGTGTTAGACAAGGTTGTAGCCTATCACCAAGTTTATTTAATATTTATATAGACAACATTCTGAGAGAATGGAAATGGTATATTACTGATGGCATCGAAATAAACTCTGAAACCACTCCAAATACACTTTTATTTGCAGACGATCAGATATTTATCCAAGAAAGTGAGGATCAGTTACAGAGGGCTCTCTATAAATTGAATAACATATGTGAAAGATGTAACTTGAAAATCTCCACTCAGAAAACCAAAGTAATGGTGTTTAGAGACAAACATCCTATATGAAGTAAAATAATAATAATAAATAATAAAATTATAGAACAAGATAGCCATTTTAGATATTTAGGATGTGATATTACTTTTGAATTCAATAAAGATATTTCGATAAAAACCCAAAATTTTCAAAACATGTGGTACAATAATAAAATACCTGAGAAAGAAAACAAGAAAGGAAACACAACTTAAATTTTATAAAACAATGGCTATCCCCATACTTCTTTATGGATACGAGACATGGACCATGAAAAAGAAAGATTTTACCAGAATACAGACATCTGAGATGAGGTTCTTGAGACAGTAAAAGGCTGCACTTTATTAGACAAAATAAAGAGTGAGGTAATCAGAGAAGAATTAGAAGTACTCCCATTAATAAATAAAGTACAAGATTACAGGACCCTATGGTCCCAACATCTACACAGAATGAATAGTGACCACATACCAAAACAAATATATCACTACAGACCGCATGGTAAAAGGGATGTCGGCCGTCCAAGATTGAGATGGCATGCTGAAGATGAAACAGGAGTCTCTCCTAAACCCTGAAGAGACAATGATGATTATATAGTTATGGCAACTCTTTTGAAATTTTCAGGGGGGAAATTACGTACTCCCCCTTGAGTGTACGCCTGATTGAGAATAACTATACTTTTCTAAAAAAAACCTATTTGAACCAATTTATCAACATTGATGCCAAAACTAATGCCAATTTGTAAATAGAAATCCTGATTTTTTCACTCCTTATGATAGTGTTTGTATATTTGCTTTTGAAATCTTAAACAATGATCAATAATGAACTGAGTTTTGGAACCATATTATTTTGTTACAGGTTATACTTCTGGACCTATCGTGGTGAGATTTCACACAGATGGCATATCTGAGCCACATTTGGAAGTTGGATGGCGTATAGAATATCAACAGATGGTAACTGGTTGCAAAAGACATTTTGGATAACACTTATGGTGTGTTATAGTGTTGCACATGTCAATAAATCAAAGGGCCCAGGCATAAAAGATGACCACCCTCATGATTTTAGTTTATGCTGTATCACAATTTTTGGCTTTGCATCCATCCATTGTGAATACAGAGTGGTGCTCAAATAATTCAATTTCTGGCTCATACATCTAAAACATTTTAAACAAATATGTTCTGTTTCATTTATTTCAAAATAATTTTCATCTTTTACATTGACACTATTCAATTAACATTTATTAATATTTATCAAGATTAATATTTATGCACTGAAGAACCTAACATAAACCTCACTATTATCAACAAATTTGTGCTATCTGCTATTTAATTTTACTGAATAAGTGTACATTGTTATGAACCTATGCAGAGAAATGTTATTAATATGAATCAATTTTATGATGAGAAAAAACAAAACAATAACAAGCACTTATAAGTAACATTGGATGTCATGGTCTTAAAAAAAGAATATTTTTCTCACAAAATGTCTTGCCTATTTACATGTAATAATCTCATAAAAGATCCAGACATCATGATATTTTGTCTTTTTGCTGCTCAATATATTTACAATTTTTTCTTCAAATTTTGTTCAAATTTTTCATGCTCATGAAAGGAGTGTTAGAAAATCACTGATGTCGTTAAGCAATGAATAAAATATTAAGAATTGTTCTGAGTGTTCCTGGGCTAAAATTAAGTGAATAAAAGCAATACCGTTAATTTGTACTTGAGAATACCCTAAAGACAAGGTTTCTTCTATGTTTGACATTGTCTATTCTTATATGAAATCTGTATTGAAGAATTCTCAAATAAGAGCAAAAGACATTTCAGCAGCCTGACCACCTGTTGTTGTGTGAGCATATTGCAATCCCTGCCAGAAATATAATCATTAATTGAATCCTATTTTAAAATGGCTGGCTCTTATTTCATAAGCTCTTGGATTCTAATCCAGGAGTTTCCAACATTGACCCATAAAATACAACTAACTGAAGGCTGTTATTATTCTCTTGATTCTTAGTCGTGCAAGGATTTGCCTGCATGTGCAAGCCCATTTCTAATTTGTACATTTTGTTACCTATTGTCTTGATGAGTGGACTAAATCATAAAAATTGTCCCTATTAAGTTACATCACTTGAAAAGTGAACCAAATCATGTATTTCCTTCCTTCCTAAATAAGTAATTTCAAAGGAACTGAAACTACTTCTTTACTACTCATACAAAATGTGTTTGTTGTATGATAGAATTTCAGTGTTTATGAAATATTCAGTATTTTCGTAATCGTGTTTTCCAAGCGCCAAACGCAATAAAAGTATTATAAATTCGATTAAGAAAACGTCTTTTGTTACTGGCATCAATCCCATTCCCTTTCCACGTACGTTTAGGGCGAGTACGACGCAGACAGGACGCAGAGCAGGAGGATCCCTCCTGGATCCCCCGTCACTTTGTTTACGGTCACAACTTCCATGTGGCTACTTCCACGAACGTGTATCAGAACGCCAACATTCACAATAGCACCTCTGGTGTATTTTTACCCAGAGCGGCTAGAGTTCCTTACATAAATAGCTTTTCCTCTAAAAACGGCAGTCTGTTCGCATGTAAGCACACTGAAATTCGTGTGCCCGGAGTACGAGTGGAAGGAAAACGTTAGTTAACACATTTACTGTGACGAAGTTGCCTTCAGTGCTGACCACAGACATTACGCAACGTGTACCGACTTGCTATTGGCAAGTCTGACGAGGTTCGGGCAAGTTCGGAGCAGCGTAGGCGACGCGCAACATTGGTTGGCGATGGGTGGAAGAGGCGGAGGGGAGGAGTGATTCTGTGAACTTGGGATGGAGTGAGTGGGGAAGGGTGGTCGAGGACGAGGGCGAATATTCGGAAAAGATTTCCTTCTCGCGCGATTGGTGCTGACAGATTTCGATTTGGGCGAAGGTAAACAGAAAGAGCGTTTCCGAACGGAGACGTTATGAATCTTGAGAATATGGTATTCGGAGGTGAAACAATACTTGAAATCCGCAGCAGGTAAAACGTTAAGCGAAGATTAACAGCGCAATTACTATCCGAGATGGAGTGAAATCATGACAACTGGTTTCACTTGACCGACAAATGGCAAACATGTGGAAATATATTACCAGAAATGTTAGAGAAACATTTGAGCGTCGAATATGCAGTTCGTTGACGGATTCATCTGGACAAGATAAAAATTCGACATGCAAATTTCGAGAGAAGTTTTTACCAACGATTAACACCTTTTGCGATAAACGAAACGTTTCAGAAAATAAATATAACTCTGCAGCTTCAGGAGAGAAACGTGAGGAAAGAAGTCATGAACGTTCATGGAATGATACGTATGTTAGAAATACCTGGCTTGGAGCTGTGGGTTGGGTAAGTCAGTCTTGTTATATGTTCTTTTCGTATCTAATTTTCTCGTAGAGCATTGAATATATTTTAGTTTTTTTTCCTTTTCAGAGCACTGCCATAGTTCTGAGTTGGAACTTACTGCAGCCTTTATGCAGACTGCATTATTCACATGCAAATAACAAAGAACGACAATGCCCATTGAGTAGACATGCATCCTCTACGCGTTGGGGAGGGCCTAAAGGATGGCACTGGAAACGAGAAATTAATTCACAAAACAATCCATCTCGTTTTCATTTTGTCTGCCCTCGTTCTAAGAAATCTCATGACCAACCTGATGGTGTTTGGGATTCAGGACGGCACTCTTATACGGGTGGACACAAAACTTCTAATCGACCGGATGACGATTGGGATTCAGGACATCATTCACTGGACCATGAAAAGCACCACAGTTCAAATAGGGGTGCTATTCCACTAAGAGCACATTACGATTCTAATTATTCAGGATTTTGGAAACTTCTCACTCAAACAGTTTGGGCCCAACCTGCTTGTATTTTGCCCAAGTCAGCAAAACTTGAAATTGATTATTCTCCTAAAAATGATGTGGCAAGCACAAGCTATGGTCCACCTACAGCGGAGCAGGTAACCTGTAAAATTATTTTAATTTGAGTTGTTTATAAGAAACTTAATTTTTTTACAACAATATGGTGTTATGTTTGGAATAGGCTGAATAAAGCAAAAGTTATGATTTTGTTTTTTTCAGGCACTTGATGATGCAGCTGCAAAATTTGTCGAAGCTCAAAACTCTTTAATGGGAGATGTTGACAATCGACTTGGTGTTGAATTGATGCAACAAGGGAAACACCATGAAGCAGTGGCTCGCTTTTCCAGAGCCAGCGATTTCAACAATGCTTCTGCTGCTTACAACTTGGGAGTCTGTTATGAAATGGGGCTAGGAACAGATCAAGATTTCAAGAAAGTAAGTTAGTTAATGTCTCCTTTTTTGTAAACGGTTATGCTCTCTTCAGAAAATGAATATAAAATATTGTTACTTCCATTTTTAGGCTGCCAAATACTATCAGACTGCATCTGATAAAGGCCATCCGACAGCAATGTACAATTTGGGTGTTTTTTATGTCCATGGATGGGGAGGTCTTTCAAGTGATACTGACGAAGCTCATAAGCTCTTTGCGAAAGCCTCTGCTCTGGGTCAGAGTGAAGCTATAAAGGCTTTGAATATGGTGAAAGAAAAAGAACCCCCACCACTACCTTCTGCAAGAGAAGAAAATTCTAAAGATCTTGTTCAGCAAGCATTGGAATTGGTACAAGACTTGGGATTAGGATTTCGAGGAGTTCCACAAGTAGAATGTGTTGTGAATTCAACTGATCATAAGGATATTTCAGACATGGTGCAGGATTCCATTCTGAAATATACATCCATGTTACAAAAGTGATTCTTGAAACGTGGTTTCTTTTGTTTTTGTGTTTCAACAGTATTCATAAGAATGATGATTTGTAAATCATTTTATATTGTTATTTAGCACATTTTTCTTGGTGCACTTGTGTGTTTGTAATGAATTATGTGAATGTCACTCTTTCAGTAACAATGTTGAATGTTTTTTAGTGTTGTCCGTTTCTTCTTTGTGTCTGTCTTCTAGTTTTTGAATGTAGTTTATACCTTTTTTTTTCTTTTTTACAAAGATAGACTGAATATGTATAATGACTAGTATATTTGTTCCTTAAAAGAAAATGTAATTGAATTTGTAACACAAAGTTTAGGAATGAATTGTAAGTCATTGTAATAAATGAGATTTTATTTAAGCGCAACATGCTACTGGATTATACATCTATGAATCATAAACAGTGCTGTGCCATAAATAAAGCAATTGTTTTTCTATTAAAATTTCAATAATTATTTGTAGAGATGAGTCTTAACAAACCAAACCTTGTGAAATATTGCACTAGCCCTTACTTGTCCATATATATTCAGAAAGTACAACATAGATTCAATTTTCACATCATAAAAGTTCACAATGTCACTTGAATTTTTGTAGGATAATCGGTCACTTAATAAATTCTGGTTGAAATAACAGAATTTGGTTGAAGTGGAGAAGATGGTACAACTCGCATCATTTAACTGCAATATTATGCCACCCAGGCAAGTGGGTAATTTTTTGGTAATATATAATGAAAGGTGTGGGCAAATTTCAGTTATAAAAATCAAACAGCTGAAATGATTTTAATTCTTTGTAATTGGTTGTGTTTATGGTGTCGTTTCATGTAGCCAGAGTGACATTTTGAATTTTTACTTCACCATACTACATTCTTAGATGGTAAAGAGAGAGTATTATAAAGCTGGGTGATATTTTGTCTAAAAAATTTATTCAATTGTCGGGAACTGGTATTGAAAAAATGGATAAATCTTGCTCGAAAATGTAAATTACTTCCTTTTGCACATTTAGTCAGAATCAAGGTTTTGAGGGTCCTTTGTCCCAAAATATGGGTTGGTTGCAAATGTCTGTGGTCAATGCAAGTACCAAAACTTGAAATGATCCTCCAAAATTGATATTCCTCGTAAATCTGACCAACCTTGAGACCCTCTGAATTTGAAACGTATTGATTTTTGGGAGTACTATACATACAGCCTTAACATTCTTAAAAATGGCTGCTGATTTTTTTATTAAATTTTTTCCTTGGATAGAGCAAAATGGTGCAGGTTATATTTTTATTAAACTCTGTTTTATCAAAAATCTAAGTTACAAATATTGCAAGAAAGTATGTGAAGCTTTAGCTCCACATATTTGTATTGGGTTAGCTATGTGGGTTTTGAATAGTTCTGTTTCTGGCTTTTTCAATTCTTTGCAATTTGTGTTTTTGAGTGTTACATTGAAAGGGATGTTGGGTTGTGAATAAGAGGATTCAAACCAATGGATTGACTGGCATAAGGATTAAGCGTCCTGAGTGTAAGAGGCCCTACGAGGTTGGTCAAGCAAAATGAGTTGTGATATGATTTCAGGAGGAAGTGTTGTAAGAAAGGTAACTCTATCACACTCAAGTGTTTTGTGTGAAAGGGGTCATGGTTCATGAGAAATATGAGAGGTTCTTGCCTTTCTGTGGGGGCTGCCCAACTCCAATGAAATTGCAGTTTGGTAAGTTTTGTTAATTTATTTAAAAGTGCTTTTCATTATTTTAGAGGCTCTCCTTCCTCTCCCTCCATTCATTTCTCTAAGAGTGTACTGTGTTCTCCACTTTCTTTTGTTCAATTACCTCTAGAGATTATAATACTTTACTTGGGTCTTGACATTCTAGTCTAAAGAAAACTGCAAAATACAAAGAATCCTCTTTTACAATAAAAATGCTTTAACTCATACTGTTCTTCAGGTTTGTCATACTCCACAACACCACTTTTCGTGTAGTAGTAGTAGTAGAAGTAGTAGTAGTAGTAGTAATAATAATAATAATAATAATAATAATATTAAACATTTGAAAATATTATCTAAAGAATACATAGTATCTTAATGTTTTGGAATAGAGTGATATTTTTAAGTTAGACATGGTTTTTATATTTTATTATTATTATTATTATTATTATTATTTTATTATTATTATTATTATTTTGTTGTTGTTGTTGTAGGATGGTGATATGATAGAACTAAAGACCCCAACAGTACAAGTCAAAATGTCTCCATAGTGATTTATGCTGTTTTTTTTTAATGTATTTCAAAATTATTACTTTTAATTTTTGCAAAATTGTATTTATAATCTTTAAGGGTAATTGTACTTGAGCAAAAAGTATGTAATAAAGAGTTAATACTTGATAACAAAACTTATTTGTTAATCCACACTAGTAAATTACTATTGAGATATTAATTAACATTAATGAGCTGTCTTACAAGTATTTATGATAAATACAAACAATAACAATAATACTTTCATGATAAATACAGTGTGCATGAGAAGTTAACCATGAGCAGAGATTAAGAAATTAAATAAATAATTTAAATAGCTAGAAAATTAAATTAACAACTAGGAAGAAAAGATAAGGCAGCAGTTTCTCCTGACTAGCAAATTCGTCTTTCAGTCATCTACCACAAGACACTAAAGCAGAAGCATGTCTGTCTGTGCTGCAGCTATCACAGGTGCGTTCACTCTTCAAATACAAACATTCAACAAGCAAGTTCATTATTAACAGTCTTCATTTGCCAGTGGATTCCACTGCGTCTGGATCGGTCCTAAACAGAAAGAGCATTGCAATATCTAAAATCACTACCCCAAGATCACAAGAGAATCATGTTAAACTGTTAAATCAGTGACTGTATCTTAGAAACGTCAGAACCCTTAGTAGGAGCTTTCTTTGAAGGAAGATCTAATTTCTGAGTAACTATTTCCAAGAACCTTTTAACAGTATAACTAGATTACATTATTGACAAAATTTCTAAACAATTAAAATTTTTCAAAGTGATAATCTCACTGACCAGGAACTGAACCTGGATTACCTGGTCAGGTAGTTAGCTATCTTATTAGACACCAAGCTGTCTAAATGTTAATATATGTTTGTTATGGCCTTTGAAATTTTTAACAAGAACATTTTCAGCAATACTGCGGTTGCCTCTGGCTTATCTCAGTTAAATAGCAATGTGAAGTTTGTGTGCTTTTCAGTAAATTTCAACCTAGTTCTTAACAATGAAATAAATCTATTTTTAACTAAGTTCGGGAGGTCACTATCCCTCTACTTCACTCCCATAATATTCCTCACCAACCTCTAGTTGTCACTGTTCCTTCGAGCAACTGCATGGTTTAATATTGTACCACCATAAATAATCCAGGAACAAACCTCTCTCATTGCAAGAAAAAGTAGAAATAGATTTGTAGAATTTTCATACCTTGTAAGGTATAACCATGCATCACAGAATTCATAAAGATGGCACAAAACACACAAATACGAAGAGTTATGAAGTATTGCTGTGATGCCGGTATGACCCAGGGCGAATACTTGATGAGTGGGCTGACTTTCCTCTATGTCCACTAGACTGCCGAGCAGGTCGAACAGAGTTGGTGACACGGTCATTTGAGTAAGATAAGTATACATGAGAAAGATCAGGCTGCAAGTACTAGAAAGTACAAAAAGATTTGTTAGAAAAGAGCATATAAGTATCATGTAATAATATGATGACAACTTTAATATGCTTTATGTTGAATCTTACATCTTGTCCTTGGCCGGAAGAATGTAGCGACAATTGTTTACGCATATTGTTACCAGTATAAGCAACACATTTTAGTTGCCATTCTCCAATATCCTCGTTCCAGTGAACATACTGTTCCAACATTTCCTGTATTAAAAAATAATTGAAGAGAAGTAGAGGCAAAGTTACACCATTTAATTTTGCTCCAAATGCTAGAACACTCATTGAAATCCCTGAGTTATCACAACAATGCTTTGTGCCATGCCAACATTTTCCCCCGTTTTAATAAATCAATAACTGCTAGATAGAGAATTTCAGTATCCTATGTTTATTTGATAACTGCTTCACACATTTTTTTAAGTGCATTAACTTGACACACTGATACTTTTTATCTAAATATGTTTAGATAAATACATATCTGGTTTGAAATTTTACTCTGTTTTGAAAGGACAACTTTGTGTTTAAGAAGCAATTCACTACAACTTGAAAATATTCATTTCTTAAATGAAGTTCAAGTGTACCTGCATTTCATGAAGAAAATAATGGAGATAAATTAGTACCTGGTATTGCCGGGGAATGAAGGCATCAATGATAGCTTCTTGAAGTTTTAACTCTCTAGTCAGAGAGCGAACAGAATCTAAAAGACCTTCCATTTCACGTTGCTGTTCGTGCTGCAAATCACTTAACTCTGCTTTAGCAGCAAGGAGCATAGCAAATACTTTCTTTAGTTTCTTTGTTTTGCCTGTAGCTTCTTCTTGAAGAGTGGAGTACCTTTCTTCAATGTCTACAAGCTCTGCCTGAAATTGATTATGATTATGATGGTGGTAGTGAGGGTTGGTATTGCAAACAATATAATATTTATTCCTTTCATCTATGTTTTAGCAAAGTGTCAAAGAAAAACCAGAAGTGGGAAACAATCTTGAACCTCAGAGTACAGGTATAGAGAGTAAATGGATTTTTTTAAAACTGGAAAAGTGTAAAAAATTTATTTTTTACACTTTTCCAATTTAACTATTGCTTCATTATGGTTTTCATTTTAATGTAGTTAAAAAATGTGAGTAATAATGTTCCCTAGCACTTGCATAGGGAATAATGTGATTTTATAATTTGATTTTTATTAAGAAACAAAGGAAAAAAAAAACACCCTGAAGAAATGGCTTTCCAAAGAAAGGAAATGAGACTAGTTAACATAGTAATTGGAAGAGACATAATAGAATTAGTGGCAAAGTTTGTTACTAACCAATGATATTGGGCAAAATATATAAGATCTAGAAAATAAATCAAAAAATATAATACATCAAAATGAATTATTAAGAAATATTTTGGGGGAGACATAACTCACGAAACAAAATTGTGAATACACAACATGATATATAAACATATGCTGCTTTTTAGATTAGAAACCTGGACTCTAAAAACTTGACATCAGTACAGATTGGCACAGCACAAATGAAATGCCTTCAATGTGTATTTCAGGAGAAATGCGATTGCATCCACAAAGGAACACAGACATAAGAATAAGACAAAACAAAGAAAAATTGCAGAAGAAATTACTAAAAAAAACATTCTAAGAGACATTTCATCCGCAGAATATGCAGACCTTTTCAGCCCTAATAGGATAGCAACATGTTATAATTAATTTAGTGTAAAATTTAAAAAATGGTGTGAGAGTATGTGGTTCGAGGTGGGATAATTCTCATCAAACAAGGAAAGAAAAATTTTGAAAGGGTTGCTAAAACTTAAACAGTATTATATTTATATGTAAATTATCTGAAGGCTAAGAAGACCAAAAAGTAAACCTAAAGTATTCAACATTGCTCAAACATAATAGTCTCAAATCAAGCTGTGTTTAACTGGAAGTGTAGATTGAGATCAGTGAGTAACAGATAAGGACTATAAGAGTTTCTGGTTCCACGTTTAAAAGTGTTGCCATACTTAATTCAAATTTTATGTTTAACAGAATTCCAGTAAAATACACAATGGAGTAAAGAGTAACCGAAAAGATCTTCTGCACACAGAAAGAAAAAGTTCATGATGCAATCATCAGATGTGATGTTTTTTCCAACAGTTATGATTATAATAACAACTTCGTAAAGCTAGTTGATGCATTGTATATTAAAAATGTGAAATGAAATATTATGCTTTTGCCCATGTCTTGAAGATGCATTAACGATACCCAATTTTAACACAGAACTGTAGATATACTACCTCCTTTTGTTGAAGTTGTTGCCTTAACTGTTCTTCTTTTCTTCGTCGTGTCTCCAATTCTCTTGCTGATGCTTCCAATAATTGCTCTTGTAATTCGGCTTTCTCCAATAAGTTTTCTCCACCAATAAGAATCTTCTTCTCTAGACTTTGCAATTTTTCTCGCAGCATATCATGTTCTTTCCTACAAAACATAAATAAAAATAGAAAATATAGTATCAACAACAGGAAGAATGTGAAATTGGGTCAACGCAGAATTGTAGATTTTATGGAAAGTATTAGTGAATACTTCCATACAATAATGTAAGAATACTTACTTTCAACCCTTTAAAACTTAAGTAAAGCTTATATTAAAAAAAAAGTGAAAGAAACACTAGTGATAATTTGACTAATAGAACATAGGATCAGTTTTCTATAACGTAGAAACAAAAAGGTGAAAAAATATTAACAAATCCCATGAAAGGCATGACACACTGGTTCTTGGTTATTTGTAGGTACATGGCATTTCATAAGCTACTGTGACTAAAAATTCACTCACTGTGTTTTCTTAAGTTCATATTCATGTTTCTCTTTTTCTTGCTCCATTTGCTGTGCCTTTTCAGGGTCTATTTCTTCTTCTTTTTCTACTTCAACTTTTTCTACTGGCTCCTCCTAATCAGGACAAGACTTAAATATACCAGACTGAAGCCAAAAGACTACCATAATGAGCATGAATCAATAAAACAATTTAATGAAAATAATTTTAAAAATATAACACTTTATCTAAGAAATAGATAGGACAAGTTGAATACCCAACTTAAGTATTAATAGACACAATATGAAACATGTAAACGAATTTTCAACACTCTGCATTCAACCTTTGCCAGTACTCAAAAATGTTTACTATTTTCATCATTGTATTTGCATTTTTATTTTATTTTTTTAAATTAAAACATTGCACTAAAAATGACTTTGATATTAGTTGAGTTATATTAGTTTCACTGGAAAATCGAATAATTTACGAAGGTTTCAGAAACCATTTTGTGGGTTCCGATTCCTGTAATTCGTCTAAATCCCTTATTTTAGTTGTTTACAACTGCAAAGACTTGGTTTAAAGAATGCTTTTATGTTTATATTGATACAAAAAAAGAGCATTATTGCTGTTCTTTGGTCACTGTTCCACACACCTATAGTGAAAGAGATTCTGGCAAACTATATCAGATAACACAAAATCAGGTTTGAGTACAAAATACTGTAACACACCTGTGAGTGCTTTGCAAATCACCAATTGGGTATCATTATCTTATTCATGTAAAAGCTAGTGACAGATTATGACTCACAAGTCCTGAGAGTTACCAAAAGTGTAAGGAGACTAAAAACTTTTGATGTATTCTGACATACATACCGTGATTTCATGATCTTCTATTTGATCAGCAGACATCATCTGTCTGCTACGTCTAGCTCTTCGGCGAGCTGCAGCATCTCCCTTGCCTTCATCTTCGGAATCTGAGAGACCATCACTGTACGGCTCTTCTGAAAATGCATTTGTAATATATTATTAATGAAGTAATCAAATGTATTTCATAAAACTAAAAAATCAAGAAACATAAGAAACATGTAAAATATACAATGTTTATTGAATAAGATTTTTGGATAATTTTTGTATCTGATACCTAAAGGCATGTATGGCTTAAATTAAAGGCCAGAAGGCAAGAGGGACAGAGGCAGACCAACAAAATGACACCAATAGGAATGCTTCAAAGTATAAAGGAATATTGCTTTACTACCACCTATTACGACAGAAACATCCTGTCTAAACCAACAGTGTTGTTGGTGATGATAAACCAAAAGGTCTATTCCTGCAAAGTTTCATGAGCTGCTAGTTGACACTGCTAAATGCCAAAGGGAAAATGGGCCAATGATTATGTTCATCTACATTGGATTGATATGATGGTGGCCATCTACATTTCATTCAATATGAAAGTTAAGGATATCATTGAATTCATTTATGATGTCTTGTTTGGCCTACACTACTGAAGATGCCACATGGTTGAAACAAGATTTGGACAACGTGACAATGATTATAAGTGGTGATTTCAACGTGAATTCCCAAGACAAAGACTCAACCATCGATAAGACATTTGGACAATAAATTTAATTTAAATTGAACACTGACAAAGGTCAGTCTAGAAGCAAATCCTATCGTAGACACAGTGTTCTCATGCCATTCAGAAAATATACACTCTAAATTATTTGATCAAACTTAAGTTATCATAATCAATGATATGGAAATATTAAAAATTTTTTATGTAATTAAAAAAATTATCTTAAATTAAATTCCACCTCACCATTTCTAATCTTAAAATAAATAAATAAATAAAAATTGTTAAAAGAAGCAATGCATAAAATCAACTTTTCCTAGGAGCTTAGAGGTTTATCACTTCTACTCAAGAGTCTCAAGCATCTTTTTTCCTTCATGTTTTAATCACATGATTTGAGACTTATTGTAACCACTGAAGTTTAGGGAAATTTCCCAAAGCTAGTTTTGGTGTGAATGTTCTATATATTTTATAAAATAAAACATTTTTTAATGTAATTGTAGTTGAAGACGTGATTTTATTCACCTTGTCTTTTAGTTGTTACAACAATACAAAAAGTATATTTATAAATGGATCCTTTAATTGTAGAAGAGAAAGCATGACTGCTTGGCCAACTGCAATGGATGCGCTGCAGGCACTAGGCATGCATTAAAACCTATGAATTCACATAATGAATGCTAAAAATTTGTATTATTCCCATTATTTTTGAAGGCATTTGTGTAAGATCTATTTACATTGTTGATGATACATAGTCTACTTATATACTACATAGATATTTTGATAAAACCACATTCTAGTACTGAACCAAACACAGGAATATTGACTATTGTCTTTCTTAACATGACATCTTAATATGTTCATTTTAAAATATTAATTTTAGTAGATAAATGTAGAGAAGATGACAATTATGACTTGATTTCACAAAATTACATGAGCTAACTAATATATACATTTACAAGATTTGAGAAACTTAGCTGTTTATCATTCCACAATGATTCTTTCTTTGATATTTGTCTAGCATTGTATAACCATAACCTTTTCTTTTTAGTGAGTGGATTGTTTAAGGTATATCGCCAATCATATACACATATTTCACATTCAATAATATCATAATTATAGAAATGCGAATCACAATTAGATACTTTTCATACACCTCTCAACTACATGTTTACACCACTTCTGAAATGTATCATCACCTTTTGGGGTTGAAAGAAATATCTTCCTTCTTGAAAACTGTCTTGTAGCCAAATTAATAGGCAGGTACCAAGCAATGAAACATTTTCTTGTGTTATAATCTGACTCATATATACAAAACCGATTACCTTCTTACCGAAATCTGAATGACTCCCTCATTATTTAATAAATAATTATTCTAAATAACAATGACATGAGATCTCTTAGTTACAGGATCAACTGAAGCACTGATTTAAAAATGTGTTAAATTTGATCACCCATTTTGCTCCATTACCAAAAAATTCAAATATGCAAATCATACTTCTCCACTAAAACTTTGAAAACCCAGACAACTAGTGATCACCATGCTGCACCATGTGGCCAAAGGGTGAAAAACCCTAAAACACAAGAGACTATGCCAAATACTTATTGAGTTATCACACTTTCTCTTCTACAATCAATGATTCTTTGGATGTGATGCAATCAACACAAGGTAACCATTTTGAAAACATTAGTGCTACAACAGCAACAGCACATACTTTCTTGCATTATTTCTAACTTAAGCGATTTTTGAAAATTCAGAAAGTTAAATGAAAATGATACCTGCATCATTTGTTAAGCATCCTTTACTCTAAGAAAATAATTTAATTTTGGAACTGTTTACGAGAATAAAAAAAAAAAAAAAAATTGGATTAACTTCTAGCAGAGATTATGCAGACACTGTGTTTTTTTTAAAAAGAATTGTACATAACCTTATTAAGAGATATAACTTTTTCTAATGTTTTAGCCTTAAGCCGCCATCCTGATTGAGGTTTTTCTGGGTTTACTCAATTACTTACGGCATATGCCGGGATGGTCCCTAGTATTGCATCCCAGATGTAAATGTAAATATACCCCCCTTTTTTATTGTTCACAGTTGACACATACCAGGTAATGACAACTGACATTTCGGGCGAATTTAGAATTGTTGATTCTAAGTGGAATATGAAGGAGCTCTTTTTTTTATCTTGTTTTTTAAGAATGTTCCTTATATCATGTCTTTCTATTTTGCAAAATTTAAAGAATAAACAAAAAATGACAATAAATTCATTTGGCTCGCACAGATAAATTAATGTAGATGGTAGCCACAAATTGATTTTTTACCTCCGTGACATGAAATGTCATCCGGACGCTTCAACTGTAATTTTTAAAATTGTGAATTCATGAAAGTGGTTAGGCGGAAAAGCAGAAATAATAAAGAAAAATTTGGAGCCATTTTTGGGAAAATAATGGTTTAAAAATTGCTTATATTTCATGCAAAATTATGTTAAGACTATTCATATTACCAAAAGCTCGTCTTTGAAGCACACATTTTCTCGAGGGAAAAAAATATGTCTTCAATAACATTGTAGTTGCAGAAGACACAAAATAAGTTGAACTATTACAATTTATGAAAATGAAAGATTTTGACAAGAATGAGCCTTGCGCCACTTTTTGAAGCATTCTTTACGCTATCCAAGGTCAATGTTTAATCAAAAAAGTTGGGTCCATCTTCAAGAAAATTTTTAAAATGTGAAAGCTTTATGTGAAGTACCTCTAAAAATGAAAATATCCATTTTAAACTCGCAGAGCCTTGAGTTCGTCAGTCAGAAAATATAAATTTTGGAGAAAATTGTCTGACTGGCTGAGGTGCTAGTGTTGAAAGATGGACACACATTTTGCTATCAATTGCTTTTTCAATATCGTGGACCCACAAAATGTGGATTCTAACTATACAACATCATAGAGGAAGTAAATTACTATATATAGAGATATATAAAGGCGATAAATCTCATTATATATTACTATATAACAAGATTCATCCACTTTTTCATTCGCAGAGCCCAACAATAAGAGTTTTTCTGTCCAAAAATCGCCGATTTCCTCCTAATGAAATTAAAAATATATGTAGCTGAGCGAGGCTACGGCTCCCAACACACGCTAGCACACACGCACGCACCCCCCCCACCCCCCCACCCCCACACACTCCTCGTATCAGTTGCACAAAGAAAAATTTTAAGACAATGACCACTATTTAGATAAAAATTCTGCTATCTAACCTGCGCCACTGCCTGGGCTAGTCCCATCCTCAAGTTGTTTTCTGAGTTCTTCAATTTCCATCTGAAACTGTCGCAGAAGTGCATCTTTTGGATCTTCATTAACACGAGCTCTATTCTTAATGTTCTTTGCACGACTTGCATATCGCAGGGTGCTGATAGTTTCATCGTAATTGTAATCTGCAGGGCCCACATTTGCTACCTAAAATAATGTTTATTTATTTATTTATTTATACTGATTAATTTTTCTAGAATTTCAAAACACAACTGCACAAGTATATAATATAATATTAGAAAACAAAACTAAAGATTTTATTATAATAGATGGATTAAAAATTTGTTTGTATTGCTTACCATTACTGTCTTGGAATTACCACCCAAAGAGTCCTGAAGCAGACGAGTCAATTTTGAATTCCTATAAGGAATATGTGTACTTTTACCATCTACCAATGCTGAAATGACATTGCCAAGAACTGATAATGATAAATTAATCTTTGTGGCTTCTTTAAATCGCTGTCCAGTGGCTCCAGTCTTACTCTGCCTTTCTGAACCCTGTAATTCAATAGGGTAAATTAAAATATCAACCTCTTCTTAACATTGCATATTTTGCAATATTTTGACTTGTCACTTACAGCTAAATCCACAAGATGAAGTTTTCCCATCTTGATGTGTTGTTTGCCATCATCACCCATGTCACCATTTTCAATAGTAATGGTAAAGATTGCATGTGATCGAGAACTCTGTGCGTTCATAGCAGTAGCTCCAACCATTCCTAATGCATTCAAGGGAAAAGTAAAAAATTTCAAACAATTGCATAATATATGAATACTTTCATTACATTATGGAATATGTAGTTAAATTAAAATTGTTCTAGTATATTTTTCAATATTTGAAATATTAGATAATAATTGATTGATTGTTTGCTGACTTAGTTATTTAATCAATTAATTTATAATAAGTAATAATTTATTTATTAATTTATTTCTATTATTGATTGTTGATTAGGGTTCACAAGCCCTTGAACAGTGAAACATTGGGCCATGAGTGATGATTTAATGAAGAGATAATAGCAATAAAAGGAATTAAGGGGGGGGGAACCTTTTTAACCCCAAATTTATATAATTTAATAAAATTGCCCGGGATCAAACCCAGCCCCTAGTAGTGAAAGGGGTAGACCAGTGCTTTTATTGGAGATAAGATCCCACACATCCTTCATCCTACCATGATCAAAGTACTTAAAACAGAATAACAAACAAGAATCAATTATACAGTGCACCTTTCTCCTGATATGATTTTTGATGATGTCAAGAAAGTGAAAAAAGTGCTTCATCTGGTGTTATCTATGATAATCTAGACTATGACACATGAGGGGAAAGATAAAACGTTCTTGAAGAGCATTGAAACATGGCTTTGGAGGAAAATAGAAAATAAATTACGAGGATGGAGAGAATGATAAAGAAATTCAAAATTTAAATAATCCTTATATGAACAAAAAATCAAACTGTTGGAGATTCATTTTGAAAAACTCTTAAAGTTAACAGAAAATAATAATTGAAGGAAATATAGAAGGTAGTACAAGAAATTAAGAGAAATAAAACACTTGGTGTGGAGATGTCAAGGAGACTGGACAAGGTGTGGAGGGAAATATTCATTTGACTCTGCAAAGATTTATAACTGATGATGATGCTCTCACTAAAACATCAATTTTTCTTCAATTTTCGCAGTTATCATTCTGCCTACCTTCAATCTTCATCATTCTCTTTGTTGGCAACTCGAGACTAGCCATTTAGATTAAGACTCTTTATTCAATAATCTACTTTTTAAACCTAATATATGAATACTAGGTAATACTATGCAGTCTCACTCTACACACATTTTCTCTCCACATTTCCAAAAAAGGAATTTATTTGAATCATTTTACAATATTTAACTAGACAGCAAATCTGAGATTAATGGGTTCCAACCAAATAAATATGCTTTGCATTACTGGCTCAATATCAGTATGGAAACATTCATATATTCATATGAATATTCACACTAGATGTCATGTTTCATCTGAGGTGTGTTTTACTATACTTAACAGAAATATTAATAAATATTTTAATTGAATGATACTCACTATTCTTTTTACCCAAAGTCATAATTCGCTCCATGTCATCTGCATTATTGACTACATAGCCAGATAGATCACGAATATACACTCCAATATCTGGACGTTCCTTCACTTCCAAACGAATATTCTGATCTTTTCCTAGTAGGTCACGAATTTCTTCGTTATAAATCTCAATGTAAGCAACACGGACAAGAAATCTACAAAAATTTGAATATAAATTTATTATAAAACGAGTAACTTTAAATAAAAAATTAACAAAATATTCCTATAAACAATTCTACTTACTTTTTCTGTTCTTCAGCTTTTGCTATGTGACCAAAAATATGGGCAAAAGAATTAGGAATAATGCCTTTGAGTTCAGGAGCTGAACAATTACCCTCCATTGTGTATGTTTTACCAGTTCCTGTTTGACCATATGCAAAAATTGTTCCATTATATCCTTGTAGAACTTTGTCAACAATAGGTCGGGCAGTTTCATTGTAAACATCCAACTGCACAAAAGAACATTCACGCTTTGTTCATATAATAATAAACTATAGATTCAACCAACTTGAACTAATCTCTCTCTTGATTCATTGTCTTATGATTTTTTACTTTAACATCTTCCAATCTACTACTAGTCATGCAAATCATGTAACTCAAAGAACAGTGTTGACGAAAGAGAACTTTTGTCTTGTTCATTTCTCTAAGAGAAAACTTCACTGAATTCTTAACAAGATATAGTTCAGTTACATTACCTGTCTTGAATCTGTATCAAAAACAGCATCAAAAGTGAATGTCTTTGGAGGTTCTCCATCAGCTGCTTGAGGATTTTCAACTGATACACTGTTGTTCACAGAATCCACATTCGTAATCTGGCGGTATCCTGACTCTGCTTCTTTTTCACTCAAAGGGCGAATACGTACGACTACTCTCACGTTTTCAACGACTCCGTCATCTAATAACTTCTAAAATGTGAGGTCAAAAGACAAATAGGGCAATAACATTTGCTGAAAATGATTTAATTCAAGAGGTGTCAAGTGATTTTTCTTTTCACATAATAATGATGATGATTCTATGTAAGTACAAAAGTTGGTTAATAGTGTAATGTTAATAAAACTGAACTCTGGAATGGGGAAAAATTATGACATGCAATAAATATTTGAAGAATTTAGAATCAGAAAAAAATATATAATTTAAAGAATAAAGTCAAAAAAATGAAAACTGAATAGTAACATGCGAAGTCATATACTTACGGGCATTTTTATGAGATATTCAGTAATTACAGTTTTACATTTAAAGTATTCGGAATTCAAGTTCTCGTCGGTATTGATTTAACGTAAGAGAAAATCATGACAGCATTGTCAGCTCTTGCAACATTCTGTCATTTGCTTTCGACCCTGTCTGTCATATTTTAGACAACTTCACGCACTAATGAGTCCAAAAGTAAATATTTTGTGAATCTAATATTTTTAAGGGTTCTTACGATAATATACGTATACATTCATGCAAAGACAAAGGATAATGTCTTTATAGAAAATAGCAATAAGCGCGACACGAATACCGTATATTTGGTCATACTGATGCCCTGCAGCCGTTGCTATGGTGTTGCTAAACAAATGAAAAACAAGAGAAGACTGTGATCCGTGAAGTTTTTCGATTTACGATGGAAGTTTATTTTGATATTACAATTGATTATAGCAAACGACTTTTAATAAGATAGTCAACTCTCATTGTTTTTCCCTGTGACATTAACTTTTAGGTGATTTGTAGCAGTCAGCGCCCTTTAACTGAATGTTTACAATGAAATATGTGAATAACATTATAACCTGTGAGTGAAGGCAAGCCAGAAGTAATAAATAACTGAAGATTTAATGTTTCTCAATAGATATGGGTTCCATTGATTCTTTAAATGACCTTGCAAATGCATTAGAAGTTTTCTTTAAAGGGGTTTGTACTTTCATTCATTTGTGGTAGAAAACTGTGTTGATAATCATAACAGTCAGAGGATGCTGTGTGCTTTCCTTCTTAATGTTGCAGCTCTCAGAATGTGGTTTTTTGAACTCATATTCAGTCCAGCTACAAGTGGCCACTGTTGATTTTGTTGTGCAAATCAAGTTTCATTGTCTAATGTATCAGTTCATGAAAACTTTACAGGTGTGTGTGAGAACTTTCCAGGCAAGTCATAAATCAAAATTATAAGGAATTATTATGAACTTAATTGAAAAATTAATTTCTTCTAGGCATTGTTATCAAGAACAAGTATTCCTGGACATGAAAGCTATCTTGATGTTGGAGTGCAAACACCATCTGATTTTAATTCTGTATTTATTGAAGTAAAGCAGAGTGATGTTAATGAACATCATGTGTCAGATCAACTAGGATCTCTTGTTGAAGCCTGTGTATTTGAAAAATCAGGAGATGCCATTGATTGGACTGACCCAGAAGCTTCTGAGAGTATGAAAGATCAAAATGCAACTTTTGTTGTGCAAAGCAATGGTAATGGAACTTCAACGGACATAATTGTTACCTGTCATCCTGCTACACTGGCTGCCATTACTGGGGAGAATATAGTTGCATCCACTGAATCCATTATTCAGGAAACTGATGATAAAAAACTGACTCTACCTTGTGATAGTGTAGACAATTTTAGAAACAGCCCAGTGGATGCTCAGGACATTACTGTTGATTCTGTGTCTGATAGAGATTTGTCTATTTGTGAAAGAACTAAAAATTTAAATATTTGTAAAGAGCGTTTCATTGAAGTGAATAATAGTGAAACTTTGGTTGTTGAGAGTGAAGAAAGAAATGAGGAAATAAAATCTTTGAATACAGATATGAATCCACTAATTTTGAAAACTTACATCGAAGAAGAGACTGTTTTGAATGATAATTTGAGTGTCATGCATATTGTAGTGGCTTCTGACAATTCAGATAAGCCATCGGTTAATGTGAAAACGGAAAAAGAGAAAAGAAAACCATTCAAATGTAAGGATTGTGACAAATCTTTCACAACAACTCAGAGTTTGGAGGTCCACTTAAGTCGTAAACATGTTGCCAAGGAGCAGTGCGACATGTGTCCCAGGGTAAAGCATGTTTCCTTTATGTTCCTTGATACCCATGGCATAAGTAAATAGTGTCACTTCATTCAGTGATATTATTTTAGCCTGTTTATGTAACTTGCTTAAAGTTCTGAAGGTAAAATTTTGAATTTTGTTTTATAATTTCCCCATAAACTCTGTGATAATTAGTCAATTTTATCAGCTTGTGACATCTCTTTCACAATGTGAATTTGCTCTGTGTTAAATATTAAGAAAAAGTTTAAAAGTTGGAGAATTATTTATTGCAAAACGTTTTTCAGAGTTTCAGCTCAATTCAAAGCTTGCAAGAGCATTGTCGACTGGAGCATGGAGGAATGGGTTGCTTTAATTGTTTACTGTGCAACAGACGATTTATGACTAAACTTAGCTACAAACGACATATGGATACCCATGTTGGAAAAAAAGAAGCTGTGTGTGATGTGAGACCTATTTCTTTGATTAAAATAGTATAAATAAAATCAAATTCTTTCAGTTTTTGGAATAAGCTTTGCTATAGCTTATTCATTTCTCGTTCTATTTTGAGAGGTTGCTTTGAGAACTAAAATTCTAGTTTAATTACCAGTACTTACAAACAACAAAAATATGGAAGTGGAACTTGCATAACGTTTCGTATTGTGATTAAATGTTATAGATATTTTAACCATAAGGTCAGAGACACACGAGTGCACTTTAATGAACGTTAAAATGCATTCGTTGCAGTTTTACAGATGTGAATGGGGCATGGCACATGAGTGAGCTGTGCAGTTTCCATTATCCAACACTAATGTGCCACAAACAGTGCATGTGTAAACATTACAAGAAATAAAAATTGTAAATAAACCGTTGAATTCTATCACAGAATTTGTTTTCGGAGTAGAATAGTTTGATGTATCATAGTATTTAGATTTAATGTATAAAATTACTCTCGATTGTTGCAGATGTGTGGCAAAACTTTTAGCCGAGCAGATTATTTGAACAAACATTATATGACTCACAGTGGAGCGAGGCCATTAAGTTGCAGTCAATGTCCTCGCAAGTTTATTAGCAGTTCGCATTTGAAGAATCATGAAAAGGTGTGAATCTAACTCAAATGTGAAACTAAAATTTTGAGAATGCTTTAGTGCTTCAATTACTACTGAGGTGTTCGTGAATTTCCTACTTTATCCTTTAGTAAAACTCTTTGCTCCCTGATTGGTATCTAGTTTTCTTAGTCCATTTCTTCACCTCCTACTATTGTGTCACTTCAGTACGTTCCACAATGCAATATGTTTAAGTCTCCCCTTATGCTTTTAGTACACATAGTATTTACAATATTCATTACCTCTTTCAAGCTGAAATGTGACATATATTCATCTCTCTAACATCCTCTTTTATTTCTGAAATGTGATCATGAATTTGAAATAAATAGTACAGACAATAGTTGGAAAAAAACGTTTATGTAAATGAAAGAAGGGTAAAAGTTTTTGAAGTAATTTAACAATATGTATGGTTACTTACATTTGTTACAGGCAAGACAAATTTTGGAAGAACTTTTTTCCATTAGGAGAACATAGAAAATTATGATAAGCGAGCCTACTTTATTTGTCAAGTAAATCACCAGAGAAAATGTTTTGTCAATTTTTTATTGCGACTATTTTGTAACTGGCTTTATTTTTTAAGGTTTTCTAACACTGAGTGAAAAATCCTTTTTCAACTGATCAGTGCAATTAGAGAATTGAATAGTGTACGTGAAAATTAGGTCTAATACAGAATTTTTTTGGCAGTCTCAGATTTCACGATTATAAGAATGGTAGTTGCCAGGGGGCACCCAGATAAAAGCAGGGGCCTGGGGCAGTTGATCCATGGGAGCCCCTCATTTCAAACAAAACAATTTCTCCATGCATCAGAAATAACAGCTTTAAATTTGGATTAGAGGAATACATTTTTTATTTCTTTTTGGGGCCCCACCTGAGTTAGGGTCTGGGGCAAGTTGCTCCAGCTGTTCCCTCCTTTTGGTCATTCCTGGGAATTGCTCACTTTATTTAGAGTAACTGGATCTTGCTTAGATAATGCAAGGCGGATCACTCAAGATATTTTTGGGTAGGTTTCAAATCTTGATTCCGGTCAGAACAGTCAGAATGTTACCTGCAGATCAATGTACAATGTGTAATAAAATTAATTTTAATTTTTAAGTTCATAATTGGTTTTGGAAAATAATAGAATTGCATAATAAGAACTCTTGATACCCATTTTTATTTGAATTAATTTATTTGCTATATGGATTCAGCTTTGATTCTAATGTTTGCATTTCAGACCCACACTGGTGAACGTGAGCACTTATGCAAAATTTGTCCCAAGTCATTCAGTAGAGCTGATAAGCTTAAAGAACATACTCTTCGGCATCTTAACATAAAAAGGTTTCATTGCACAATATGTAAACGAACATATGCAGAGAAACGTGACTTAACGAAGCATATGCGTGCGCATGAAAAGTGAGAAAGAAACGAGTGTTTACGTGAGGGATGTAAACCCAAGATGCCTTATTGTACGAGAATAGAAGACCATGAAGTTCTAGTTTCTGTGTAGTGCCAGGCAAGAAACTTTAATGTTCAGGTGCATTGTTTGGCATCTGCAAACTTTGAAAGTGTTGATTTTTAGATTTTAGTGGCAATTGTATAAAATGAATGTGTAGTGTAAAGTTATTGTTTTATATTTCAGGAACATTTTTTTTTTTTTGAGAATGATTTGTTTACAATGGATTCTTAATGAATTCTTTATTATATCATGATATGTTCCACGATATGTTTTTGTACAGTATTTATAATAAATTATTTTGTTGTTAATAGGTTTATAAAAAAAAAGATACTTCATTTTAATCCACAAGACTGTAATTACTGCTCCCTTGACTAATATCTGAACATATGTATGCATTAAGAAAAAGGGTAAAGAGATCACAGTTAACAATAACAGGGTTTTAAAGCTCCCCCTGAATACTTGTTGTGGGGTTATCGGCATTCAGTTATCACACACTTTTAAAGTGCTCTTAATGTGGAAATATTTTATGCTGCCTGTAGAACTGTTTGATCCACTGCTGTATGTAATGCTTATGAAACTCTCTTGCTTTAATCACAGATGCAGGATCAGCAGGATTTCTAGCCCTCAAATCCAAGTGATGGGGCACCTTCGGGGAAAAATTTCCCTAAACTATCAGGAAACCTGGAGAACCCCACCCCACCCCATGGATCCAACAAGCCATTACTGTAAAAAAAAAATTAAAACATTACATTTTATGTGTGATGTTTTATGAAGTGATAAAGGGTTTCAACCGCTACTTTCCCACGAACATAAAAAAAAATTTAAAATTTTCAATGGTACTTCTGAATTTTGACACACTTTTTATCAATTATCATTTCAATATCCTTGGGGAAAATACTTCAAAATCTTTTATGTAAATTAAAGTGCTTAATCTTTTTATCACTTGATTTTTAAAATCCTGAAGTTTTTCTTTAGTTAAGGAAGTGAGTGGTATGTGGGAGTAGGGGAGCTAGTTGGTTGGGTGGATGAAGTAGGCATTTTAGCTTAATGGAAGGGGGCTTTGCAGAGTAGATAGCATGACTCAGCATCCAACAAGTTTTTGTTTTGATACTGTTATACAATAAGCTATCATGGTATAATTTAATCACTAATGAATTGCTTTCATTATCCTTCACTTTTAAGACCCTGTTCAAGCCATCCAAATGATGTTTAAAATCATTGCATTTAAGATTTTTTAAAAAAATTATAAAATAAACTTTTTAAAATCTATGAGTCTTCATAATTTTGCATTATTTGTTAGGCTAGCTTCACATTTTGAAAAGTGACTTAATGAACAACAGGTGTCAAGAGTTTTTTGAGCATTTTTCAAATGGTTTTTTCTCTGGGGAAATTTCTTTTTGATTTATCGGGGCCCCAACAAAAAAGGGTTTTTTCTTTCCTTGTAAAGGTTAGACCGTTTTTGGAGAAGCTAATAAATACAGATCTTCTACTTTGAACTAAATTTTACCAAAGCAAAAAGTGAAAAAGGAAAACACATTTTAAAAAAGAAAGGGAAAATAAGGCCTTCCAAACCCAAAACTAAAATGATCTTTAAAACCATTCGATGTCTTAAAATACTCCTAAAAAACTATTTGGATGCAGCAAAAATTTTTTCCCCAAAAATTTTTTTTTCAAAAATTCTTTTTGGGGGGTCAAACCCTTTTTCCCAATTTTGTGCCGTAGTATTTTTTGGAAATTTCCCATTAAAGTTTTTCCCAATCCCTAAAAGGTATCTTTTGGAAACATATACATCACCATCTCTGTGCAAGCCTAATATAATATATGGGACGAAATTATTCCTTTTTTTGGAAATGCATCAAGTACATACATTAAAACTTTTTTCCTTGGGGGGTTCTGCTTGTTACCTAAACCAGCCATTTTCCCAATTGAGGGCGGGCATCTTTTTGGGATTCGGCCCTTTGTTTTGCCCGTGTAATTTGTGTACACTGATAATGCTTTGAAAAGTGATGTCAGTAGTATTTTGTCACTGTAAGAGGAGTTGGAAGGGGAATCTAAAAGGGCCGGGAAAATATGAGATATGATTTAAAGTGAAGTTTTTTTCTTTAACGCTTTAAAATACCACAAAAAACAAAATTATAAAAGTTTATCATGTTTTAAGTTTTCCCAGTTAGTAGTTTTGATGCCCTTGGCACCTTTTCCCTGGTATTTTAAAGTTTTTTTTTAATTTCCCAAACACCCCATACAATTACTGAACAAATTTTAAAGCCCTATACTTAATACACAAAAATTTGGGGGATATGTGAAAGGGCCAAGAAATTGTTTGGGTATGGATAATTTCCCTTTTCCCCAAATTAAAAGAACATCTTTTAAAATTTTAGTAAGCCATCTTCTTCTTTTTTATATTTTCCAAAATTTTCCCAGTTTTTTTTAAACCAAATCAAACTTTCTGGAAAAAAAAAAAGAAATTTTTTTACAAAACAAAAGTGAAAAAATTTTTATTCAAAAAATTCCCCTAAAACCCCAAAGAACAATTTTTTTAAATTTTGGTTGATTTCATACTTTCCCATATGTGGTTTGGAAATCTGAATTATTATAATTTTTAAAAATTCCAAAAGGCACTAGCCCAGGAAATTGGAAGATTGGGGCTGTTTACAATGCACTTAAAAAAAGAAATTTTGTTTAAAATTAAATTTTTTTTCTGAGGTTTTTTAAAAACTAGAAAACCTTTGGTAATTTTTTCCCCAGGCAATTAAAATATAAGGGTTTTATAGGTCATCTAATGGAATATTTGGAAAAATATTTCCCATTCCTTTTTATTGCTCTTTGTTACCCCAACCCCTTGAACTTTTTTTGGGGGGCCCTGTTGTTCAAAATTTTTCCAACCCCCAATGTTTGGAAACATTTTTAAAAAAAGGGGAATGGCCCCAAATTTGAGACAAAGGGATAGGAGGGAAAAAAAAAATCCCCCTGCAGTCGGCCCATTGTCAAGTACTTCAAGTATCTCCCAAAATTGATCAAAAAAAGACTGATCGGTTTATCAAACGCTGACCTCGGGAATTTTCACCCAGGTTTAAACCAACCATTTGTTTTGGATAAAAACCTGACACCAACTGTTTTGTTGCAGATTTGGGCATCGTTTTTGGTATATCCTTCCCCGCATAAAAACACATTTCATACTTTGTGAATAATCTAACAGTTACAAACAATTTGGTTAATGCATTATCTTCCATAGGGTTTTTATTAAAACTGTGGATCAAAACCTTGAAAAATTTAAAAAAAATATAAACAAAAAAGGGAAACCCTTTTTAAAAATTCAAATCAAAAAAATGCAATTTTATCTTATCCTTTCCCAAAACACAAAAAAAATTTTTGAAGATGTAAAATTTTTTTAAACAATTTGAAAAAAGATATGGTTTTTTTTACAAAAAACAAATTTCTTATACATTTTTTGTTTTTTGAAAATTTTTTTGTCTAAATTTTGGGGATTTGAGCTGGTACACATTTCTGTTTATAAAACTTGAAATTAAATTAACCGTCAATTTGTATTTCCAAATTGGTTTAAAAAAATAAAAATTTTTATTTTGTTTTACTGTTGAAGCGTCCCCAACCTTTTTGGCCCAAAACCTTTTTGCAGGGCCCATCTACGCCCTTTAGCGCCCCGGAGAAAGGGGGTGTGGGTTTTTTAGATAACGCCCCCAAAAAACCCCCGGGGACCCCCGACCAGGCTCCACGGGGGCCGGGCGCGGCGACCGCCCCGGGTGTTTGTTTACGGGAAGGGGGAGGCGTTCGGGAAAAATTTCCCATCAAAATTTCCCAAGGACGCGAAAACCCGGTTGGGCAATTTATTTTCGGCGAGAAATTTTTTGGAAAAACACGCTTAAAATTTCAAAATTTTAAAAACTTTCCTTGGGGGAAATTTGGGGGGAAAGGGTTGGGGCGCTGAGACGCGGGGGGCAGACAAAAGGGGGGGGAGGTTTTTGGAAGGGGGCCCGGGGGACCCCCAAGTCGTCGGACACAGGGCGGGACGCCGGGTTGGGACGGTGGGACGCGGAGGTCACCCGGTTGTGGGCCCCAGGATGGCGCGAAGTAGCATGATTAGAGTGCGATTTGTGGAAATTACCCACCGCGTTCGGGGGGGTTAAAAAAAAAAGAACTTTATCTAAAATTTTATTTGTTTTTTGCCCCTTTACGCCCGCGCCGTGTTGGGGGTGCGTTCAAAAATTGGTGGATCTGTCGTCACCGATCTGCCCTCCCACCCCCCGACTCCCAGCTGATGTCGTGGTCAATTACTCTTTGAAGGGACAGGCTGGGGGGGAAAACCCACCCCCCCCCCCCAAAAAGGGGCGTGCCCAGAAAAAGGGGGGCCCAGCTGTTTTGCCTGTTTGGGGCCCTTTCACCCCGCGTCCCCCCCGCCGAGGGGGGATTTTTAATAATCTTTTTACCCCGACAGCCCAAAACAAACTTTCATTACGCCCTTGGGGCTTACCTGGACTGTTGTCAAATTCAGAAGGCGGGCCCCGGCTTTTTCCCCCTTTTTTTTTTATTTTTGGCATCTTTTTTTTGCTTTTTTTGTTTTAATTTTGACCTTATTATTTTTAAAGGGTTCAAAAAAAAAAAAATTTAAAAAACTAAAGTCAGATAAAAAAGAAATTTACCTTTTTTAATTTTCCCATTAAATTTACTTTTTTTTGTCTTTAAATTTTCCTTTTGACCTTTCCCCATGGGGCCACGCCCGCCCAAACCCCCAAAATTTCATTTTTCTCCCCGTCACCTGGGGTTTAGCCAAATTACAGCACAGGTGGGGGGCCCCAAAATTTTTCCCCAAGGGGGGGCCTAATTAGTATCTTTGATCCCCCAGTAAAACGCCCCCAAAAATTTTGTCTTAAAAAAAATTTTTATTTTAAATTACTTGTATTGTTGCACAAAAAATTTAATTTTTTATAATTTTAAAACAAGAAAGGGATGGAAGGCCCGGTTACAGGTTAATTTTTGTGGACTGTTTGTATAAATTATTTTATTTTTTTAGGAGTGTTCCCATTTTTTCTTGTGTTGGGAAAATCGAAAAAGCTTTCAAAAAAACGGGAAATCGCAGTTATTAAAAATGCTGGACAAAACGGGTGAACGTGGGGGGTGATGACAGCTCAGGGGGGTTATCTGCGTGAAATCACCTTAAGTGATCTCGGGATTCAAAGAAACAAGGAAAATTTAAAATTTAAAAAATCAAATTAAAAAACCAGTTTTTGGGGGAAATGGGGGAAATGGAAAAGAAAATTAATTTGCGATTTTCAGAAAAGAAAAGTGTCGGGAAAGATTTGATAGATTAGAAAATTTTAATCTAACCCCAAAACAAAATTGGGGAAAATTCGACCAAATCGGACCCTTTAAAAAAATCAACTCGAGGTGGGGGGGAGAAATTGGGGAACCCCCGTTGAAAGCTAGGCAAAATTTGGGGAAATTTCCCAAAAAAACGAAAAAATTTTAAAAAACCCAGTCTAAATTCAAAAAAATTAGAGAAAGGGACAATAAAATGGAAGGCGTGTTGTGAGTCAGAAAGGGAAACATTGCCGGGTTACAGGGGGGAAATGAACGGAAATTCACTCGGTTGGAAACAAAATTTTACTCTGAAGAAAAATTCACGAAAGGGTAGAAAAATTAAAAGATGGTGATAGTAGGAGGAAATTTTTAAAGGAAACTAAACAAAAGAAAAATAAAAAAAAAATGTGATTAATCGGAAAAGGAAAAGTACAAAAAAAAGGAAAATCCCCAATTACGAATTACTGGGTTCTGGTTTTAAATTTTGTGGGCCCCTCCTCAGAATCTTTGCTTTTCGGGGAAATGGGACAAAAATCCAAAAGTTTTTGGATCGTGCCGAAATTAAATTTGAAAAGGCTTCCGCCTCATTAAAAAAGTTTATGCAGGAACTTTTACGGGGTAACCCCGCACATGGCTCACCGGCCTTTTCCCAGATTTTGGGGAAATTTCCCGAACCCGTTTTTTTTTCCGTTACTGGGGAGGCAGCGACTTGAGTTCGAGAGAAAAATTCTCGGGGTAGAGGGGAAAAACAAAAAACCAAAATCATATTTAGATTAGCCATTGGAAAAAATTTCGCTTTTAAAACTTGTGCCCGGGACAGATTTTTAAAAAAGTTTTACCCCCTTTTAAACCCAAAACTTTCCTACTTACTTAAAAAACCCTTATTAACAGTGTACTTTTGACAATTTTGATCTTTTTCAAAAATTTTCGGGGCCAATTTGATAAAAGCGGTCAAACCCTTATGAAGAAAATTTGGGGAGAAATAAAGGTTTTTCGCCGGGGAAGAAAAACCCGGAACGGGGCAGTCGGGGCGGTGATGATCAGGGTCAGAGGAAGGGGGGAAAACCCCCGAAACCAAATTTAAAAGGTAATAATACCAACTGGAAATGGACATGGTTTCCCCAAAAACCCCGAGCCCTTAAAAATTAGAACCTTTTTGGGTTTTTTGGGATTTTAAAACCCGTTATCCAGAATAAAATATTCAATCTTTCCAGTCAATTTCCTTTTTGACCTAAACGAGGGAAAAATTTAAATTTAATGTCAGAGAACGAGCGGAAAATGTCCGGTTGTGGAGTTTTTTAAAAATCCAATTTCAAGCCTTAGAAACGGGGCAGTGAAACCCAGTGAAATTTTCCCTGGAAGTTCTCTCAAAACTTTTTTAAAAAAACCATTAACCCTTTTTCCCCTATTAAATGTTTTTTATTGAGTGGAAAAAAAAAAATAAACCAATTACTATCAGGTTTATTTTCTTTAAAAAGGGGGAAAATTTTTATTTGTTTGTGCCATTTTTTGGATCATAAGGATCTGAATTAGACTTCTTGGGGTTGTTTTTTAAAAGGAAAAAAATGGGGTGGATTTTTCTAGGAATTTGTGTTGGTGAAATGGAAAAAAAAAGGACGACGGTGATGAAAAAATAAAAATTTTTTACGCTCCGGGAGTATGGGGATGACGGAGGGGGGTCAAGCCGGTCCCATAAGACTTTTCTGACCACAAAACGGTCCCAGCTGAAAAGAATTTTCCCTAAAAAATTTTAAATTTTTTTTGTCTCCTGTACGTCCTTTTAAAAGGACTTTTGTTTTAAAATTAAAACCCCGTTTCCCTTTAAATGGTGTCCATTCCACAGTCAGGGGGGAAAATAATTTAAACTTTAAATTTGGGTTAGCGAGGATAATTAAAAGATCTGTAACACCCTTTTTAAAACCCCAAATTGGGGTATTAAAAAAAAAAAAGAGGGGGGGAAAGGGTTTTTTGGGATACCAGGATCCGATTAACTCCCCAAAAACGGGCACCTGGGAACACGGGTAAATTTTAGGGAAAATTTTAATAAAAAAGATTTTTTCGGCATTTTCAAGCTCGTTTAAATTTAAACCCCAAAACGAAAAATTTCCAGGGTTTTTTGTAAAAGGTTGACGTACGTCGGGAAAAGAATCCCTTTTTTCGGGAAAAACAAAGCACCCTTTTTATTCGTTGTTCGATGAAAATTAGGGTAATGAAAAAAATTTCGTCCCCCCCTTATATCAGATATTTTTTTCACCCAAAAAAATTTCGGGAACATCTCGGTCATTTAGAAAGTTTTTTAAATTTTTGTCGTACAAACATGGGGGAATCAAAAAATTTCCACAATTAGCAAAATTTCTTTTGGGGGGTTAAAGTTAAACAAAAGGGTAAATTGAAGAAGGTCAATCCCATGAAGTTTTCCCCAAAAAATCCCAAAAATTTAAAAAAGGTTTTTTAGGATGGCTCACAATCAAAATTTATTCCAGGTTACGGATTTTTTACGGCACCCCCCGAAAAACCCTTGAGAAAAGAAAAAAAGGCACGGGACAGATGAGAAAGAAAGGCTTTTAAAAAAATTTTTAAGTTTTTCCCCGGGCCCAAAATGAAAACCCCCCGGTTTTTTTCCCCACCATTTATTTAAGTTGACAGCCCCAACGTAGGCATTTTGTGTTTTATACAGCCACAAAAGATGACCCGGGTCTTAAAATTTTTGCTTCCCGCAGGTATTTGAGGTCTAGGGGTTGAAAATTACCCAATTACAGAAAAAGGGGGTTTTTATCAATTGTTGGGTTTTTTAAGAAAAGGGCGGGTCCTGGCTGGTAGGAAATTTTATTTACCCACGGACCAAAAGCTTTAAATTTTTTTCAAAAACCCCTTTGTTCTGCACCAACCCAGTTGTTACGGTGGTGCTCGGGCCTTTAATTGAAAAACCCGGCATTGCCCGGGGAATTTTAAAAATCCATTGCAGTTTTTTAAGCCCGGTTCCCCAAAATCCAAACCCAAAATAGAAAAACAGTGTATTTTTTTAAATCCCATTAATTTGTGCAGCCTACCCCGGAAAATCAGCCGGCCCTTAAAAGGGGTTACAGGAACAAGATGTGTGGAAAGCAAAACTTTTTTGCAGAATTTCTTTGATCAAATGCCCCACTTTTAAAAGTTAAATCAAAATGGGCAAAGTTAAACTTTCTAGAATTTTTGTTATGTTCCAAAAAAACCCCAATGGGGTATCTTTTTGGATCCTACAGAAATTACCCAACCCGTTTTGGGTTCCCCAAAAGCACGGGCTTTTGGGGGAACCCAGACCCAAAAGTACTTCAAATTTCCCTTTGGAAAGAAAGGGCCCGGGGACAAACTGGGCCAGGCCCAAAGTGTCACCGTCAAAAGACTAAAACCCCAAAGGGCCCTTAGAAGGCCCGATGAAACCTTATCGCATCAGCCCCAAATGAATTGGCCTGCCTTGATCTGCGGATGTTCCCTTTGCGAGGTAGGGTTTAAAAACCCACATCCTCAAAATTGATTCCTTTTTACGGTTTACCCTTTAACGGACCTCCCCAAATTGTTTAAAAGATTGACCCGGGGATTTTTTCAGACTGCAGGTCTTCCAGAAAATTTTGGATCAGCCCCCCCAATTTACGGAACTTTTTAAAAACAAAAACTGAAAATAAAGGGAGTCTCTTTTTTTTCCTCCATCAAAATTCCTCAATCAAACCCTTGAGGGGGAGAGGGCGGAGAAACTGTTTATTTGAAACATCCTCAAAATCATAAAGAATGGCCCCTACTAATTAGTAACAAATGACGGGATTAATTTATGGGAACATTATTTCTATTGGTATGACGCCGTATGAGGCTTTTCGGGAAAATAAAAATTCTTTTTTTTGTTGGCCCGATTTGGGGGAACAGGTCCCTAATTAAAACCCCTTTCCGGGATTAAATTAAATATCACTAAGAATGCCAGGAAAAGGGGAAACCCCGTAAAGGGAACCCACCACTTTAAAGGGGGACAATATTTGGACCCCCCCAGTTGGACCGCCTGCTGGATTATTCCATAAATTTTTTTTCCCCCCTTTCTGGGCCATTGGGTTTTTAAAGGGTTCCGGCCCCAAAAGTTTGCCCTTAAAAAAAGACTGGTCTCCCAGGGGGTTAAAAATTTTTAATTTTGACCTTTTAAAAAAAAACTATTCTGTAGATTTTTTAAACCCACTGATTGACAATTTTCCCGGCAAAATTTTTCCGGGAAACCCTTGGGGCCGGGACAGTTTAGGGCTTTTTCGTTAGAAAAAATTAAAAATTTTATTTTAAATTTTTTTATTTTTGTTAAATAGTAGTTAAAATTCCCTTTTTACTTTTATTTAAGTAAAGGGGTTTCCAAATTTTTTTTTAATATTGAATGTTTTTTTATTATTTTTTTTTTTAATTATTCACCAATTAGAAACTAATTTTTGGGAACGTTTTTTTTTTTTTTAACAGATAAAAATCTTAATTTTTTAAAATTAAAAAACTTTAAACCCCGATTTTTATTTTATCCGGGAAAGGGGTTTTGACTAACCGAATATTATTAAATCTTTATTTTTTTTTACTTTCAGAACGTCGTCCCCAACCGGGTGCGACCCAAAACCTTCCGGCCCTCTACCCCCCCCCAAAAAGCCGACAAGGGGGGGGTGGGGTTTAGATAACGCCTCCCAAAAACCCCCCAGGGACCCCGACCAGGCTTCCCCGGCGGGCGGACCGCTCCGTGTTTTTTAAGGGAAATTGGAGGAGAGCGTTTGGGAAAATTCCCTCAAATTTCCGACAAGACCTTTAAACTGAATTGGGCAAATTATTTTTTGGCGGGGAACCCAGTAACAAAAACGTCTTTAAAAATTTTGAAAACCGTTCTGGGGTTTGGGAAAAAGGTTCGTGGGGCTGAGACGCTGAGGGGGACAGGCGGGGGGGTCTTTGGGCAGAACGGGACCCCCAAAATCGTCGGACACGAGGCGGGGACCTTGTTGTACGGGTGGGACGCGGAGGTCATCCGGTTTGAGGCGCCAGGAAAGGGGAAGTAAAGATTAGGAAATCGATTTTTGGTATTATCGCCGCGTACATTGGGAAAAAAAAAAAACTGTAATGTTTTTTGTTTCTCTGCCGTTTTCGCCCGCGCCAAAATTGGGCGCAATTACGGTTTCGTTACGATCTGTCGTCACCCCCTCTGTCGTCCCGCTACCCCCGACGTCCCCCTGATGTCGTAATCTACTCTCGAATGGGGGCAGGCTGCGGGGGAAACCCCCTCCGCCCCAAAGGGCGTGCCGTCCGGGAAAAAAGGGGCCCAGCTTTTTGCCCTGTTTTTAGGGGTTTTACCCCCCGTCCCCTGCCCGCAGCGGGGATTCTAATAATCTGTCAATCCCACAGACAAAAAAAACATTTTTACCCCCTTGGGGTTACCTGGACTGTTGTCCCATTCAGAAAGGGGCAGGCCCCATTTTTCCCTTTTTTTTTTATTTGTTAAACGCATCTCTTTTTTTTCTTTATTTTTTTAATTTAAATTTTATCCTTTTTAGTTTTTAAAATTGCAAAAAAAAACAAAAGGGGTTTTAAAAAAAGGAGGTCAGATAATAAGTTAAAAATTTTCCATTTTTTAATTTTCATTAAATTTTTCATTTTTTTTTCTTTAAAAATTTTTTCAAATTTTCCGTTTTGCCCCTTCCCTCCCCAACCCCAAATTTCAAACTCACCGTCACCGGCCAGCCCAAAAAAGGGACAGGTAGGGGGGGGGCGTTAAAATTCTGAAAAAAATTAATATCTTTATGTTGGGAAATTTTTTTTCCACTGTTACAGTTTCAGCATTGACTAAAAATATTTTCTAAAAGGGAAAAAATAAATAACAACAGTGGGGTTTACAAGATTATAACCCCTTTATCATTTGAAAAGGTTAATCTTTCATTATATTGCAAATTTAGGCCTACTTATAATATTTGCTCTAATTAACCCCTTTTTTTAAATAAAAAAATTTGGGAAAATCCCCTAAAAAATCACTCTGGTTTATATAAAATTTAACTTCTTTCCCAAGGGGTTGGGTACGATGAAAACGGCAAATCAGGGATTTTTTTCAATTCTTTTTTAAATACTTTAAATTCTTCTGGGTTTTTTAAATGATGGAGGATATACTTTTTAAATTTTTTAAAAATTAAACCTATGGTTTTCCCTTTTAACTGTTGAAAAAATTGCAAGTGCAAAAAGGGTTGATCGGGTTTTTCTGCAAGTCATCCCTTTTCCCTTCCTTTTTGTTTTGGGTCGAGATAAAATTTTTTAAAACCCTCTTTCTGCCCCCTCCACCCCCCCCCAAAAAATTTTTCACCCTTTTCCCCCACAAGAAAATTTTTTGTCCCCCTCCCCAGAAAAAATTTTCCCTTTCTCCACCCTTTGGGAAAATTTTTTTCGTACCCCTCTCCACCGCTAAAAAAAATTTTTCCCCTCCTCTCCCCCTGAAGGGGAAAAACTGTAATCTTCCCCCCCGAAAAATTCTTCCCTTTTCTTTCTACTACGTTCCCCGTTGCGGATCCATGGCCGAAACCCCGGTAAGATGGTCCCCCAAAAACTCGTTGGGTTGTAAAGGGGGAGAGTCTGTGGTGGGAAGTTTTGGGCAACTCACCTAAGGGGCTTCAAACCACGCCCTCCCCTTCGAGCTGGGGGACGTTGCATTATCCTGCTGGAAGATGCCCGTCTTTGGGGAAAGGGAAAAACTACATGAGAGGCCATTTTCCCCGGGTTACCATAGTTCCGTTGATCCATTGTTTTCCAAAATTAGGGTAACTCAGGAAATGCCACGAAAACATCACGCTCCCTCCGGCTTAGACCCGTCCTGCGATTGTTTCAGGGCGTTTGCGTTCAGACGTTTCATGCTGTGTACGCCAACGACCATCTGTCTAATGGGGCAGAAAGCGTGAATTCTCTGAAAAGGCTACCAGTCGCCACTTAATGAACGTCCAGTTGCGATATTGGCGTGCAGATTTCTACCTTCGTCACCGATGAAGATCAGTCAGCATGGGTGCGTGAAATAGGCACAGCTGTGGAAGTCTATACGCAGCAACGTTCGCTCAACGGTTGTTGAGACCCAGTTGGTAACCTTTTGGTTTAATGTGGGCTGTCAGTTACTCTGCGGTTGCATATCTATCCTCCCGTACATATCTCCACAACCGTCGTTCTTCCCTCATCTATGGCCCGTGGTGCCCCACAATTGCCACCGCGCGGCGCTGGTTTTGGATATCGCCATTTTGCCATGTTTATCGCCATTTTGCCACTTTACAAATTTAGCAGTTTCGGAAATTCTTCCGCTCTTGACCCGAAAGTCAATGACCTGCCCTTTTGGCGCCCATAAATCGCTCCGTTTCTGCATTGCGACAACTGCTGCACTGCTTTCCGCTTCACCCGACACGCCTTATATACTGTTAGGCCCGTAACAGACTACGCCGAGAGATGCGTTGGGAGAAGTGTGCGACGAGAAATGAGGAATGAAGCCGGCGAGGCTGCGTCTACACACCAGAACGATGTATCGAAAGGTCTTTATTGCCACAAGCCGAGAGGCTTGACACAATACCACCTAATCTAGGTGATTGTGGTAATTAGGTGGTGTTGCTTGACAGCAGAGTTAGCTATGAGATCAGCTGCCAGCCCCATTTCTTGTTTTATTAATGCTCTTGTGTAATTTTAACTCCCGAATTCCTTGTTTTGTTAGCATAATCGTAATTCATCTACCTAATGAATTCGAATTGCATAAACTGAAATACATTATTGCATTGCATATTAATTATTTAATGTGAAAAGCACGAGCTGCAGTACGTGATGATAGGGGAATCGCACATTTTCTTGAGTTATGTAATCTGTACCCACCCTGTTTTACTATTTTTGTTGGTTGAATTGTGAATAAATGATGAATGATAAAATAATTCATAATAAAATTTACATTTAATAAATTCTTTTGTGAATAATCCATAAAAATTAAGAAAATAATGAATTAATTCAATTCTTTCGAAATACTGTTCCAAGTTTCTTGCTTCAAATTTTTATTTTTATATTGCTCATTATCGCTTTTATATGCATTGTTTTCATACAAACATGAATATTTTCCACAAGTTTTTCCTGGTTCATTTCCTTAAAAAAAAATAAAGTAACTTTTTTAAAACTGGCTGTATGTGACATCTTTTACTGCTAAATATTATAGCCTCACTCAAATCTACACATTGTTTAGTGCTTTCCTGCAGCGGCGAATGCCTAAATGTCATAACAAATGAAGGAGTCGAAATGTCTCGGAGAAAATTCCCTGGCAGACAGACTCGAGCGAGGAACTCTTTCGCATTCGCAAAGAAGAACGAGAAAACAAGTGTGTGGGGGTCGATACGTGTCCCTTGTTTCGATTTTCTACATTTCTCGTCGCACTTTTCTCGCAACGCATTCCTCGTTGTAGTATGTTGCGGGCCTTTCTGCTGCTCCTGCAGTCTGTGAAGGAGTTATTGCACGTTTACTTCGAACGTGGGCGATGGTAGTAGTAAGAGTGTCAAAAACTGTAATTTTTGCAATTTTCGAAATGGAAGAGATTTTAATGAAAACTGACGTTTGCAAACTTCGCTCTAAGAGCAAACAATTTTTTTTTTAAAAAAAAGCTGTCTTTGAGAACATTTTGTTTACGTTTTTTAATTTGTTACAATTTTCCTCACAGATACCCGAATACTACGCATTTCGAAAGCAAAGTATATTATATTAATTAAAAATTAATACTGAAGAACATTACATTAAGAAAAAAACTTATCTTCCATAATATAGTTTAAGAGGAGTGCAAAAATAATGTAACGTTCGAAATTTCAGAGGTTTTAAGAAAAATCAGGCCTTTGTCTTTTTTAAAATCTTAGTTTGCTTAGACGAGCAAAAAAGTAAAGAAAATTTGAACATTTGAAAATGTTCCAGGGAGTTCTTGATAACTACTCCCCAAAATTAGGAGTTTCGTTTCAAATTCGAGAAGCCTCAACAAGAGCCGGATGAACCTCGGAATCAATTTTCGTGAAAATCATGGGTATGTTGAGGGGCTGGAGTTGTTCACGGGCAGATGGGCAAATGTACGTACCCTTGGACAACATGTGGATACTTCATACGGAAATACGCAGCTAGCATGCCTCCATAAGAACCACCAAAAGCAATGACAGGCACAGGTGTAGTCAAATTTTCCATCAAGTGATTTATCAGATCCACATAGTCTGCAAGTGCTTGTTGTGAAGTCAGATATCCAACTTTCTGAGGACTCTGTGGACATTATACTGGCTGTTAAAACAAGTCAATTCAGATAAGGTAAATAACTAAAAAAATCTAAAAGAATGAGGGATGCTTTGTAATGTTAAAATTGTAAAGGAATGAGGGAAAGAAGCATCCCCCAAGGCATGAATTACAGTTTCAATACTCACTGTTTTTGTGCTACAGTTCGAAAATTATTTAGACAAAATTAATGCCTCGAGAACTTTGGTATAGAAGTACTTACAGAGAAGGATTCATTTCCAAAGGGCAGAGACTTTCCATAGTAGCGATGTTCAGCAAATACAATTAGAGCTGCGAAGTCATCACTTGCCGTCTCCCATAAGAATCCCTACAAATAAGGTATCTGTTATCCAAGTGAGCAGGTTTTCAAAAGAGGCACGTCAAATTTCCTGATATATTCATTACATGGAAAAACATGGTTCTTAAGAACTTAAAAAATATTGCATTTTAAAATAAAATTGATTTTCAAAAATTGTATATTTAAATCAATAATACAATCTAGAAAACAATATGTTGGGCACTCATTTAATGAATATAATGATTACTATCCTTATATTCTGACAATTCTCAGAGAAGTCAAGATGCATAATGGTCGACCACGGCGTAGATACATATCTCTTACACCGTGTGGTCGACTAACAGTTTTCAAACTCTGTAAATTCAATGAAACAGTTTAGTCTCCGAGTTTAGTTCATTCCTATATGATACTCTCTGAGTTTAGTTTATAACTAAAATTTTAAAATATATCCAACCATCATTATAATTTAATATTCAGAAAAAAGGTTCACAGTTTTAAATTAAAAATATTGTTCTAGGTTTACAGCATCATTTTGACTAAACTGAAGTGTAACTACAAACTCTCAGCCTCCTTCCACAAAAATAATAAATCTAATGATCTTTCATATGGTTAAAAGTTTAACTTAAAATGTTCAATTTTTTAAAACTATTTTAACTACTTTATAAATGCCACTGAATTTCTTAATTATAATATATTATTTTCAAATCTGAACACTAAATACCCTTTCAACATTGAACGTTCCAAACCCATCTTTGAACTAAGATTGGGGAATGGAGTTATGGGTGATCTTAGGATACTGACTAGCTGAACGTGTAAATCAAAATTATTAAGAGAAACTACAGAGCATTCAAATAGTCTCTCCGCAGTGGCTGTCTCCCCACTCCATCCTTTATGCGCAAAAGGCAAAACTGGTTGACGCCATTTTATGAGACGGACGCATCTGGCTGTGCTCTTGAATTTTTTGATTTATCTGCTTGCTTTTAGCGATTTGACTGTATTTAGTGTGTTTAAGTGCTTTCATTACGTGTTGCAGATTAGCTGAAAATATAATTTCGACTGATTTTTTTGCTATAACCAAGACAAACCAACATATTACAAATTTTAAACGGATACTTGCGGAAGCCTTAACAAACTTCAGTGCTTTCATTACGCACTTTCATTACGAGTTCAAAACCTATAAACAGTTCAGTTTTATTTTCAATATTATATCACTGTGCTAATTTAATTACTGAAAGATTTATAGTATCTCTGTGACAAGTGACGATTCCGTTGTTTTCAACGTTACGAAGATGGCGTATCGAATAGTTTTTAATTTGTGTTTCAAATCTTACTCCATATTTCTCAGACAAATTACTAAACGACGCTGCCGACCAGTTTTCTCGCACAGATGTGTAATACCCGAGACGTCACAAGAAAGTTGTTTCGCAAAATTAAATTTGATTCTCTTAAAAATATAGTGCTGTTATTAAAAAAAATAGCGTATGCAACTCGTATATAATGTTGCTTAATTGCATTTGACCAATCGTTTGTCATTAGTACCTTTTAATGCAGGTAATGTGAGAATTAGTAAGAAAGACATTCCGAAAATCAAGAACTTCAACTCACGTATTCGTATTCGTTGCATTCGTATAAATTTGAAAACTCGCTCCTAACGTCACTCTTTTTCACATGTTCTAACTCGTGCTATGACGCTTAACATCAGAAACTAATTGCACAAACTACTATTTCAGTTTATATTTATTTAATACACGATTTTAAATGTATACTCAATCGTATCAAAAGAAACGAGAAGTCTCGAATATTCTAAACGTTTTCATAATGTAGCACCACATTGCTACACATCACATTCGGGATTTCCGATCAGTCACAATTAGGACCTCATTATCGACCAACAACACGATTTCTAAAATGGGACACACATCGCTTCGACGTGTGCCTCGAAATAGGAGTTTATTTTGAAAATGTCGGTGGACAACTTCGCCACGGACGTAAATACTGAAGTAAGGAAATCGTGAAAGTTGAAATTTTCGGAATATGACGGTTTTTGAATACTGTGGTACATTTCCTTGCAAGGCATTTGGGCTTATTTATCACTTTCAGTGCTATGATTTTAGTTTATGACAAAATCAATTGTGAAATCTCTTTAAATATAACGAAAAAATATATTTTAATGATTTAGGGAAGCGAGACTTTTTTGCAAATGTGTTTTCGGACGAAACCTACGTCTTAGAACAGCTACTTATTAATTCAAAAATATTCCTTTTCACAGCGCGCGAAGAGCTATTGACATATTCGAATTTATCTTACTTTGCTTCTACGAAAATACGTGCAAGTTCTACCTTAGTCGAGCTCATCATTGCCACTGAAATTTTTGGCACGTGAGAATATTTTGTTTAATTTCAATAACTCGCTCGGCAGGTTCCAGAAGATTTTATTACGTGGATTATATCATCCTCGACAAACTGAACTTGTCTGCTTCACTTCATAATGTCAAATCAGTAGCAACATTTGTGATATACCAAAATGACGAACCATTTTTATTATGGAAATGTCATTTTATGTAACACAGAATATAGGGATGTCAATAGATGATCGCGAGGGGGTCGCTATGTGACAAATAAAAAACCGGCGTCAAGGATCATTTTCGTAAGGTTGAAATGACAGAGCAGAGGCGGAATAAGCATTGTTTTGAGAGACAAAAGAAAAAGATATAAAATTCGGATGCTTCCGAATTTTTAGAAGAACATTGATTCGCTAGAGCAATGCGGTGATGAGCGGATCGGCTCGTGATATATTTTACTAGATCGAGGAAAGACTTTAATTGACAGTTGTATAAAGTTAACCATCGTTTGTTATATTAGGATAGAGCGTTCTTGTAGGAAGTAAAAATTCGTGTCTCGGCATCCACCCGAGACGCAAGTGAAGGAAGTCACGGATTATAATAGTACCGCCGGGAGAATTTTGAACCAGTTCACGGACATTAGGCGAGGTCTTTATCCAGAAGAGAGATTCTGCTGCATCGACGGAGAAGGTTCTACGGGGCGCCATCGAACGAAGAAGTGGAGAGCGCGCGAAGACCCACGAACGAATAAAAAGGTTTATAACTATTGTAATTTAGAGAAAACTGGTCATGACAAACGAATGATTCATTTTTGATTATCATTTTAATAAATTCTAATTTGTTAAGTTGAAAGAAAGCTGATGATCATTGTTCGTTACGTGCAATCCAGCATTTTAATAAGATTTTCAGATTCCTTGCCACTCCGTATGGATGGCAGATTGAATAATTGGTTGCTGAGTAAGTAGCAACAATTATGAACTTCGAACCCCAATTAACTGAGCTAGCCCAACATAATTTTGAAAGGAGAGAGATTTAAATTACGTAGAAATCATTAGGTTTCCTTTTCCTGGCGCCAAAATTACATTTGTCAGTAGTAATTATGTTTCAAATTGGCACCAGTCAACGTCAGGCATGTTTCACAGTTAAGACAGCAAAGTAAAGAAATGTGATACTTACGGTGTTTTCAGCAAACATCGTGATGTCACCTTCATTGCCCGTGTAGAAAAATATAGGGGCATTTATTTCAGGTTGCCAGAAGGTATCATTGATGAGGTATCTCATTTTGAAGGTGGCATTGTTGCTGAAACTGAAGTGGTCCACCTGAAAAAGACGAAACGCTCTTTTATTACATCAAATTTAAACCGTAACTCTACTTGGTGGTAACTTACCAATCCTCTGATCATTTCTGCCCGGGGTGTAATTTTTTTCTGTAGTTTTACAATAGCCGCACACAGAAATCTTAGAGGTCTGAACTAAACCTAAGGGATGTGTAGTTAGCTAATTGACCTTGATACAGCAGGAATTACGCATTTTTGTTGAAGCGCTATTCGCATATTTGGTTCTGTTTTTTACCCGACAATACCATTTGCGCGACCCGTTTTCTGCCGAAACTAAAACATGTTCATTTTGACTTCATTTCAACAAGGATGTGAAGGAAACAGCTGACTTGTTGAACAACGATTTCAACAGCGAGAATAAGTAACGAAGAAACTATTTTAGTGATCGTGAGGTGAAAGAGAAATTCAGTGTTCTTCCGATTTTTTTCCAGAACAATTAATGTTAGTTGGCGAGTCATCTTCCGACAGTGATAGCAATGAATATGCAGAGTATAATTAATGATGCTAAACAGCACATATTCTCGCATTTTTTTACTTTTGAAATTTTCGACAATTTACCGAGTTCAACAAAAATCTGACCTACACAATTTTCATAAGGTACTTCGTGTATCAGCCATTTTGAGAAAACGTTTCATTGCCAAAAAATATGCGAAAATTACTCAATTTTGATTAAAATTTGAGTTCTTATATGAAAATTATTACGAAGAAACTAAAAAAAATTTTAATTTTTTTGAAAACTCAATCAACGAAAATCGGAAGGCGCCGTTTTTATAACTGCAATTTACTACTTGAAAACTAGAAGAAAATTGACGTCATTTTTGAAAAAAATGAAAATATTTTCTTGTAAGTACACCCCAAAATCAACATCTTTTTCAAATCCAAGGATTCAGCCAGAACGATCGGGGAATAGCAATTTTGATGAAAATCCTGCCTAGGGTTTGTCGCTAGCATTCATCACGGACAGATGGCCGGCGGTTATCCAATTGTGAGCTTCGTTACGACTTAATGTTTGGTATTGAAGCTCCCGATTGGTTAACCGCGTACCAGCTGATAAAAAGTCTGAAGTCATTCTAAATAAATTGGAGAGTATTTACCTAATTACAATATTTTCTTCCCGTCCCTGGATTCTATTAAAGCTTTGTCCTTGTCCCATTCTGTACGAATCCCAGCAAGCTGGCCTGTACTAAAATAAGGCGAATAAGGGAAGCGTAATGCCTTTCCCTCCAGACTGCCTTTTTTATACCCATAATAAATGGAAATTTTATAATCATGCAAAAATACATACAATTAGTACAGATTTGAATGGTGCTTGTTGCCTGGTTTACGCATAAAAACTTTGTCGCGCTTACTTCCTAAGAAAAGAAAGTTATGTAATCGTGCGCCTGAAAACTGCGAATTTTCGGCAGAAAAACTTATTACCGGACCCTGATAACGAAAAATGGATTAATCCTATTGCTATATATACAGTAAACTAGCGTACCCGTGCGAGAACTCTCGCATGTTAAATTCCACCCTCTTCCCTATTTTGCCATTTCCACATTAAGCCCGTAATATCTCTCTTTCTTCAAGACCCTGATATCATCCTTGTAATTCATAACAATATAATGTCTCCCTGTAATTGATAACAATACAATACACCCTTGTCAATACAAACTATTCTCATTTAACGTCATTACTGAGCAGAGAGGTACAGACCTTCGGCCTCAATTTTAGTTTTTAAGGTCCTAAAACGCTTCGTTTAGGAGTTATTTTAACGACACCGATTAAAAATGCGGTAGAGTGTAGCGGGTTGCATTTGGGGTGAATATATATGTTTTTTTAAAACAAATTCTTAATAAAACAATGTAGGCTTTCACTGCCGGAGTTGTAGTCAAAGATTTCTTCCGGGCTGAAGGGCCGTGGCCCATTGGAAAACATATTTCCATACGTTTCGTCCAACTACGGCAGACATCCTCAGTGGCGATGTGGTCTCGGACGAAGAATCCTCTTTGAAGGCTGACACAGTCACCGGGGAACCTTCAAAGAGGATTCTTCGTCCGAGACCACATCGCCACTGAGGATGTCTGCCGTAGTTGCGGACGAAACGTCTGGAAATATGTTTTCCAATGGACCACGGCCCTTCAGCCCGGAAGAAATCTTTGAAATTCTTAATATTTTGTAAGTCAAAGTGCAATTCGCCTCGTCTCCGTTAAATTCTCTTCCTTTAGAGACCTTATTTATAAAGATTGGTTGGGCGCGAGAGCCGCAAAAGGTATCTATACTACTGAAATGTGGGAGACGATTGAAAGCCTTAGTTGAAGAACCAGTGATGACCACTTTTTGCGAAAATGATACTTTCGCATATACATGAATCCCATCCTGTCCTCTACCAGCAGACATTGTCATTTTCGACAATAAGTTCTTAAAACCCTCAGGAAACGTCGATGAAATATAATTTTCTGCTCTCTGAGTGCAAGAACCAGATAATAGCCGGAGTTATCTATTTCTTGCACTAAAATGACAAATTCTTTACTTGTGCTAGATACGTGTTTTTTAAGACGTGTTTCTATTCATGTAAGGCCGAATGTCATGAAATGTATACTATGTACGAAGAAACTAAAGAAAAGAAAGATTCAAATGAATCTGGAACAACACTTAAACATTTCATAGACATACTACATGCCTGAAATATTAAAACCATACATCTCTTCAATGACAACTGGGCCAAGCAAAACAAGAATATCTGGATGGCTAAATTTTTAAGCTCACTTCATCGGATTTTTTTTCAAATACATTACCACTTTCCTAACCTTGTATCCTGTGATCCTTGGATTTGTGTTCTGTCATCCGGCTTTTTTCTCAAATTGAGAAAATCTAACGGAAAAGGAATAAATCTTTGTCCCAAAAGAAAGGTATGACAGAGTAGCATCAGCTTCTCGGAAATGTTCAGTTGTTAGAGTGAATCAGTATGACATTAACTTACAAATACCATTTCAAGAATATCATCAAGAATGCAACCGAGTCTTTCAGAATTACTAGACACCGAAACATCATTTATGAAGGAGGAGATTTGCCTGTTTCTACAGAGCATAGTGGTTATTATCAACTCCAAATTTTGCATATTAAAGCACGTCAGCAGCTCCCGGAGTTGAATGCCCCCAAAGCAAACACTGAGGCACTTCCACTGAATTCTAAAAAGTACAACGATGTTATGCAATTGTCGCAAAAGTACATTCCACCTGTGTACATTGACTATCACTACAGTCTACTCTCTAAAGACAACAAAAACCTAAAAGAGGAATCAGAAAAATATACTGGCATGTCTTAACAATGACTAACATTTCGTTGGTTAATTGAATTAATATGATCAGACATTTCTTCAATAAAGTTCATTTGTTCAGGTTACCTATAACTTTAAAATTACACACATTTGTAAGTATTTTTAATAAAAATCATAAAAGAAATCATTTACACCCAATTATTCTTGCTTTAACACAATGTAGATATTTCGAGTGCAAGAACCAGATATATCCCACACGCATTTATTTATTTATTACCTATTTCTACTAAAACGATTGCATTTAAAATTCCAGGAAATGTTCACATTGTTCCCTTCCATCACCGCGCACAGAAAATGTGATGCATTTCATATTTAAAGTAATGTCATTTTTTTTCAATTTTTCTCGAAACTTAACTTTGATTATTATCTGGATCTTGCACTCAAGTCTTCAATTACTTCCTCTAACACGTGGTGTAGCCATGTTTTGTGGGTCCTTGATACCGGAAAATCGACTGGTAGCAAAACGTCCGTCCGCCTATCTGACAAATTTAGAAATAATGCGAGAAAGTATGTAATGTAGCACCACTAGTTTAAGATAAATGAACCAAGAAATTTGAAATGTGAACTTAACGGTGAAGTGCATTTATGTTTATAAATTTAGACTACAAATAAAGTAACGGCGCCACGCAATTCAGGCGCGCTGGGTTTACAAGATTCCGAGATGACTGTCACCCGCGCATGTTTTCTTGAGCCCTCATTTCTCTAGTTGCGAGAGGAGTGGGGGAGGGGGTTGTTATTTCGGCAGTACGACTGTAATAAATCTATACCTCGTTTTTCGTTGCAAAATATTTTCTGTTATCCGGGATCGAACATTTCTGCTTCAGATTTTGCAACAATGTTCGTTGATATCAGTTATTTATTTCATCCAACAAATGTTGGTTCCAAATATAATTCAATAAGCCAACTAATGTTGGTTACGAGTGGAGGTCGGTATTCCAGGGCTCACGTAATCGTGCGGGTATAATTCGCGACAGACGTAGGGGAAATCGCTGTTGGGAGAAGAATTAGTCTTCTCTCGCTCCGCCCTGCCCCTCCACACCAAGCACCAACGATCTGTATGTAAGAGAACTTCCAAGTACTTAGAACACGAGACCTGAGATATAATATCAACTAATTCTTACGATAAACCGTGATAGACGCAAGTCCAACAAAAACGACTATATTTTGGTATGGGACTATTTTTTAATTGCATTTTCTTTGAGATCCGCCCCCCCCCAGTTTTCTATTTCATTGAAATATTAAAGCTAAACCCTAGCAAATCTTCAACGTCCATGTTTTATTTAATATTTAATTTAATCTACATCAATGAAAGAATTTATATTTCGTTTGATGATTATTCAGTAAAATACTGTCATAGACCGTTGTTTTCTCAAAGTAATGAAATTATTTTTCTGAAGTCATGGATTACATATACAGTTTGTATAACGCGGTAAATCAATTTAATTTGATTTAGAAGATAAGAAAGCGAAATCGAGAGCACATGATAAGGAACCAAAATTAAGGTTCCAATGAGATAACCAGAGCCATCTACAGAGTTTGTATGAATAAACTACTCGATAAGTCAAGTGGATCATTTTACAACGACATGACACCAATTCCTGTAGTCATCAGAGCTTTCTCTCCTCTAATTCCTCCGTTGGGCGAGCTTTATCATTAGCCTCTAGTTTTTTCAACTTACATTTCAGCCCAAGGCAACTGCACCAACCGGTCTCCCCAGCTGTAACACGACCCAGGGAGGCCCACAGGTTGTCAACACAGTGGATACGTTGCCAGTACGAGTAAAGTAACATCACGTTTGAAGATAATCTTCGCCAACCTTGTTTGAAACCCTATATTCTACTCACTGTTGATTTTGAGGAGAAAATCATTTAACTGGTTCTAGAGATAAAAAAAAAAAAGTTTTAAATATATGAAGGGCGGTCGAAACGTTTCTAGCCCGAGATAGTTACCGCAATGTCTGGTACAACAGACGTTAACTGCTTATTTATTAGGATCCTTCGTGGACATGCAAGTCAAATTTCGAGAGCACGGCTTCATTAGTTTTGCCGCAAGAGTGCGTTGAATGTGTAAGGAAAATTGGAAGTGTAAGGAAAATTGAAAGTATGGAGAAAATCAAGAACCGCGCATACCCTAATAATATGACCACGAGCCGCCACTGGTTTGAGGAATATGAGTATCATATCACGAGGGATGGGATTCGTGAATTGACGAATTGGATTTTTAGTTTCTTTTGCATGACAGCATGACTGCGGGTTCTAATTATTATGTCATCCGCCATACTCTCCTGATTTGGCTCCATCAGAATTTTTTCTTTGCCCAAACCTCAAAACAGACATAAAAGTATGCCGATTCGTCAGTGAGATGCAGTGATTGATGCTATGATTTTGAGAGTAATTACTCGTCAGACTCGAAACCAAAAACATTTTATTGAATGGATTGCGAAAGTTGTATAATCGTGCGTGCAAGTGTATTAGTGTTCAAGGTTGCTACATTGAAAAATAAATTGGTATCTGAAATTTCTGTCATGATTTCATTGTTAGGCTAGAAAGTTTTCGACCACCCCTCGTATTATCAGTAATCTCCATACAATACTGTAATGAGTCAAGAGGTCATGGATGTTCAATCTTAAGAAGACATGTGTACGGCTTGCTTGGACTGAAATTACAGGTTGGCAAGGTCGGACACTATGGTGACGGACAAGATACGCCGAAAAATCAAAATCGAATAGTCTTGGTAGATGGCTGAAAAACTTTGTGTTACACGAGACAGAGTATTATGTTGTTGAAACATGCAGAAGAGTTGAATGTTTGAAGTGTTGACAGAGAATGTCTGTGTTGGAATGTTGGAGAGATTCGAAGATTCGGAAATAGAGACGACAGACGAGAGGTGTATGTTCGGAGACATAAACGGACTGTAGATACTATATTTAAAGAACTGTTAGGATTGAGTTTTCTTTTAGATTTGAATTGTACAAAGTATTTTCTCGATTTTCATTACCGTTTCATTTTGTAAATCATTTTTTCTTTCCCATTTTGTAATGGAAAAGAAATCGGCCCTACAACAAATAAATGGATATTTCTGTTGCTGTTTTTTCCTATTCATGAATTTGATTCATAAAAGGAAAAATATTAGAACCATAAATACAGACTTGCACAGTTAGTCATGTTTTTCTTCTCAGTTTATGGGTCATTAGACAATTTACCCAATGACTATGTGCTACGACTCGACTCATCTTCAGTATTTTTTGAACTGGTTAGTTGGGTATAAAACCAGTAGTTTCCTTCCAGAAACCGTTGATAAATGACAGTAAGCAGTTCTTGATATCCTAAAACCCACGTCCCTTCTTGCTTGAATTATGATTAACGTTCTTTATCAGTCCTTAGAAAAGATTCCGGAAGTATGTTTTCGATTTGTTTGCAATCCAAACAGCTCCGTAACGAATCAGCTTCTGTGCTCTAGAACAAGCTCTGCCGCATCGCACACAAATGTAGCAGACATATTCATAAGCCGCCAAGATAATATAATTTGATCAGACGTGGAAAACTGGGCAGACAAACAATACCTTCATTCAATAAGTTTAGTTACCAATGGGCCATTGTCATGGTCCTCACCGACAAATCCACATGAATGATTGATTGATTGATTGGTGATTCCGGGCGCGTCAACGACCGAGATCATTAGTCCCGGAGGAGTAGTGCATGCTTTTTCATCGGGAGGTGGCGGTGATCTTCCCCTACTGGATGGCGAGATCCGGCGCCGACCTAGCGGGTAGCGGCTAGCGGGGTTTTCCCCAAACAGGTATCTCCCGCCAGCGAGGCCCCGCCCTAGCGACTGAATTCGACCTAGCAGAAAAGCTAGTGTCGAAAATCCTGCCGCCGTCAGAACTCGAACCTAGAACCTCTCGGTCAGAGACACTGCAGTGTCACTGAATCACCGCTCCCGGTCCACATGAAAACATCTGTATTTCAGCAAATCATAAAACTAATTACAAGCATTAATAACAATTTTATGAATTTGATCTATACATATAAATAGCGTTAATTCATAAATTTAACAAATATGGATAAAAACAATTACTAAGGCTGTGTTGCCTCTGGCAACACAGCCTTCGACGCGGCGTCACCCGGACAGCCAAGATCATCCACATGACTCCGGTCGCGGAAGCCTACGACTTCAAACAATTACTAAGTCTGAAATTCGGGCGAGAGAGGGGGTATGTAGTTCGACAGCTGGTCGTTTATTCTTACAAGACAGGCGAACATCGGGAATAGAGGAAAAGTTTACACAGCTATAAGGTATGAAATATTTCACACAGATGTAACCTACAGAAAGATTCAGCAGCTGATGAAAATGAAACAAGGCGTTGAAATACGAAAAAAATGCGAAATTTTCCACTATCTTCTAAGGAAACATTAATGTACGTCTCCCGTACTTTAATGCGCCGGAATCCCCCACACAATTCTTTGTAAGAACAATGACAAAATATGCACTGCACTTTTGCTTTGGACAATGTGTACCGCTTAAAACCGTGACGAAATGCTCAATGTCTAATTTGTACGGCGATAAAATCTGGCACGTTACCTAGCTACCTGTATCTCACGAAAGGGGCATTCTTTGCCATTGCAGAGAAAAAAGATGAATAAAGAGTATAGTGTATGATATGTATGTCAAACGCCAGAACAAAATAGATAGCTAAACAATTTTTCGGTTTTCCTTCTAAAAACATTTGTCGGTTACAACCATTACGGATAACAAATAGTTGTAATGAAGATATATACTCCATGTTACAATCATTACGGATTACAAGCATACTAGCTGAATGTGGCGTCGTCGACGCTGTAAACCGTTTAAAAGTATTTTCAAGTGTTGAAAGTGCTGATAATGTTACACTCCTGTTTAAAAATTACGAATACCTAATGGCCTTGCATATGCCTCACACGAATAAACTGGTAATTTTGCGATTTAAATTGTAATCGCCATAAGAAAAACTTGTTTGATGATGCAATAATTGACTTTAGTACAATTTACGCTTTTTGAGCTAATATACACATAAAAGATCAACTGTAAGCTGTTTTTCAGCGTTATTCTTTAATCCTAATATAAGATCATTCCCAATTACTTCCGAAAATTCTGTCACAAAATTTTCTACAACTACATTTGATTCTTCCCCGATTTAACACTTCCGTTCTCGTGGAAGAAAATTGTGGCGTCATAGAGCGAAAATTGCCTCAGTAGTGGGGTTGAATGAACGCCACCTACATAGACCTATTTAGGTGCGGTTTTTAAATTTTTTTTAAATTTATTTAGTCAAAACAGTCAAAAAACTGTATGTGACGTATGGGGGAGGAAACCATCTGCGCACGCTTTCTTGAGTTTCAGAATCCCTTCCCAACAATTTAACTATTAACTTAAATTAATTAAATTAAAAACAGTTGATTTAATTCTCGTTCTACCCACTAAGGTCGCAGCGCCAAAACGTGCAAAAACACGTTATCGGAAATTTCTTACAATTTTCTGACCGGATCCGAAAACAAATCATCAGTTCCCCACCCAAGAGACCGAGATGCGTCGAATGCCACCTCACGTGTCTTGATTGATGGACAGGTAGTGGTCTGACCGAGTGACGGACGGACGGCATTAGAGTAACTTCGTGTTTGATTTATTTTTTCGTGTTTCCGGGCGCGTCAACTGCGGTCATTAGTCCCGTTAGTGTAGTACATGTTTTTTTTCTCGGGAGATGGCGGTGATCTTCCCCCGCTGAATGGCGGGATTCGGCGCCGACCTACCGTCGGCTAGTGGGGTTTCCCCCTAACCAGGACACTCCCACCAACGGGGCACCGCCCCAGCCGGGACAAGCTCTAAGCTCCCGACTGGTCTCCCGGAATATGTGGTAGTGTAATGCATGTTAGTGTAAGTGTGTGTGTAAGGAGAGAGGAGAGGACAAGGAAGAGGAAGAACAGATCGCGCGCGGTCCGTGGCCCGTTTGTTAGGGTACTGCTCCGGCATTCTCCAGGTGTTGATCAGAGAAACCACGGAAAACTACCGATCAGAACAGCCGGCCGCGAGAATTCTCCTCCAGACAGCGACAGAATTCGACCTAGCTGAAAAGTTAGAGTCGAAAATCCGGAGTGGGAACCTAGGACCTCCCGGTCAGAGGCGCTGCAGTGACATCAGTTGATGCTCTAAGCTACCGCTACCGGTAACTAACTTCGTGTTAGGAAGTTACTCAAATACTATAAAGGGATTGACTGTTACGTAACTTGTGGGATCATCTATATAGGAAATGCATTGTATTATGACAAAATGTGGCTAAATATGTAGTAAATTAATTAAAAAATGCGCCCTTTGACGGTTTTCCACACAATACATGCTTAATCTGCATTGCGAGATTCACTTCCGTCAATATTTGACCCCATTTTCGGAGCCGCATGTCGCATCCCATTTCTTTTTCCGTCAGGACCGCAAGCTTCTGGCACCATTCCCGGAAACGGACACCACAATGTGGATGACAAATGAACTGACATGATTTGTATAGTATTATCATGGGCGTACCCACAAAATTGGAAGAGGATCCATGTTTTTCCATTTTTTTTTGTGAATAGAGTAAATAAGAGGATTCTATTTCCACAGACCCTTTTCATTTTACTGATACAAGTTGCTTATTAACACCATTTAATGACATAAATCGCTTTCGAATTCAAATGTATTTGTAATAATGAATTTGGAGCATTAACCAAAGGTTGGCATTTGTTTGTGACAACATAATTATCGATTTCCATTTTTTTAAAATACGAGTATTTTGCCCTGGGATTACCACAATTCCGAAGAGTTAAATGCATCTTTTTGAGATGCTATTTTTCTAAACAAGCAGTGATATGATTACTTTGAAATTTAGTATCTGGAAAGTCCTATGTTTTTAGAGGTAAATTTAAGTCATCAAAAGCAGCATTTACTAGAAAGATAAACAAACGAAATAATTTTCCCTTTTGTTCTCACTCCACTACCGCGGTAGAGAGTTATGTAATGCTGCACGAAAAAATGCGATTTTTCGGCATAAATGCTCTATTACAGAGCCTTGGCAACGAAAAAGTGGATAAATCCAGATGCTAAATTTAGGGAAAAAAACTTCAACACCTGGTGTAGCCAGAATCCATGTTTTGTGTGGGGCATTGATACCGAAAATTCGATTGACGGCAAAACGTCTATCCGTCTGAACAACGCGAACGGCTAAAGCGTTCAACCGATTTTTTCCAAAATTTATCGATATCGATTGATCGATCCCAATCGGTATGGATAATGTCGCGGACCCTTTTTCGTTTTCGATTAAACTTTCTTACTGGATAGTGTGAAGGACGTTGAAGAGAATGGCGCAGGTGTCATGTTCGTTAAAAACCGATTTCCCATGTTCGGTTTTCCAGGTTATCCACAAAGTGACCACCCGGTCTTACATGGCAGCACGTTTAGGGTCATGGAGGAACCATGGCCGGGCCTGCCTAGGTAGCAGTCCGCTGTAATTGGGACATCCAAAAGGTAACTCCCATGTCCATACGGGACGAATCTGGGACCCGCCGCACCGAGCTCCCTACTGCATTCCTACCTTGGCGATGTCGGACACCGAGCTTACAGATTTTGAATGGAATTCTTAAAAAGGGCAATCAATTCTTAGTCCTTAAAATCATTTCTATATGACATTGTAACGGGTCGTAATTAAGTGTTGTTTTTCGTCCATATTTAATGTAAAGACTATATGTATAGACACGGCCTACTGGAATAGAAAATCACATGTTTTGATGTCAAGGAGGCTGGTTCAGGAGACGGACGGAAATCAACAGGCAGAAAGAAAATATAAGTTCTTAAGTGAGGACGTAAAGTTTAATAAAACACTTAATCAGGGTGGAATCATTAAGTGGAGAATTTGATGTAAGAGATGAATGTCGTATTGGTGGTGTATTTGATTGACGACAATATTACGAAACTTAAAGGACTAAATATTCGGTGAGTGGATACATGAATAGTAGTATGGAATTGGACTTAAAGGACTAATTTGAAAGGTGAATACATACATACGTATCATTATTAAAATTGTGAAATTATGTAAAATTTTTTTTTTAATAAATTTTCTCTATTTTGAATTTGAAAGCGTTTTATTTAATATTTTAGTAAGTTATCTATAACCCCATTAAGTAAATTATTAATACTTTTTAATGGAAAAGTAAAAAGCATTTCAATATTAATTAGTTATTATTTTAGATTAATAAATGTAAAACTTTTTTCTTGCAAATGTAAATTAAGTTACTACGAAATAACCCGGCCCCAGGCTTTCGCCTTGCGCGTTATGAAGCAGGTACAAACTCGATTAGGATCGGTGAGCGCCTTACCCGTTCCGTTCTACAGGTCCTGGCAAACAGCTGCCACAACCCGGCGAGTCGCGTGCGAAATCCGCATCCTGAAGGAACGTGAGCGCATTAAAGGCCCTTCACAATCCAAACACACAAGCATAACACACAGACGTTAACATTAACATAAGTGATAGACTGAAGTATTCATAATGTCTAATATAAACGTAAGCAAAATAAGAGTTTCTATTGGCTGTAAGACATTCTAATTTACAATTCTAATTTACTAATTTTGATGTGAGAATCAATTTCGAGATATCGACTGTGTTCATGACGGGGGGGGGGCACTCTTGCCATGGATTGCGTTAGTCCGTCTATCGACTTATTTCGATACTCGATTTTGAGTTAATGTACTGTGATTCATTTCTTATTTTTGACAAAAGCATAAGCACAGAAGCTTGCAAGCTATTAAGTTAACGTCTTACGTGTCATGCTTATGGGAACGCAAGGCCTTGGGTAGTCCAACTTTTCTGTCACCGCCATGCTTACGTTTGTTGCATTGTGAATGGGCTTAAGCCGTTCCAATACGGTCCTGCATAGGGCAGGTAGCGACGCATCCGAATGCAGAAAAGCACATCTCGCCCGAACAAACGCGAGGCACATGTGGGTCAAAAATTTACTCACCACTCATCCCAGAACTTCAAAAATACCATTGAAAGGAAAGTACATTCTAAAATTACAAAAATTTCCACGCTCAGAAAGAAAATGAAGACATGCTATTTTCAAAAACCACAAGCCCCAAAACTATCAATACAAACATTTAAAACCAACAAAGCCACTCGCTCTCATTCTCCAGTGATTCGGGGAGAGCGGAGAAATTTTTAATTTGCATATATAAAATATTGTTAAATACTTTATCGCCAAAATGGATGAGCATATTTTTATCCATAAGCAGAGCGTTTTTTACCGATAAAAAACAAAAAGTTAACTAAAAATGGCAGGATGCCCAAGTCACTTATTCGCATATGTTCTCGCATTAACTTATTTTTAAAGATAAGAGCTTTTTTAAAATTCGAAAAGGGTTTTTGAGAGGAAAGAAGTGGGTTACGAAATTATAATGCCCTATATTTTTTGTTGGCGAATGGACATTATTCATGAAATGTACAAACTAAGTAATATTAAAGAGTTTAAAACTTAACTCAGTTTTGCCACGAGTCTCTGAATTAACATCACTGCGGAAAAGTGTCATGCAAGTAAGTAACATCCCTCCATGTATGCCCTTCTTTAGGGTCATTTTAACAACATTGGGGGCCCTTGGGCCTCGGTTAGTTTGCCCACCGTCTTATTTTCACCGTTCTTTCCTTCCCCTAATTTCGATACTAAAATATAAGGAAAATCCTATCAATTTACAATGCAATTTTAAAAAATATGTTGAAAGCATTTCTTAATGTTCAATTTAACTAATTCAAACAAAAATTTTGAACATTGTTTAAGTATAAAAAATAACATTTATAATTACATTGAAAAAGACTACAAATTAAATAGTTTTAATTTTTTATTGAATTGTACAACATACAATTGAAACGCAACAGCAATATCTATAATATGAACATTATCCAATTATGCGCGACAGATTCCGTTATGCCAATTTTTTGCGTACAGTTTGATCATACGTCACTTATTATAGCTTTTTTTTTATATTTTTTGAAGAATTTTAGTATTAATTAATTTTAAGAACTATCGGGGACCCTTGAACATCAAGGGCCCTGGGACCGGACCACAGGGCACTGCCCTTCTTGTCTGCTGTTGTCAAACACTTCTTTAGAATACAATTCTAAGCGAGGTCATTGGACACATTGGCTCCTCCTGCCTCCGGTCTTTGAAACAAAAACGTACACTGAACGAGTAAACAAGATACAGGTTGGTGTGAGTCACCGCCAGTGTCACATTCTCAGGCGAGTCACTGGCATCTTGCCAACACATTGAAGACACACTTACACAGATCGATACACGTCAACAGTTGAACGTCATTAATTACGAATATTATCTGGTTTTTATTACAACCCTTTTCAGGACCAACATTTTTATAGCCCTTGTATTCACAGTAACATGGTAAAACCTAAACGTTTTTCTTGTGCAATTTCTTGAAACATTTTCAGAAAACATCCAATTTTTTCGTAAGGATCGACAATATCCAAATAGTTTGTGTCATCATTGAAATATCTAACAACTTTATTTCATAGAGCATTTTACATCGAAAGTTTGGACAGTCATCAACTTTTCCGTATGTAAGCTTATTTTAGATCACATATATACGCCTTGTATACTTTTCAATGGCCTCGCACAATAGGGAAAGAGAGAACTGAAAATACAAACAAATCGTTAAAGACGACACTCAAATCAATTAAATTAATTCCATTTGGTAAGTTTCGTAAGTAAGCACATTAAATTCTTACAATTAATCTTGGGCGGCTTTTACTACGAATACCGGAACGGACGCAGCCGCATTTCTCTGGAGATGTATTTTTGAAATAGGGCCATTCAAACAATCGCATTTAGGAGGAAAGAGGGCGTTTCCCCCAACAGACAATAGAGAACGAATTTACGAACGAACGAACAATAGAAAACGAGACAAAAGAACGAACTTTTTTGTTAAATTATTAACTAAAACTATAAATTCTGTAGATTTTCATCAAAAGAATCCTAGTTAAACTCGAAAAAATAAAACAAAACAAAAATAAATTTTGAATTAAAGAATACATGATATTGCACCAAATTTTTCCCCATGGTGTTTCTTTTATGTAACCGAGAACAATTGAGTGTGCAAAATGAAACTCATCACAAGGAAAGAGGGATGTTTAAGGTGTCCGAGTAGTTACAAAGGGGAGGTAAAAGGCTATTTTTTACTAACATTTAATATTTTTTAATATCCCCTCTAGATTACGTCATAAGCGTTAGGGATTTATGATCAAGACGTAGAGGACAAAAGGCAAACCACCGGGAATGTAGGATTATGTAACTAAATACTCGTAACATTGGATTTCTTCTAATTCAAAATTAAGTAATTTTTTAAAACAAATCCTTAAGAAGTTTGGGAAAGAAAAAAGCATACAGTCTATGTGCGTAAAGCTAAAGAACAACTGAAACCGACTTACGTGGCTCAGAGCATTAATTGTCACTGCAGTGCCTCTGGCAGGGAGGTCCTAGGGTTCGAGTCCCGACGGTGACAGATTTTCGACATTAGATAGCTACGTTGAATTCAGTCGCTGTAAGGAGAAGAATTCTAGCGTCCGGCTGCTCTGATCGGTAGTTTTCCGTAGTTTCTCCGATCAACGCGAGGCGAATGCCGGAGCAGTACCCTAACAAACTGGCCACGGACCGCGCGTGAGTTGTCCTTCCTCTTCCTTGCCCTATCCTCATGCCTTATAATGTGGTTTTTATAGAGCTGCCTGTGAAGTAAAACAGCTGTTACTGGTGTCATCCAATTGGAAGGTTCAACACATCCAATTGGAAGTGTCCACCAATGACTCACTGTAGTGACGTGTAAGGCCCCGATTGGACGGCAGCGTAACAGCTGATGAATTGTCAAACTCTGCAATGTAAAAATCGCAATATACTCACACACACTCACACTTACATGCACTGCACTCTCACACTTTTGAGAAACCAGTCGGGGACTTAGAGCTTGTCCTGGATTGAGCGGTGCTCCCTGATGGGAGATACCTAGTTGGGAGAAAATCCCGCAAACTGACTTATGTCGGCGCCGGATCTCCTCATCCAGCAGGATATCACAGCCACCTCCTGCGATAAAACATGCACTACACTTACAGGGTAATGACCATAGCCGTTGACGCACCCGGAATCACCAATCAAACACCTCTAACTTTTGCATAAAGTCTCAAGCAAAAAGGTCTTGGCTAAAATATGTTTTTTCCGAAAACGAATGTAGCACTGCTTTTTTCGGTGTTCCTCTGATGAAAGGCCAAGGAGGAAATGCCTTTACGAGCTCGCAAGGCAAACTTGGGACCTAGCATGTTAAAATGGGAGACATACGCTAAAGAAATACCCAAATTGGCATTCTTGTTTCCGAAGTAATTGGTTCTCTTCGGGATGGAGGAGTCTTGGGACAAAGAGTTGTTGTTACAAGCAAACGCCCAAGTCAACTTCTGTACTTCTAGTTGAAGACAATACTTTTTGTATTCGATAATCTAGAGTATTTATAATGCACCAAAAGGATTTTCTTTTGAGCTTCTATATTGACAATAAAATTTGGTAAATATTATTCATCTACATACATTCTTAAATATGTACATACATATGTACTGTGTGGAAACATGCGTTTTTCCTGAGAAGTCCTTTCATAATTCAGGAAGCTTGCGTATCAGTTCTTTCGTATTTTGCCGCCTACATCCCGTTAGGAGAGAGGCACTCTGCTAGGAAAAGGCAGCTTTCCTGCTCTGACAGGAAAATGTGAAAATGCGCTCGAGAAAGGAATTGTGTCTACCATGCGACCCAATAAAATGTAATAACAAAATTCAGGATTTTCCGAACTTCAATAATATTGAACAAGTTCCTGATGGCCCCGTGAAAATGTTCACTAGTTACCAATACTGTAGGTAAAGTCGACCCCAAAATAAGTTATTAATCACAACAATACATCTAATCATAAAGTTACTTGCACTTTTGAATTGCGATTAAAACTAATTTATTTTCAATTGTGACTTCATTATCCAATACTGAATTTCAACACAATATCAAATGGTATTTGTTACAAGAGGTACACAAACAAGCTACAGTTGAATGAAGAATGAAAAGAAGATAAATGAGAGGAATTAAGAAAATTGAGAAAAGGGAAGATACAATAATACGTATGTAGTTTATAATTTACGTCAGATATTAAGGAGCGATAAAAGTGTCTGTCTCACGTAAGTGTGCCCGACACTCACCCTCTTATTCAGTTTTTATGGTTGTATAGAGTTGAGTTTAGTAAAATGTAATAGTTGTTGTAACCGAGGTCGCTAATGACCTCGTAGTTATAAGGCGGTCTAAAATAAATAAATGTTTACGCGGGATAATTTATACATACACTTACCATACAGTAATTGTCTGTGGGTAGAAGGAATATCTTATACAAATGTACTAATAGATTAGCGTTGTATACTTTAGAGGTAAAAATAGAAACATAAAAACGTAAGTGATAATGTAAGTGAAGAAAATAAAATGGCTTTTTGAATGGTTTGTTAGTTTGAAGGTTAAAGCAGTCTTGAGATCTGGTTGTCCTAACAAAGGCTTTTCTGTCGATAATTTTTACTTTCTCGTATACGTACGTTTTTAAGGAGTAATAATATAAGTTTTAAAAAACCTAGTATAGAGAATGTTATATAATGCTGCGAAAAAGATCTTTCGAGATTTTATATATTCTGCGGAAAATAGATTCTGAGAATTTTTCCCGAAAGTAAACGTTTTGGGGTCCCCTGACACCAAGACATTTTTTTCAAATCGTCCGTCCGCATGTGAACAACACAAGATCATAAACTATTCGTAGAATTTGTTGGAAAAAGTCAGTTCGCTTAAATCATAACAAGAAAAAAATTTTGAAAAAAATTGTTTGCAAGTTAACTTTGTTTATGAGTAATGACCCGACAATAACCACGGTTTGAGATGCTAAAATTGATAAGAAAGCAATGTTTCAAAAACGCCTACCAAACTTCATAATGGCCGTAATATGATTTTTTATTCTACATAGATATCCAAAATATTCTAATGAAAATTAAATTGGTACAACATGAATTTATGTAATAAATTGGGGGAAGAGGGGGCATAAAAACAGCAAACATTTTTTGAAGAAATCTGAAATAAAAGAAGCATTTCTTGTAATCTACTATCTCTAATGCGTTGCAATTTTCACCAAAATTCTGTTTTCAATTATTAATACCATTGAACTAAGAAATACATTAAATATACCTAAGGTTAGTTAGGTAGTACAACAGTAAAAGAAAGTGATATTTAGGGGCGTCCCGAACGTTTTTGGCAACACTGGTAAATCCCTTTGCTGGACTTAGAAAATATTTCTTTTCTGCTGCAATTTTTGATGTCAGTCGCCGTGCAATGACACAGATCCCTTAAACTGCTTTTTCAGCTCACCTGAAAAATGTGCATAATCGAGAAACATAATGCTGTGCAAGCGGCGGAGCGCTCCCCCCCCCGCCTCTGCTTGTCCATAAGCTTTCGACAGAGAGCGTCGGATACACAGGTGGGGATAGTAAGGGCCAAGCGTCTGCTCATAGACATTTCTGGTGATTTTACTAAATTTATTTAAAACTACCATACAGTGATCGCATTGAAAAGTTAAAAAATGCTTTTTTAGACAGCCACTACCGGTTTATTTCAGGACATGAAAGGCGTTCAAGTAGTTCTATTTTTAGCACTACAAGTTGGTGCTAAAAGTGAGGCTATGTTTATATTAAACCAAAAACTTTCGTCTGGCAGCTTCACCTACTACTGAACTTCATGTAACAACACAATTATGTGATTTGTTTTCTTAATTAAAATAAAAGGAAAGTCGGTAAGTGTATAAAAGTAGAATGCGACACGTGATAAAAGCGATTTTATTTTGCCCGTAGAAACGATCTATCGGCTTCGCGTCGTAACCTTTCCTACTCGCGAATTAAAACACCACTTTTCCCACTCGATTCATAATGAGGAGCAACCATTCAAAACGTGACATGTCCACTTCACCATTTTCTACTAAAAATGAAAAATGTAGCCCAAATATTACACTTTCAACTCTTTGATTAACTCAACGAATATAGTACTACTTAATGTATTGTAAGACATCTTACGTTTCTTTTTGGAAATAAAATTCTAGGTAAAAACAACAGAACTGAATTTTTGCGCATTGGACATGTCACATTTTGAATGTTTGCTCCTCAAATAGCTTATTGTTTCCAAACCACTTTCTAAGAGTTCCAAATCGAAATTGCCCCTCTCTCCTCCAAACATTTTCTGATTCCGTGCTTGCTCTACGAGTTCATAGAACTGCATCCGGGTGGCCTCCTTCACTGCAGTTCCCTGGCCCAGACGGCGGGCGGGAGCCAGGTGCAGCGGCCGGGTGGGTCGATAGGGCGGGCGGCGGCGGCGGCGGGGTCGATAGGGCGGGCGGCGGCGGCGGCGCCGGCCGATGCAGCTGCTCCGAAACCGCACAAGGGGCTCTGCCCGGACGACTCAGCCTCACGTGACGATGCACCGCCCCTGACCATAAGCTCGTCACGAGAACGGACATCCCGACCTACTCTCTTCCTTTGTCTCTCGTCCACTACGACCCACGGCGAGGCAAAAGCACAGCTTCAAATGCGATAGAAGAAGGTTATGAGGGCACGGGACGCAACACACGAAACAAGAAAAGTAGACATTCATTTTAAAATTAATTTCTTATTTTAATATTCATCTCTGTGTTAAGCGATGTCTGAGTTGCCTGTCGACGGATTTCATAATACTGTAGAGTAATGCAAGGTTAAGTTCAAGTGTCATAATCCGTATGACCGAAACCGATTGCAACTGAAGGGTTCCGAAGATCATGCCAAGAAGTCCATCAAGTAGAAGCTCGTGACTACGAGTACTACCATGTTATTTCCTTTGTTAGAAACTGCCGATTTTGAGCACTTACCGGCACGGTGAGCCAGCTTTCAGTGTAGCGGTAACTGCCGTGCACGGCGCCGGTAACGGCAAGCAGCAGCAACACAGCGCCGCCCCACATCGCTGCGCTGGTAACGACGCACTATACGAAGTGCAGAGCGCTGTCAAGACCGCAAAGCACGACGCAGCTGATGTAGCCGACTCCCCTCCGCACGCTGTGGGTAGCGGCGTGCGACTTTCACGTGATGGTAGGCATTCCGAGAAGCGACTCAAGCGCTACAAGCGGCAGCCGCCGGAAGTACTTGAATGTGTAGATGGCGCGAGATTTGACTTCAAAGGCATGAATAAAAAAACAAAATATTAAATAATTTGAATAAACTGTCATATAATAAAATTAATAATTTTATTAGAAAAAATTAATATTTTATCATTTTCTAGTATTAAATGTCACTTTTAAAATTAAATTTGATAAATAGTAGTTTTTTCTTTTTAAACATTTAAAAAATAATATTATGAAATTAATTTTAATTTTGAACAATTTTAGGGAAAATATTTTTTTTCATATTTCAAAATCATACCATTTTTATTTTTCTCCCCCTTGCGAATGTAACTAGAGGTACTACAGAATGGCACAGACTTTCTTACTTAATAACTTAATAGTAGAACCGAAATATTATTTCAAGAATATTAAAGATCAGTAAAATCTCGTCCAAAATAAAAAAAATTAATTGAAAATGTTGACGTCGTTTTAAAAAATTGGCAATTAAGAATGTAAATGCGAAATTTCATGCTCTTTTTCACAGGAATCTATTGAAACAAATTTAATTTGAAGGAAAAATGTGTTTCTTCAATTTTATAGTAGTAGAAAGACCCCTCCAAAAATTCAAACTTTTGTAATTTTCGAAAATTCAGAGTTTACCGTTAAGTGTACACGGGAGCAATATACGTAGTGTGGAGAAAGCAATGTAATGCTGCTGAAAATCGATTTCGATATTTCAACGAAAATATATGTTTGGGGGTCTTCTGACACCGAAAAAGTTTTTTTTTCTTTTTCTTTTTCTTTTTTTTTCTTTTCAAAACGTCCGTCCGTCTGTCCGCCCGTCTGTCGAATGTGAACAAACCTAGGGCGTAAAACACACGTACGATCTTTTCCAAATCGAAGAAATCCCTGTCCATTTGATTCTAGTTGAAGCTTAGGAATTTCGAAAAACATTCTTTAAAATTTAGGGGTACTTTGCATGAACACCCCGGACATTTTCAAATTTTTTTCAAAAACTGCTACAAATATTTTCTGTAAATTTCTTGTAAGATTAGAGTAAAATACACTTATAAAGGTGGCATAGGTTGATTTTATCGGTGAATTCTAAACTTTTGAAAATGCGAAAGTTTGAATTTTTCTTCGGCATTTTCCTACAACTACAAAATTAAAGATACAGATTTTTGCTTAAAATGAAATTTTTGCCATAATCAGTTATTTTCATGAGAACATGTAAATTGTTTGAAAAAATTTTTTTTTAAATAATTATTTTTTTTATAAAAAATGTATTTTTTAGACTTGTCTCTCATATCGATAGTATTCAATTAGAGTCAATTTCTTTACGTTAGTGTATTTATTAGTACATGTGCTTACAATGATGTCCAATAAAGTTACTCGAAAACTCAACAGTTTTCTGTTAAAATGATCTCAAAATTCCACATTTTCAAAAAGGCTCAAACACCATTTTCTAAAAAATCGCTCCAATTTTTTTCTTCAAATTTTTCCAATGGATAGTGCTAATTGCACTGTATAACATGACGTAAAGTTAATTCTGGTGTATTCTTCTTTTTTCTTCAAAAATTACACAAATGTAATTTTTAAAAAATTTTTCAATGAAAATTAAAAGTTACAGTTAAGATTAAAAGATATAAGAGAGAAATGTGCTTTGGGTGGCGATGCCAGCTTGCAAGAAGGAAGGGCAAGACTGTATAGTACCAGTGCATACCAAGAAAATTAGAAAGAGAGAAGAGAGAAATTAGAAAAAGAGAAAATTAGATTAGATTTTGAAATATCACTCTTGACAATGAAAATTCGTGGTGTCAAATTTAATTTTTGTCTCGTGAAGAGGGCAGAAGAGGGCAGATGTGTGAAGACAGAAGAAGAAACAGAAGACAAACTTACTCGATCAGTTTCTTTATCATCAGGTGATACGTTGGGGCGAGCATGCCCTACCAGTAACAGTAGTGCACGCTTATGTGCACAGTGACAATAATGTCACTGTCCAATATATTTGCGGCATTAATAAGTAGGCTATGGTCGATTCTCACTTTCTTGAAAGAACTTCACTTGACTCGTCACGAGAAGAAATTTTGAAAAACAGTTTTTCCGATACATATAACTTTTTTCTGACGACAGTCAATTTTCAGCTTCTCAAGAATACTGGTTGAAACAATCTAAAAGTATACGTCTTCTGCAATTGTATTAAGAAAATTTCTGCAATTTCATATTAAGAAAATGCAAATAACAATAAACTGATATTTTTGTAAGGCTATATGTGGTTACTAATTTCACAGAACAATGCACTTTTCTCAGATTCCTCTGTTTACGCAACTGACTCAGAATTTTCTAAGAAAGAATCCTACTGATTCAGGCAAACCCTAGTCGTGTCAATTATTTATAAATAAACCTAATAGTTGCATTTCGTGAGAAGACTTCCTTTTGAGACCGTATGCGTGTTTCTGCGATTGATAACGTGACATGAGTCTCACGGTTGCTTTATTTTTAGACGTCACGATGCGTCGTGTCATTGACGCACCGTAGTTTGAGCAACCACCTCGGCGGGCGGCGGCCTGCCTACGAGCTTCGATGAACAAATTATTTTTTCAAATGTTATTTATTTGTCTCCTACTTTGAAATTTGATAGATATATGAAACATTTGTATAGAAATACATGATTTTTAAAAATTAATTTAAGTGTCGGCCTAATTGAAAATTTGCATTTAAAAATTAAAATATATTTTAAATATTTAAAAATATGTTTACAAAAATTATATTTACATCACATGAAATTACATATTTTTATGTATAATTTAGGCGTGGTTTTATTTTTCTGAAGGAAACGATTTTGCGGAAACACATTTTAAAATTAGCGCGCGCAAATTCTTCGTAAAAAATAATTGTAATATTTTGAAAGGGGTGGGAATAGAAAACATGTGTCACCTATTCAACCATAGACCTAATAAAAAAGTTTCAAGTCGCTAAAAAATAGTGATGTTTTGTAGTGGCGATTTGACGGGGAATGACTCATATATGGAATTTTCAATCGGATATTTTCATTTTCGAGGGTACTTCACATCAAATCCCAACAAAATTTTCAAACTTTTCTTACAAATGGCTCACAAATTACAAATTTTCATTTCTTACAAGTTTTTTAATAAACTGTGTCCTCGGGCAGCGTAAAGGATGCTTAAGAGAATGGTGCAGGTTTTATATACGCTGAAATCCCCGATTTTTCGAAAATTGTAAAAGTGCAATTTTTTGGGCGTCTTCCTACAACTACAATATTCTAGGCAGAGATTATTTTTTCAATGAAATATTTTCTTAAAAGTGAGATCTTGAAATAAAGTCACGTTCAATTTTTCTCTGAAACGGTAACAAATATCTTCTCGTATGTATCAAGCAACAGTAAAAAATACGGTGCTAGTCCCATTTTCTGCAAACTCTTCTTATTTTCAAAAATTGCAAAAAGTTAACATTTAAAAACTACAAAATTGAAGACAAATAATGCCAGAAAGTATGTGTTACTTCTTTATTGTATCTCTATCAACATATTACACATACTCTATTATGAAACATAAAATTATTAGTTGAAAAAGGTCGTAAAATAAAAACATTGGGGTTTATTTTGTTTATCAGAGAGTATTCGAGAGAGACGTTATTTTAGGTAACAAGAGCTCCATGGGATCAAATGTACATTCTAGGCAAACTTAGTAGCCTTGGACTTGCCGTTTGCAACTAGATACCTTGTCTCTCACTTGCCTCGGGCACCTCTCACCGGCAGTCTAATTCCTGTTTATCATAAATCTGTCATTTCTCATACAGTAACTTACTTCACTTACCCCAGTCACCTCGCCTTGGGTCAAACTTCATACGGCTGATCCTAGAGTATTCTTCGGAACATTTCCATCTATAGATTTTATCCACCCGTTTTAATTCTAATCCTGAAATTAGCGAGAATTGCACCTTCTTCACAGCGCATTGCGTGGGCAAAGTACACTTTTGCAGCTTGTTTACTTGGGTGACTGAATATCCGATGTTGCTCGCGTAATTGTTTATCACAATCATATATTAACCAGTCATGCCCTTATTGCCCAGTGCGCATTGCGCCAGTGCCTAGTATTCATACCGGGAGCGGTAGCTCAGTGCATCAACTGATGTCACTGCAGCGCCTCTGACCGGGAGGTCCTAGGTTCCCACTCCCCACAGCGGCAGGACTTTCGACACTAGCTTTTCAGCTAGGTCGAATTCAGTGGCTGTCTGGAGGAGAATTCTAGCGGCCGGCTGCTGTGATCGGTAGTTTTCCGTGGTTTCTCCGGTCAACACCAGGCGAATGCCGGAGCAGTACCTTACCAAACGAGCCACGGACCGCGCGCGACCTTTCCTTCCTCTTCCTTGTCCTATCCTCTCCCCTTACACACACTTACACTAACATGCACTACACTACCACATATTCCGGGAGGCCGGTAGGGTGCTTAGATCTTGTCGCGGATGGCGCGGTGCCCCGCTGGTGGGAGAGTCCTGGTTAGGGGAAAACCCCACTAGCCGAAGGTAGGACGGTGTCGGATCTCGCCATCCAGCGGGGGAAAACCACCGCCATCTCCCGAGAAACAAACATGCCCTACACTAACGGGACTAATGACCAAAGCAGTTGACGTGCCCGGAAACACGAAAAAACAAAACCAAACCAAACCTAGTATTCATGTATAATCTGTGTCTGTCTTGCGAGTTGCGTAATAATTTTATTTGTGAATTTCACTCCCTTCCTAACCCCACCTCAATGGGAATCTTATCGCCACTACCGGTTTTCTTAATCCATGGCAATAATAATGTTTAGTAGTTTTGTTGGTTGCAAATGGTTTCCACGTGAAAGAATTAAACTGGAAAATGAACTCTCACTTATATCCTCATCAATTTATTCTTTATATTAAGATTTTCGCAATGTGTGCATTTCTGAGGCATTGTTTACATGACGGTGAGATTAATAGAACTGTATGAAATAATAATTATATTTATTATAAGTAGATTACAATACAAACAAGCGAATTTTTGCAGATATGTCAGAGGAATGAGAAAGATCGTTTTTTGAAAAGCTGTAGTTCACTTGGTAATTGATGTAGAAAAAATGCGAAAGTTGAAAGGAACTTTATTATCTTTAAAATTGAAGAGTACGATTTTTCTACTGAACTTATGGTTAAAGTGTCATAAGAGAAGAAACGAAAAAAGTCAGAAAAATACCGATTTTTAGGGCCTTTAAAACTTAGCACTGGCTATAGGAGGTCGAACACCTGGGGAATGAACTAGAGAAAAGCAAAGAAAACTTTTTATGACCTTTTTCTCAGTAAAATGTACTCACGAGAAACTCATGTTAAAGAATTGTATTTTGTATAAGTGGCATACTAATTAAGTTACGTTAAAACAATATTGTATCCAGAAATGAAATAACAACACCTAGCTTTTACTCACAGTTTTAATCAAAAATCTCCGTCATTTACCTTTCCAATTTCGAGAAATTAATTCTTCTTTAAAATTTTGAATGATGGATTCTTCTGTAGTGGGTGTGGAGACCTTGTGGTAATCCACGATAAAAATGTTCGGGATAAAAGAGGTATCAACCACAATAGTAGGCTCTATGAATTTACTGTGTAGAATATTCAGCCAAACACGTGTTTCGGGAATTCCCCCCCCCCTATAATCAGTGGCTCCAAGTAACATAGATTAAACCTACATAAAACCAAGTAACACAGTTTAGTCTATGTTACTTGGAGCCACTGATAATGGGGAAAAAATTCTCGAAACACGTGTATAGTTGAATTTTCTACACAGTAAATTCATAAAGCCTACTATTGTGGTTGATACCTTTTATATTCTGGATAATTTTAATTCGAATGATGAATTTACGACTGTATTTCCATACATATTTAAATAAAACGCTTACGATGTGCTCGCAAGACTCTAATGCACACGAGCAGGGAGTATTTGCCGACACATGAAGCAACGCGGACAAACAACGCGCCTTCGGGGTTTGCGCAGTCGCGATAGGCAAGCGCTCAGGCGCAATGTGAGCGATAGGGAGCAAAATTCCATCTGCAGTGGAAAATACCGAATTCACTGTCACACGAAACCAGGCACGTCAAACCGCGCCCGCACGTGCCATTTGCTCGCCTGTGGAGCCCGACGCTCCTACGCGCACGGGCAACTTCCTCTGAATCCGCATTCATTCCCCTTTAAAATCCAGAAAGGAGTGCGCATGCGCAAGCTGGAGCGCGCGAGGCGGTGAATAGTGGCTTCGTACGCGAATATGTTTTGAAACAAACTGTCTGATTTAATTTTTAAATTTAATATTTCCTCTGCCCTTCTAATATTAATTCAACGTAACCCGTTCGAAATATGGGCGCCAGGAAAAGATTACGTTAATTCAATTATTAAAATTACTCTTCAACTACTATTTTCATTAAATTAATATCCGGCTAAGTGGGTCGATGGGTCTTATAAGAAATAATCGCTATTGCATACTAATAGCCGATTATTCGATCTGCTATCTGTACAGGGTGACCGAGGAATCTGAAAAGCAAATATACATTTCTAGATACTCATTTGCTGGAATTGGCTAAATGTTTATTCAATGTTCCTTGTTAACAATACGAAACTTTTGGTCATGACTAGTCTCAAACCTTATATTGTAGTACCCGTCTTCGCGTGCTCTCGACCGATGTCGCCGCGTAGAACCATTTTCAATCTTCCCCGGTGTCGATGGCTCCAGGTCCAAATACCATCTTCTTTCTTCCGTTCTGGCACAAGTCACAAGTTCCGTTCAAGTCACTGATCCTCATCGCCTCATACATTGATAAGACTTAATTAATTTTCCTTTTAAAAGTTCCCAGTTCTTTCTACGCGTATACTTAAAATATTGAAGTTCAGCAAACTATATCTGCATCAAATACTCCCAGTCCTGTTGCCGACAAGTTCACCTAAGTTCACAATTCTAGCTGCGGCACTCGAAATATTTCCAAGTTCCAATTTCCGCACCTTCCATCAATATTCTAAGTCTGACAATCATAGCTCCAAAGTAAATGTTCACAATTCCCAAACTCAGCACAGCACCACGGCATAAGTCGGAATGCCTCCATATTCCACTCTTTCAGCCCTTCAAAACTCGGTACGTCCTTCTACTGTTTCTCGTCAGAAAAAATTCCATGCCTAGCCAATCCCTCAATTACTTACAAATTCATTTATCCGCACCCCAGACTGTCATTGCTTTCTCGGCCAATCTCCAAACAGTTTACTTTATCAACTAGCCGCGCCCCGTGGTTCAAAGCAATGAAGTTTGTTGACCTTGACGACAACTCGTCTACCGTTGCTATGCCGCCATATTTACAAATGTCTATCCTTACAATTCACCCTGTTTACAATAAATGTGACGCAATACAAGGTCCCACATATTGGTATGTCACAGTTTGCCAGATTTTTCTACCAAATTACCGTGAGCTGTATTATGTTTATATTCTTCACTACTTGTTACTATTTGACGTTAATTTTCTTTTTAGCAAGCAATAAGCAATAATGTGAAATAAATTAGCAAGTCTATAAGTTAACAATTCTCGCTTACGGACGAACAGCGCTTTTAACAGAAAAGAATATTTGTGTTAAACCTTCTAACCTGAATGTGAAAAGTTCATGCTTTTATATCACTTTTATATAAACAGGATATAATCAAGATACTTTAGATTTTTTTACATTTTACTTTCAATTGAGAATTTGAAATCAAATTGATGTATTATTTAATTTTTGATGGACATTTCTTGCTTTAAGGAAAAATGGGAATTAATGTGTTAAAGCTAAGTTTGTGACAATAACTGTATTCTCTTAAAGATTGCTATGGACCAGGTATCCAATGACGTACCGCCAGTCCGGAGAGATTTGTTCATCTCTCTCTCCCTCTCCCCCTCTCCCCCTCTCCCCATCCACTCTCCCCCTCCCTCCCCCTCTCCCAATCTCTCCCCCTCTCTCTGACTCTCTCTCCTCTCTGACAAAATTTGTCAAGTTCTTCACTGAGTCCTTTTCCCCATTTGCATTCCAGATTCTCTTGTACTAACACATTGTGAGAGAAACACACAGTACCTTTCTTTATCTATTTTTCAATACTCAGATTGCACCGTAAAAAGACAAAATAACAATATTTGCTTAACAAAGTAATTAGCCACTTGCGTTCTCTTATGTAGCGCTTAGTCCTGGGTTGAAGTTCAAAATGTTTGTTTTTGTTGATGTTGTGTGGAATTATAACAGAGTAAAAAATTCAGGACATTTAGCAGAAACAAAGAAAAATCTGGCGGGACACATGTCGATATTGAACATGTTGCACTTTTTCAGAACATACGGCAACCCTACCTTGTGAAACTCGATTCAGTCCCATTAGCGATTGTTTTACATAATTTGAACCAAATCATTTTGGGGAGGAAGTGCCAAAAATTACTTGTTACTAGAATTCAAGAAACGGTTCACTTGATGACTTCTGTTTTAAAGGAGTATTATTTACATTAATATTCGCGAATAAAAGTTTATCTGCAAAGGTAACGAAAGATGATAAAACTGAATAGCGCGGATTCTTTACACATTCGATGAATGTGTGCTATCCATTTATTTTCGAAGTCGACTTGCTGGCTTTATTAAACTGACATATCGAGATATGAGCTGGCGTTTCAACCAACCTGGTTCTTTTTGATGAATCATGATTTTTCAAACCAAGAACTTAATTAGATCTAGTAATTTTCATATTCCACCACTTGCGTCTTCAGATTGTTGATTGTTAAGCCATTTTTGTGGTTAATTTGAGAGCAATATCAAAGAGTTGATGAAGTTAAATTATTTTTCGGCGTCATAGAATATGATAAGAGCATACCTTTCCAAATAGAGTTCAATCGCTAGAAGATTTTAGCTCAAAAACCGAATTGTATTTACAATGAAATAAATAGCATGTGTTAGCTAATGCATATCTCAGTTTCTTCTCTATTATCTGAAATTTGTATAAGTTAGTAGTTACTTTATCTTTTTCAGTTTCTTTTCTGGTAGGACATTGGTGGTTGCACATTGTCTACCTAAATAACCTTCCTCTTTCCACAAAACAACCATGTTATTCGACGAGAGGTGAGTACTACCCAACAAATACTTTATAGTGTGCTTTCATACTATCTTACATATTTGTACAATGCCAAAAAAATCATTTCGGTACATTAAATACTACCAAAAATATTTTGGATGCTACTCGTTCCTGAATCACATCTTTAATGAGAACTTATTGCAGGGTCAGATTTTTTTCTGCTCGGAACGTTACGCAACGTTACGGTAACTTTCTACTGATGAAAGTACAGATTATTTTATCTATAAAAGTGTATTTAGAAACATGAGTCCATCAAATTTACATTCTAAAACTTACGAAGGTCTCCATAGGAAAACAATGTAATGTAAATAATCTGTAAATGTCATTCTAGATCTAATTTTGATGGTTGAAGCCCTTGAAGATTTATCTAAATTTCTCTTGAATTTACAAGAGAGAAATATCGTTCTGCTTAGTACTCAAAACAAAGTTCAAAATACAGTTGAAGTGTTTGAGCAGAGAAAAATGACTCCAGGCTCTGCAAACACGATATTGAAGCAGCTAATGTTTTAAATACTTTGTTCTGACCTTCACAACATATAACAACTTTCTGAACAAGCAATCTCTTCATGCAACTTTTATGAGAGTCTGAAAATTCCCATGCCAAGAATACTTTTTTCTGTTTATTATTTGGAGTTTTTAAAATGTTTTACTGTGCTTGACCGTACGAAATTTGCTTGCAGAAATCAAAACAAGAGTTTAATTTTGAGAAGAACTTTTAGTTGTTGTAGTACGGGGTTTATGACATTTTCGTCCTTAGAAATGGAAACATCAGATGTAATTATTTTATTTCATTAGTATTCTAGTATTTTCACTGATATTCCTTCTTTTTGTAAATTTTTAATTTATGTAATTCTTATTTTGTAGTACTGAAGAGTGCAGCAGTGATGGAAAAAACTTAAGTAAAATTGAAGTACTATGATAAAAGTACGACTGATATTTCCATTTCTAAGAAGACATTTATGAATTCACTCACAGATTTAGCATTTTTGAAAGGGAAGTTGTCGATCCTTTAGAGACAATGTAAAATTACCCGGGTTAAAAATTCCAATTTCCAATATTTTCCAGCAATTGTGAGAGAGACTCTTTCCAGATGAATCTAATAACACCAGAGAAGGCAGCTCTACTTGTTAAATCTTGGCAATCTGTTCTTGTTACGATTACGATTGTTTAACCTCCACTAATGTACTTTGGTTTCACAAAACACGTTACGTCATGGCTTCTTTCACGCCACTATTCAGCTGAATACAACTTAAGTGCTTAACACAGAAGGAAACAAGGGACATGTCACAACAATGGAAAATTTTCAAATAAGTTCAGTGATTTATTGAAATGTTAAGTCTACTATGTATTTCAGGTGTCAATGTTCAGTAATTCGTCTATTTAGTTTATTTGCTGAGTGATGTGAAGAGCTAGGATTTATGCGGCATTGCGTGTAGTATCTAAATATGTACTACATACATATGCACTAAAAAGTTTCAAAATATGGACAAATAACTGAATAAAAAGTTCCAAATATTGAAAATAATTTAAATTAAATTTATTTATCAAAGGTTCTAGTTACTAAATAAAACAAAGATATTTGTTTTAATATTAGCTGTAGAATAAAATTTAATTATGTTTCGTACTGAAATAGAACGAATATTACTGTTGCTAAAGGTAATATTCTTAATACTTTCTCGATAAATGGCCACCTCCAAAACAATGGTTTACAAAGCACTATTTTAATATTAAAATACGAAAGTGTGAATCAGAATTTTTATCTATAAATATTACTTTGTTCTTCCTAAAATGGAGCTCAAAATCAGAAATAGTACTGGAGTCCTTCTTAAACTTTGAGCTAAGTTTAAAGTTAAAACCATATTCACTTCCAAATCCGATCCACCACTTTATATTACACTAAAAGTTCAAAATAGTTTTCCAATAATTATTTTGAAAGACCATAATATGAAACATTGCTAATAAAAAATGTTGTAATATGCAAAGATATGTGTGTTTTCCTTAAATACCTACTTTATCTAGAAATGTGGACAAATATGGATAATCAAACAGGTTTCAAATCACATCAGATAGCGTAATTCGCAAATATATATCGAAAGTTTGATTGCAACTAGTGAACAAATAAATATGTAATTAGCGGATGATGTGAATCAGAATGTTGTGTGAATAAATTTGTTTGTTCACGTGAGTATTAATTTTGCCTTTTCCCATGCCTCCGTGGATCGACTCCCCTCCCAATGTGAGGTAAAAAGAAACCCCGTACGAAAAACGTAGAAAACCTAGAAAATTTATTTTTTTATTTTTCTAGAAAAAACAGGGCAGGGATAATCTATTTAACAGAAATTGATATAATATATCGGAACGTTTATATTTATCAATATAATGTGCTAACATATGTTTATTCGATCATTACCCGGGGAATTTGCTGTACCCTAAGAAACGGGGCCACGGAGCATTCGCGATCTTACCCTTCTCATCCTTGTCCCCTACTCTCCCCGATACACATGCACACAATAAAAGATTTTAGAAGATTTCCGCGCGTTCTGGAGCCTTCGACTTGTTTTTCTTATTTATAGAGGTTCTGCTATTACACGTGAGTCCCGGAATACACGTGACATTTTCGTGAGCCCCGGAATACCTACCCCCACTCCTCTGCTAACGTCAGTTGAATTGAGAACAAATGATAGCAGGGAGCATTGTGGACAAAATATGATAATCAGAAATGTTCCTCCCATGTAAAATAAACTATTTTGCATCTAAAAACGAACTACAAATTTAAGATAAAATTCTTTGTCAAAATAACCAAACTCCCCACTCCTCCCGCTACGAGCGAAGCGGGGGCTAAAGAAACCGTGCGCGGATAATATCATGATTCTCACAGTGGCTTGATTGATTGATTGATTTATTTTTACTTGTTTCCGGGCGCGTCAACTGCTCTGGTCATTAGTCCCGTTCGTGAGTGCATGTTTTTTTTCTTTCTCGGGAGATGGCGGTGATTTTCCCCCACTGGATGGCGGATCCGGCGCCCCCCCGTCAACTGCTCTGGTCATTAGTCCGTCGCGCGGTCTCCGGGGATATGTGGTAGTGTAGTGCATGTTAGTGTAAGTGTGTGTGTAAAGGGGAGAGGATAGGACAAGGAATGGGAAGAACAGATCGCGCGCGGTCCGGGGCCCGTTTAGGGTATTGCTCGGCATTCGCCTGGTGTTGATCGGAGAAACCACGGAATACTACCGATCAGAGCAGTCGGTCACTAGAATTCTCCTCCAGACAGCGACTGAATTCGACCTAGCTGAAAAGCATGTCGAAAATCCTGCCACCGTCAGGACTCGAACCTAGGACCTCCCGGTCAGAGGCCTACAGTAACATCAGTTGATGCACTGAGCTACCGCTCCCGGTACTCACAGTGGCAAATGTGACTCATTGCATCAGCTGATGCCACTGCAATGCTTTTGACGTCCTAGGTTCGAGTCCCGACGGTGGTGGTATTCCGCATGAGCTTTCAGTTGGTCGAGTTCAGTCGCTGCTGGAGGAGAATTCTAAAGCCCGGCTGCTCTGATCAGTAGTTTTCCGAAGTTTTTCCGATCAACACAGACGAATGTCGGAGCAGTAGCCTAACAAAGAAGCCACGGACCACGCGCGATTTCTCCATCCTGTTCCTTGTCCTATCGTCCCTACTTACTTATACATACTTACACTAACATACATTACACTATCACACTTGTCGGGAAACCGGTCGGGAGCTTAGAGCTTAGTCCGGCTAGGGCGGTGCTCCGTGGTGGGAGATACCTGGTTGGAGAAAATTCCCGGAAGCCGACGTAGGTCGGCTGCGCATCTCATCATCCAGTGGGAGAGGAACAATGCCACATCCCGGGATAACAATATACACTATGCTTACGGGAATAATGGAATAAATAGTTGACGCGCCGGAATCACTAATCTATAAATCAAAATTATTCTCACCTCATTGATAAAGGTGGTTGCAGTTATGCTTTGTCCTCGCTTTGGCAGTGGTAATATTGCACAAATCTCTGTTTATTCTCACGGCTTCTATTATTTCGACATTCTGAAGATAATGTAGTTTGTAAATATCTTTTTTATTATTATCTTTTAGTTCCAGGTCAATAAACAATACAGGTAGAGGAACGTTTGTCACTCGCTGTTTTCAGTTATGGATATTTCCTCAGAATGATATTTCTTCAATTTCCCTTTCAGTTATTCAATATTTATTGTAGGACATATTTTGAAGTCTGCTTAAATGCCTTTCCTTCTTTTAGCTATCGCTATGAAATAAATTTTCTCTTTAACAGATATTTTGAAGTGATCAATTAGCTTCTGGTGTTATCGGTAAAATTTTAATTTATCTTAACCTACCAGCTTACAGAGTATACTTTCTTTTCAGGATGCTGGGCCCTGTATAAGAGTTTTTCTGCCGAAAATTCGCCGTTATTTCGCACAGCATTACATAACTTTCTCTGTACCGCGGTAGCAAAAATGGGAAAATACCAGTGCGTTTCAATTGATGCAACACGAATGCGAGTGCTGTTTTCTGAAAACATTTTTGAAAACTTTCCTAACTTGCAATTAATTAATTAATTAATGTTCCCTAACTTGCAGTTAATGAACACTGGCTTTTTATTAAAGAAGTTAAACAATCTTTTGATTTTATTTTTTTCTTCTTTTTAGGAAATCAAATATTATAAACTATTAAAATATGTTAAACACACTTCTTTTATTAAGCTAGTTGAAGAACCTTGTGTTAACTGTGGTTCAACTTCCGTTTCCTTCTTCACTTTGGAAACCTACTTCAGATGTATGCGTTGATTTATGCTTTTAAGAATTTCTACGTATAATTTCTTTAAATTGTTCACCTGACATTTAAAGAACATAAGTCTTCTGACATTCAAAACTGAAGAGATAAACTGCTGATATTTTTGAATGTTTATGGAAGTAAGGAAATTTCCCCCTGTCATTGGGAATTTGCAATGTGCCGTCGTCAAAGGTGTTGCCTGCGAGTGTCCACAACCTACTTCTACAACAAATATGAACTAATGCAGCCATCGTCGCGTAAAAACAAGCAGATAACTGTGGTTCGACTTCCGTTTCCTTCTTCACTTTGGAAAGCTACTTCAGATATTTCAGTTGATTTATGGACAGGCTTTTAACGATTTCTGCACATGTTTTCTTTAAATTGCAAAGATGACATTTAAAAACCATATGTCATCAGATATGCAAACTAACGAGGAGAAATGTAAAGTGTACAGTAATACATTTTATTCATGGTTTTAAAGAAATGGACACTTAGTTTTCTGCAGCTCATCATCGTCACCGACATCAACATCTCCAACACTTATTAAGAATCATCTTTTACCGTGGCTTCTTCTTTCTGTTTATAAGATGACTTATATGTGCAAACTTTTTCTTGATCTCTGAGACCCACACCTCTTCTATTTTACAATGTTTAATTGAATTATGAATAAAAATAGGAACGAGAATTGTGGCAAGAAATAACTGCATTTCCAATCTTTTACTTTTCCTTCTTACTACGGGAGTAGTAAAGAGAAAGTTCTGAAATTGATGGCGGAAATCGGTGATTTTTTTGACAGAAATGCTCTTACTCTTGAAACCTGAAATGGGAAAGTGGATAAATCTTGTTCCTATATATGAGTAGTAAATTACTTCTTCTAAGACGTATAGTTAGAATCCTTTATTTCTGGGTCTTCAATACTGAAAAATCGATTGACGGCAGAACGTCTGTCTGTCGGTCGGTCCGTGTCTCGCTGTCTGTGATCAACGCTACGCCCTAAACCCTTCATACGATTTTCTTCAAAATCGATTCCCCGATAGATCGAAGAACTCAAGACCCTGCGAGTTTGAATCGGATATTTTGATTATCGGGCGTGCTCTATCTGAACATCAACATTTTCAAGATTTTCTCAAAAACAGTTTCAATTTTTTTATTAATCATTTTTCTCGGATAACTAAAGGACGTAAAATGTCTTAGATCTTTAAAAAATTTAATTAATTTTTAATAAAATCAGTTCTTGAAAGACATTTGAAATAAGGTACTAAAAAAATCCCCAAAATATGAGTAGTTTTCGTGTAATTTGCGAGAAATATAGGCAATTAAAAATATTAATTATTTTCTCGAAAACGCTCCAAATTGTTTCTTTAAACTTTTCTTCGTGTGTAGCAATGAACGGTAAAATAGTTTATGCTGGTTCCATGTTCGCCGAATTTTTTGCTTTGAAAATTGCAAAAAAGAACATTTAAAGTACAATATTAAGTATAATTTTCTTAAATCAGATCTGTTCAAATTTTTTTTGAAAAGGTTATGTACAATGTTTTTGACAAATATGTGGTTTTCATGTAATTTCTGCTTGACGTTAAATTCATAAAAATGATTCTCAAAAACGGTTCCAACTTTTTCTTTACATTTTTTCCACGGATAGAGTGTGACCTCTACTCAGGCTGGGTGTGAAATGTTTATGGATTCGGGGCTCTCCCTTTTGAAGGTTTTGTAAAAAAAAACACAAAGTCGTAGTCACAGAACATTTATAATTGGACGTTTCCTTGAACATTTACCAAGATACAGAATGTCATTCCATAAAGATCCTTGGGGTACTCCTGCTTTTATGGAAAAATGTGATGAAAGAGTTCCAGGGAGGCGAACAGAAAAAAAGTGCGATCTGCAAGGAAGCTTTTGATGATATGAAAAAGATAGTGGGTGGTTCCGATGTGAATAAGTTTGTATAATAGTCCTTGGGTGCCACACGGTGTCAAAAAGGTTTTGCTACATCGAGGAAGATTGCAACTGTGTGTTTCTTTTCATGTAAACCTTCGATTATATCCTCGATTATATCCTCTTAATATCTGGTGATTTGTTGAAAGTAGTGGTTGAAAACCGAATTTGTGTGGAGGTATGGCTTGGACTGAACTAAGATGGCAGGTTAATCTGGTGAGGATACTTTGCACATAGTTTTCTTAAGAAGGGCAGAAGAATAATTGGGCGATTACTTGACATATGGTTTTTTGGCTTGTCTGGATTCAGAATGGGAATAATATGGGCGTGTTTCCACTTGCGAGGGAAGTATGTCAGACGGAAAGATGCATTGAATATTGATGTTATATGTAAAATGTCTCTGATTGGGAGACACAACGTGTGATCGGTTGGGTTGGCGGTTTGGCTTTGGAAGTGAAGGAATTGGACGTTTGATATTGCCAAAAGATGTCTTACTATTTTAGTGAGTTGGTTTAGTAGGATTTCAAGAAGGGGGAGCGATGTTTTGCCAGTGATTTCGTATATATCTTTTGTGATATAATAGTTTCTGTAAGATTGGTGGAATAGGAGGTAGTGGGTTGCGCTGACGTACTGGGGGAGTTGTTAGGTCTAAACTATCGAGAATGGTGTGGATGAGGGTGTCAATGGCGCTGTCAATTTCTTGTAAGTTTTTCAGCGATGGAAGTGGTAGTAGGATGCGCAAAATCAGGATCTGAAAATGAGGCCAGTAGACTTTTTGCAGGTGGTAGGGTTGGGATGGGTGATTTTGTTTTAATGAAGTATTCAAGGAGAAAAGAAGAGGGCGGTGGTCTAAAGGGAGAGCTATCTGTCTACGAAAATGTTGTAGCTAATGTTGAGAGAGATACAAAAGTCAGAATGCCTGCTTGTATTGAAGATTGGTAGGGATAATAATGGGAGAATCAGGAGCATGCACTGTTAGATTTAATCTTTCGATATCTGCAAGAAGAAGAATGCCGGCAGGAGAATTGTGTCTGCTACCCCATACTGTATTCTTGGCGTTCCAGTCTCCTACAACAATTGTAGGTTGATTTGATAAAAACAGCTGATCAATATCACCTGTTTTGTACGGAATATTGGGGAGCTTGTAAACTGATGTCACGATGAGGTAGGATTGTCCGGTTTGCTGTACTGCAATGCTTATACTTTCAAACGTGGGGATTGCATATTCAGGAAGCTGATAATGTGAGATATTATTTTTTGTAAAAATAGCGACACCATCACTGCTGCGTTTTCGTGGACGATCGGATCGATACATCGTATATCCAGGGATGAAAATTTTAACAGAGGGTTTCAAGTGGGCTTCTTGGATGCAAGCTATATTAATATTATTACTATGCAGAAAATGTGCGGAAATGTGAATATTTATTCATAGGCCATTTGCATTCCATGATATAAGGCGAATTGAATGACGGGGTTATTTTTAGACATAAATCTGTGAATAGTAAAATTTCAGAGATTGGAGAATTGTGTTGGTAAGAACGGGGATTATTTGTTTTTAAAAAAATTTAAAGGAACATTTCGACTTGCTGAGAAACAATATGTGATATAATTTGAGGTAGAGAATGAATTGGGAATGTTGAATGTTTTAGGAAATCTGAGTACAAGGGCGGTTGATATCACTATAGAGGCCTCGGTTTGGTCGGTCTGGATGTAGTGCGGCGGGAGGAGAAATGTTTGGGGGCCTTCTCTGGTGTTAAAGGGGGGGGAGGAGAGAGATGAAGGGTTTGGGGAGGAAAGATTTGTGGGGGAGTTGGAGGGGCGGTTGCGGGCTGGGTGGGAAGAACTGAGTAGAATATTCTGGTCTACCTGACATTCTCAGCGGGAGGCCCGATGTGGTTTTTCACAGTAAACACATTTAGTTACTTCATTGGCGCACTCGACAGTAGCGTGTTGACCCGCACATTTTCCACAGCGCGGTAGAAAACCACAGTTTTTTTAGAATATCCTTAGGTTTGTCATTGCCGACACAGAACTGGACTAGGACTATGACGACGTTCTTCTATTGTTATAATAGCGTTAAAAAGTTCCTTTAGGATGTAGATTGCCATTCCTTCCTTGGTTTTGGAGAGAGTTACTGTACATAATGGCCATGGTTTGCGTTCACTGTTGGTTAATCGTATAACTGTTATTACAGGTAAGTTTTTGTAACGAATTCTTGGAGTATTTCTTCTTCTTCAGAGTAAGATGTTGGCATGTTTCGGAGCACTACTGAGATGGTAGCTTTGGTTGGATCTCGGTAGGTATGATAAAATAGACCTTTAGTTAAGAGATTCTTTCAGAGCAAGGTGAAATCATCAACAGAATTTACATCAACTTCCATGTAGGATCCTTTCACTTTTGTGGTAAAGTTTTCATGTTTTAGTAGGTCTTTGTTTGTGGAGTTTCGTGTGAGCGGGTGGGTTATGAAAGAAAATAGGGGTATTTTGTCGGTTTGTGAAGGAGAAGGCTTAATATAGGAAGGATCTTGAGGAATATTATTAGTTTCATCAAGAGGAGTATATCTGTTGCCAGTTTTAATGTTATACAACGGCGTAGTTCCAGGAGTAGGCAGGCTGCTCGGGCACAGTTCACTAGCATTTGGAAACTATATCGCTGGCGCTTAACTGAAGGTGATTCAGATGAACTTATCTGATGTGCTGGCGGTTGACTCTCGAAGGATGACTCTTGTATGGCATCTGATGAATATGCGGGCTGGCTCGCTGCTAACGGTTACATGAGGTGTGAATAGTGGAAAATATTAGGGGGATTTGGATAGTAGTTATTTAGCGTATACAGTGCTGAAGACACGACTTCGGAGAGCAGTGGGAATGGGTCTCTTGGTTCTTCCATGGCCGGTGATGAAGAAGCCTTGCAGAAAAGTCAACGAGGAACAGACGATTTTCTACACAAGGTGAAACCGGGAGCGGTAGCTCAGTGCATCAACTGATGTCACTGCAGCGCCTCGGACCGGGAGGTCCTAGGTTCGAGTCCTGACGGCGCGGCGGCAGGATTTTCGACACTAGCTTTTCAGCTAGGTCGAATTCAGTCGCTGCTTGGAGGAGAATTCTAGCGACCGGCTGCTCTGATCGGTAGTTTCCCGTGATTTCTCCGATCAACACCAGGCGAATGCCGGAGCAGAACCCTACCGAACGGGCCACGGACCGCGCGCGATCTGTCCTTCCTCTGCCTTGTCCTATCCTCTCCACTCACACACACACTTACACTAACATGCAATACACTACCACATATTCCGGGAGACCGGTCAGGAGCTTAGTGCTTGTCCCGGGTGGGGCGGTGCCACGCTGGTGGGAGAGTCCTGGTTAGGGGTAAACCCCACTAGCCGACGGTAGGTCGGCGGCGGATCTCGCCATCCAGCGGGGGAAGACCACCTGAGAAAAACATGCACTATACTAACGGGACTAATGACCATAGCAGTTGACGCGCCCGGAAACACGAAAAAAACAAACAAACAAATACACAAGGTGAACTTGAAGTAGACACTCACAATTAACATGTCCACAGATTTAAGAAAAAAGTACATATTTAGTATGTACTGTTCGCGTTAAGAAAGACACAAGAAATACACTTGATACTGAACCGTTACGCTTCGACCCCGGCACGGGGCTTATCTCTGGTCGCAGCGATTACTGCGAGAGAGGTGTGTACAGCTCGACTGTCAAGCACGTCTGTATACATCCGTTCTATTGACTGCAGAGGTGATATGACTGCAGAGATGACTACATTGTTCCATTGTTCCATTGTCAATAGTGAAAGAAAGAAATCTTACTAAGAATTGCGGAAAGGAGAGAGCAGTGTGTCAGATTTGTAAAGAGAGTGCAAATAAAAGTATTTAATAAGGGAAAATAGAGATTATTCAAACGCTAAATTTTCAAAGATTATAGCGATTCATGTTGATTTTAACTTTTTTCTAAAAATAATTCAGTTGTTTAAGTATATGTTGCTTTGGGTTTGTTTATTGCCTTAAATAAGTAATAGGCAGAATGACATGCAAATACTGATGATATATCATGAGAATTTGAAGAGCGAACGAAAAATGTTTACGAGACAGAAGACAAAAATAAAAGAACACATTCATTTACGGAAGATGCAGAATGCATTCATTACAGTAGGCACAAATTTTACTTGAAAGTATCGAGATTTCTTTTGGTAATATGTTTAAAAGCACAAGCAAATTTTTTTTTTTACAAGAGATATATCTGGAAATATGGTACTAAAACACCACGTACTTTCTCGCCCGTATTATCAAGTGAAATTACGCGAAAATTACTCAAATTTTCGAATTCTTATAAACGACATTATTTCAAAATCTATCTTTAAGGAACAGATTTCGGGAAAAAATCTTTACCTTTAATATTTTAGTCATAGGAAGACTCCGAAAAAATGTTGAACTTTCACAATTTCGAAAAATATAGGTTTTCAACAAACATGAGACCTGCTTATTCTCTTAAACGTCCTTCACACTATTCAACCACAAATTTCATCAAAATGATGGAGCCGTTTATTTGAAAATTTTGAAAATTTCCTAGGGACTTCATGTAAAGTACTCCCCAAAACGAAAATATCGCTTTGAAATTCAAGAGGCCGCGATATCAGCCAGACCGATTGGGCAATATCGATTTTGGAGAAAGTCGATCATCTGAACGGTTTAGCCGCTAGTGTAGTTCACAGACGACCGAACAGACGGACAAACAAACGTTTAGCTGGCATTGAACTTTTCGGTATCAAGGACCCACAAAACATGAATTCTGGCTACATTTACGTAATAATTTTTTTTTTTTAATTTAGCAACTAGATTTATTCACTTTTTCCTTTCCACTCTGTAATAACAGTTTTCTGCCAAAAATTCGCCGTTTTTTCGCGAAGCATTACATATAACTGTCTTCTACTGTGTAAGCGGTAGCAAGAAATAAAAGAAATAATTTAAAGGTATGTCCGAATAAATGTTACTTTCTAATTTTATGTTTTGTAATAAAGACAAAGATAAATTTATTTAAACGAATTGGGTGTGACCGGTGGAAGTTGATTACATAAATAACATAATAAATGCCATGCAAATAATATAATAATGGATAAAATTGCTAAAATATGATAATAATAACAATAACAATAATAATAATAATAAAAGCTGCTAATTCTTAAAACATTACATTCCATGGAAAAGAAAAGAACGTTATCATCTAAACAGCATTTTAAGCCGCACTGCACTATCCTTCACTTCGCTATAACACTAAAAACATTTCCTTCATTATTTCTCTGTTCTACACTGCGCGACACTCACTTCACTGTATAACTTAATATTCTTAGTTACGCCTCATAAACTTAGAAATACCCTAAATAAGTTTCCTAAACAGTTGAAGGCTTCGAGGAAAGGGTTCAAAAGTTTTTGCAGGAAACCTATTCCAGTCCCTTATCGTTCGGTTTGTGAAAGAGAATTTCCCGACATCCGTTCTCTGCGGTCTTAATTTATTTTATGCCTGTGATCTTCTCTACTGATGTACGTAAGAACACTAACTGACGTGTAATTTCCTTCCTAGCTTAATGACCACTATAAGTTTTATACAAAGCGCAGAGTCTTGCCAATGCTCGCCCGTTTTCGAGTGAATCCCACCTAGCATTTTTATTGTCCCTGAAAGTAAATTTAGCTGCTCTACGCTGAATCATCTATAAATTCTTACTCTGAACATTTTTTTGCGAATACCAAACAAATTGCTCCATATTCCATTATCGGACGAACAAACGATAAATAAGCAATTTCCTTCGCGTTTACTGTACTCTTTTTTAAAATGCGTATTACAAAATGAAGAGATCTCCACGCTTTCCCTACAACAAAATCTACGTGACTTTTCCTGCTTAATTTACAATCGAAATGGATTCCTAGGTACTTGCACGAAGAAATTCTCGGAATAATGTCGTTACTTAAGCGGTAATTTGTTACGCTGCAATTATGGCCTCTGCCAAAAGTGATGGATTTGCTTTTAGAGCTATTTACGGTCATGACATTCTTTTCCGCCCAGTAATAGAACACATGAAGATCCCGTAGCACAATTTTTTCACCATCTTTCGAATTTATAATGCAATATATAATGCAATCGTCTGCAAATAGCAAAACATTTGACATTAATTACGCTGGCAGATCATTAACTAACGCTAGAAATAGAAGAGGTCCAATGACACTCCTTTGTGGTATTCCTGACGTAACGCTTGCACAGGAAGAAAACTCTTGTCCAATTCGGACTTTATGTTTCCTTTCTTGCAGAAACTCCCTAATCCACACTGCCACCCTGGGATCGATGCCTAAATTTATTGATTTCTGAACAAGTCGATCATGTGGAACAACATGGAACGCTTTGGCAAAATCCGTAACTACTGCGTTTACTATCCCGCCCGCGTCAATTTCATCTGCTAGATCCAAAAAAGCGTGACTACCTGATATCAGTAATAGCATAAGTAATCAGTCCTAAATCCGTGTTGGCCATGATAGAGCCATTTTTTTGGTTTCTCATTCTTACTTAATGTAACTCGCAACTAGATGCTCCACAAGTTTGCAGACCACTGACGTGAGACTTACCGGCCTATAATTACATAGTATAGTTTTGTCTACACTTTTAAAGATTGGTAATACCAAATCTAATTTACAATCTTCAGGTACTTTTGAATTGTTCATGGACACGTGAAATGTTCTAATTAAGAGCGTAATATTGTCCCTTCTCCTAGTTTAATTATGTCCGTAGAACTGTCGTCTGGACCCCTTGACTTACCATTTTTCATAGATTTTATTTTATTCCGTGGAACCTTCACTTCAATATTAAATTGATTTGTAATCGAAGAACTTTGAATTAGTGGATGGTTCGTATTGCTTTTGAAAACCAAACTGAAATATTTATTAAATGCGTTAGCTTTTGCCCAATCGTCTGTTATAAGTGTGTTTTCATGTTCCCGAACAACTGGGATGTCCTCTTTAAATCCTTTCTTCTACGAACATATTTGTAAAATCCTGTCCAGTTATTTCCCTTTTCGTCTATAATATTCTTTAAATTCGTCTCTTGAGCAATTTTCTTTCTCGCTCTAATTGTTTTGAACAATTTCAAAAAATACTCATATGCTCGGTATTGGGTTTTCTGTTTTTAAATGCATTTCCAGTTATCCTCTTCATACGCTTAATTTATAAATTGTAGTATTTTCGATTCGGATTATTTTTTTAGAATTTTGCATGGTACGAACTTTTGAAAAGCTTCGTCTATAATATCTTTGAACGCACACCATATTTCTTCCATAACTCCTTCTTTTCTCAGAAAGCGGTTGTATTGTTCTCTAAGAAAGTCTTTAAGTCCCTCTACATTTGCTTTCTTGAACTGACGCAGTTTCATTTCTGTCGTAATTCCTTTCCTTGAAATATTGTCGTCTAAGTCAAGAAGAACCGCTTTGCGATCACTAATTCCCTCAACAACTTCACAAGATATGAACATTTCTTTCGTCCTAATTAGGTAAACATCAAAAATCGCATCCTGCCGCGACGCGCTCCGTACTACCAGGGCTAATCCCTTATCCCAAACTAGTCTGTTAAAAAATGTTTGGGCTTCGCTCATGGCTCCCTTCCAGTTTGCGCTAGGAATATTTAAGTCTCTTCCGATAACAATAGGATGACCATTTTTATTTCCTGTTTTCTGTATGATATCTTCCAAAATTTTATAGCCGTCACCCGGAGGCCTATAGCATGCAATCATTTCTAATAAGTAAATCAATATTTCTTCTTGATTGTCAATATATGTTTACAAATAAAAGTATCCAAAGTTTTTTATGACAATCATTTATTCAGTAATTTCACAACGTTTCGTAACTCGTTTTGTTACAATATTTTGTTACGTTGTGAAATTACTGAATAAATGATTGTCATAAAAAACTTTGGATACTTTTATTTGTAAATTTTTAATAAGGTTCTTGAAGTAGTAATTTCTATTCCCATCATTTCAAACTCTGTATTGACCCAATATGATCTAATATTTATGTCTACTTTGATGCAAATAAAGACACCGCCACCTCTACTATTTCTATCCCTCCTAAATATGTTTTCATTAGAAAATTCTTGGGAATCCAATTTCCTGAGTTAGTCACGACTCAGTCCCTATCACTATGTCGGAATCACAGGCATCAACTAGATACCAAAATTCTATTTATTTATTGATTATACTACAATAGTTTACCTGCCACAACCTAATGAATCCCTTCCTCATCTGAATGTGTACTCGGGATTGCGTGTCCCTTGAAGCCCTGCTGTCGCCTCTGCTGCCGCCTCTGCCTCTGCTGCCGCCGCCGCCGCCGCCGCCGCCGCCACCGCCGCCGCCACCGCCGCCACCGTCGCCGCCGCCGTCGCCGCCGCCCCCGCCGTCACCTCCGCCTCCGCCGTCGCCTCTGCCGCCGCCTCGCGGTCTCCTCCTCCGCCACCACTGTCGACGACATCGCTGTCACGATCTTCGTCGTCTCCGCGGTCTCCCCAAAGCACGTCAGGATATTTCTCTGAAGTTCTAAAACCTTTAATGTCCTTGCAACCATTTTATTTACTATTTCTTCCACAAAACGACATGAACAATTATTTCACTAGTAGCATTATCGAATATATCTCCAAAAATCTGAATGTCGCTTGACTTCAAATTGGTCAGTTTTGGTATTAATGAACTAGCACCATAAGCAGGGCTCTACATAGACCATTTAGTACACCACTCAACATATTTTCTTATTTATTACAATATTTTACAACTTAATTTGAAGAAAAAATCGAATGGAAGTTCAAATTTCAAATTCGAAGCTCTTTTAAGGAGGGAGTAAGTTAATGTAATTCAATTACTTTTGTAGACGAACATTGAAAATTTGTTACTTCCATACAATAATGAAAGAGTGTAGGTAATGCCAGCAATCACTCATTTAATGCGCGGATCTCTCCTAGAATTCTGTGTTTTCGATACCAATAATGACGGTATATTAAAGTGACTTCCTAAATTTTACATTAAAAACTGAGTACAACCAGTCTGCCCAAATTCTAATAAGATCATTCATAGGATTCCCACGGAATCTAGTTTCGCAGTTCTCGATATTCAGTCAGTGCACTTTTTCGAGTATCTCATGATTGAGAACACGTCATAAAATAGATTTTTCTTTGCAATTTTGCTCATGTACTATTACTTTTCAATCCTACAATGTTTTGAGTGTAAAATCCGGGTACTCGCAGAACTGTCACTATCATTATTAGATCAATAGCTGTCGGGCAGCCGCTACACAGGGGCTTCATAAGCCAGACTGTGCAGACATGATTGCCTATGAGAATACATAGCTCACAGTTTTGGTCTAAGACAAATGCTATCTCTTAATCTTTTATCTTCTTTTTCATATTCTTCTTCTCTTCACATTTTTTTCTTATTTTCTATTTTTTTACTGCTTTTCTCTGCTTCTCATTTCTCTCTTTTCTTCTTCTCTTTCTCCTTTTTCTTTTTTTCTGTTCGTCTTCTTCTCTTCCCCTTTTCTCTTCATCTATCTCCTCCCCGTTTTCCTCCTCCTTCACCTATTCCTCCTTTTTCTCCCCTTCTCCTTATGCTTCTCTATCTCTTCTTTCCCTTCCTTCTCTTCTTTCCTTCTCTTCTTTCTCATCCTCCTCATTCTTCTTTTTGATGTTATAGCTAATATTTACCGATTTTAATGTGGCAAGACAACTTCTTGTGTTGCAGGAAGTATGGGATTGGGACAGAATGGGGAAGAAATGATCACGTGTGGTTCGTAGCTCTTTGTAACCGAAATGGACGCCCTGGCATCTGCCTACGATTGATAGGAGGAGAGCATAGAAACGACTGTTCAGGGCAGTCGTCCCTAAAATTCTCATTCAGGCAGTTTCTCAGTTCAGGCAAATTTCTTTTAGGTAATAAGTTTATCATAAGTGAAGCTTACAATGCAAATCTTTTTACTTGCGGTTTTTACAAGAAGTTATAGAAATTTAAGTACGATATGAAAACTAGTGGTGCTAAAACAACATGTAATGCCACGCAAAATTACGCGAGAAGTACTTAAATTTTCGAAAAATTGTACATGACCTTATTTCAAAATTTATCTTCAAGGAACAGATTTCGAAAAAAAACGGAGGCCCCGGCATCTACCTATGACTGAGAAAGGGAGAGCACGGAAACGACTGATCAGGGCAGTCACCCCTAAAATTCTCATTCAGGCAGTGTCGTCGTTCTATCCATCTTCTTAGCTGATGTTGACAATTCCCATTATAAGTTCTCCAACCGAGCCCTCCCCCTCCCAGCCTATAGTGCTTTTAATTGCAAACGTACAGCTACCGTCTTTCTAAAGTTCTCTTGCATTTCTGCGATTACGATAAGAAATAATCTCTCTGAATTATTGAGGCTGAATTACGCTATCATGTTCTGAAGACAGAGATTAGACGCTAATAATAGACACTGAATAAAATTGCGAATATTAATCGTGGTTTAGTATCGCGAGGACGTCAGTCTCTTTGCCAACGACTATTTGCAACCTCTCTACCTCTATATGACATCTCAACAACGCGTGATGCCTAAGTGTTGTTCGCTCGGAATCAGAACGCAATCAGCACTGGGGGCCGACAAACTGGGTTCACGAAATGACATCGTTTGCAGCGCTGATTGCTTGTGGACGGCCGAGACTCGAACGGTGGCAAAGGGAGGGTCACCTCTAATTGAAAACGAGGGGTGGGCGAGAGGTGGGTTTGTTCGGTCAGGCTTTCGCTAAAAAAAAAACCTCACATGCTGTGACCGCTATTTAGCAAGGAGTACACGAGTTTTCACGCGGAAAGGACTGACTGGTTGGGAATAAAAGGGGAGGGGCATGGAATGAAGGGTGAGTGGTAGTGGGTAAGAAGGGAGAGAGGGAAGGAAAGCCGGCAATCGACCAGTTGAGGGCGAGTAGTTAGGGGTATGCAGGGAGGAAAGAATGGAGGGGGGGAAGAAGAAATAAAGTGCAAGTAGGAGCAGGGAAGGTCCTGGAAAGGATGGAAATGGAAGGGATAATTGAAGGGTTGGAGGAAGGGAAGTGAGAAAGAGAGAAGAAATGATGAGGGAGGAAGAGAGGGAAATAAAAAATAAAAGAGGAAGAACTCAAAAAGAGTCAATAACGTAATAGGCAGAGGCGGAGACTTACGCGAGGGAAATAGAGATACTCCCACACGGCAGTGTGGGATACGGATAGGAAGAAAGAAGAGGATGGGAGGGTGAGGAGCAGCCGTCACAGAGTGCGAAATTAATTTTGATCTATGGGCGTTGTCTTTTTTTTTTTTTTTGCGAACACGGTCGGGGGAGGGGCTCGGAAACAAACCGCCATACAGAACGAGTAACGCGCCGCGCGTGACGCGAAGACAGATGAGGTTCGCGGCTCGCCCACGCGTCCGCCCACGCACTCGACGCCCCAAGGGCCGCGCCCGCCCCGGCGGCTGCCCAGGCAACCCCAGGCGCCTCTTCCGGGAGCTGTTCGGTTGATTGATTGATTACTTGGGATTCAGGGCACGTCAACGGCAAAGGTCATGAACCCCGTAAGTGTAGTGTATGTTTTTACTCTGATGTGGCGATAATCATCCCCCGCTGGAGGGAAAGGTCCGGCGCCAACCTACCGTCGGAGCTAGCGGGGTTTTCCTCAACCGGATATCTCCCCCTTCCCCAGCCGGGACAGGCTCTAAGCTTCCGACCGGTCTTCCACCACGTGTGGTAGTGTAGTGCATAAAGTGTAAGTGTGTGTAAGGGGTGAGGATAGGACAAGGAGTGGGAAGGCAAGATCGCGCGCGGTTTGTGGCTCGTTTGGTATGGTACTACTCCGGTCTTCAGCTGGTATTGATCGGAGAAACCGCGGAAAAGCACTGATCAGACCAGCCGGCCGCTAGAATTCTCCTCCAGACAGCAAAAGATCGTGACCTAGCTAGTGTCGAAAATCTTGCCATCGTCAGGACTCGAACCCAAAACCTCCCGGCCAGAGGCATTGCAGTTACATCAGTTGATGCTCTGAGCTACCTCTACCGGGTGCTGTTTGGGCAAGAGTCCCTTCATAATACCGAGAGACTTGCTATTGACTTAGCGGAGGGATAAATTAACTCGTAGGAATGTATCGTATGATATACGGGTGCTGAGACTAATCGATGTTTATGATATACGATGTTTAAGTGGCGGTGATCTTTCCCCGCTGGGTATCCATTTTCGCTACCCGTCTGATGAGCTTTCCTCAACCAGGTATCTCCCACTACCTGATGGGAGTGATAGTGAAGTGCATGTAAGTGCAAGTGTAGGTAAGTAAGGGCAACAAATGAAGGGTGCAAGGGAAAATACCATCAGAGTACACTTTCATGCATTGCTCAGAAATTTAATTGATGTAAATTCCTGGCAAGGGTTTCAGTCAGGGTTTTAAAGTAATATAATGCAGTGATAAATGTCTGTTTTCTAATGCAATTTTTTGTTGACAATTTATGCTGCTTTTCATTTTCAGTTTGCTAAAACATAATGCTCGATTTTTACAATAGAGTAATGGAAAATGGATAAGGGGTCATTAAAAGAGGACTATTTCCCCTGGATCCTTCAAATATATTTATACTGGAGCCTTCGTCGATGCGATATATTCCGGCACGCACGACAGAGAAAATTTTCTCGGTATGAGCTGATTCTCGACTGCTGGTGTCCCTTCTAACTGACTTCCATAAGAAAGTACGGATGTTTTGGGGATCGTTCTATCTGCTGGTAGAGGTAAACCAAATAAGTACTTACTAAATAATTACTATTGTTCAAGATAGTGTAATTCTTTGAAGCTTCCTTAGAGAAAGCACAAACAACCAACGGCTTGCATTTGAGTAAATATATAAATAATTACAAATATTAAAAAAATACAACATTTTAAAATTGCACCTTTTTCAATAAACAAAGACACAATTTAAAGCAATTTTATCTCTCCCTGCTTTCTCCCCTCTCCTTATCCAAGTATAATAACAATTACAAAAATAGATCTTTGAACTGAATTCTTTGAACACTGGTATATTTACAAAATGTTTCTGTTTTATGCACTGCTAAGCAGAATGAGCAAGGTATATTATTTGTAAATTAAAATAATGAGCCGTATGCTCTTCTATATACTGAATCTAATAACCTTTCACAATAGCATTTTGTAATTCTATCTGATCACTTTGCTTTTGAACTTTCGTCCCTCCGAAAACTACCACTGTTATATTCGTCAGTTGTGAACGGGCCGCGTCACGTTGCCCCCGCCCCCCCTTGTTGCTCGCTTCAAGATTCGCCAACGCAACACCGCTCCGGCACTCAAGTAGACGCTTGCTAAAACGTGACTCCAGAATTCGAATTTTCACCCCTCCCGCCTCGCCGGTAGTTTTTTTTATTTTATTTATTTAACAGAGTGAGCTGATTATACAACGCTCAGCCATATGGCTTTTCAGTTGTTAGGAGCGAGCATTTTCAGACGAAAATATGCGAAGGGGGTGGCTACGGCCACCTCCCATTAAACATATATTGAAGTAATGCGAATGATAAAGTGGAGGAATTCCACTTTATCATTGAATTGTTGACGCCGGTAGTGTTGAGCAAACTGGGAATTCGCAATTGTGACTATCACGTTATGAACTAACGGATTTCCTGCGTCCCGGGAAGTCGTCCCTCTCCTTACACAAGCTACAATACTGCGTTAAAAAAGAAGCAGCTTTTCATGTATTGCACACGCGTAGTGTACGGAAGCTCTCTTTACAAAAACATACCCCTCAGGAATTCTATGTAAATTTCACAAATAATGGCAAATCCAGTTTAAAAAAAAATAAAAAAACGGATATGAGAAAATCTAATTTAAATGTTACTTCCGGGCGCAAAATTCAACCTACTTTTGTTGTACACTTCAGCTGTCGGTTTACGATTTCCACACTTCGATGAATTTTTTGATTAATTGATTAGTGATTCCGAGTGCGTCAACTACAGAGGTCATTAGTCCCGTAAGTGTAGTGCATGTTTTCATCCGAAGTTTGCGGTGATATTCCCCCACTGGATGGCGAGATACGGCGCCGACCTACCGTCGACTAGCGGAGCTTTCCCTTAACCAGGTATCTCCCACCAGCAGGGCACCGCCCCAACCGGGACAACTGGTAAGTCCCCGACTGGTCTCCCGGTAAGTGTGGAAGAGTAGTGCATGTTAGTGTAAGTGCGTATGTAAGGGAAGAGGATAGGACAAGGAAGAAGTAGGATAGATCGAGCGGGATCCGTGGCCCGTTTGTTAGGGTACTACTCCGGCATCGCCTGGTGTTGATCGGAGAAACGACGGAAAACTACCGATCAGAGCAGCCGGCCGCTAAAATTCTCCTCCAGACAGCGAATGAATTCGACCTAGCTGAAAAGCTAGTGTCGAAAATCCTGCCGCCGTCAGGACTCGAACCTAGGACCTCCCGGTCAGAGGCGCTGCAACTTTGATGTACCTAGTTCTCAAATAATGAAATACAAGTCAAGAAAATTGCACAAAAAAGCTTTCCCAGGAGCTTGCAGACTGTGCCGTGTGAGATGGACTTCATTTCACTCATTCATTCTTAGATATGTCCTTTTTTAAAGTTTTGAAGGGGGAAATCTGCCAATTCGCACCCTTGGGGCGAATGAGGAATAGCGAGGAGATGACTAAGGCAACAGTTCGCAACTTTTTTCGCCTTCGCAAGTCTTCGAAGAATGGTACAGAAAATAACACTTTAATGATAGCTTGGCTTACAAAAGAGGGTGTCTAGAGGAGAATTCTAGTGGCGGTTGCTCTGAACAGTAGTTTTTCTTGTTTTCTCTGATCAGAATCAGGCGTTTGAGCACTACCCTAACAAACGTCATTCACCTGGTATTATTAGTCGTCTTTAGTATCGTCCTTTCCCCTCACACACACACACACACACACACACATGAACACACATACATGAACGACCTGTCTCCCCGATGTTAGGAGGACTTAGAACTTCTCTCGGCGGGGACGGTGCTCGGCTGGGGGAAAGTACTTGGATGGGGAAATTTCCCGCATGATAACGTGTACTTAGGCATCAGATCTCTCCTTATTGCAAGGAAGGAGCATTGCCGCCTCTCAGAATAATACAAACACTACTCTAACGGGATTAATTACCACGTGTCCGGAACTATTGAATCACAGGCGTGGCAGGAAGTCCTTGGACGAGGGGCATGAGATCAAACGACCAAGGGGAGAAGAGCGAGCCCATGAAGCGAACTGGTAGTGGAGGAGAGATGAGCGAGGGAATGAGAGGAATGGGATGGAGGAAAGGGACGGTTGGCAATTGGGGTGCGGAAGCGAGGGCCATGGAGTGAAGGGCAAGGGGGAATAGATGAATGGATGAGGGGCAATCGAGGAGTAAGGCAAAGAGGGAACGAGAGGAAGGGGACGGGGTGAATGGAAGGGAGTGAGGAAGGAGGGCGGGAAGGTAAAGGAAAGGAGTAAGACCACCATAGGGATGAAAGAATGAGAGGAGAGAATATGGCGATGCGAAATACCGAGTTGCGAAGACATGAAGAGGCGAAAAGGCGAAGGGACGAGTGAGGAGAGGTGGCAAACGAGTGAAGGGGTGGGGGCGAGGGGTTGGCAGGGGAGGGAGGGCGGAGAGAGAGAAAGAGAGAGAGGGAGAGGGGGAGAGAAAGAGTGGTATTATGCTGGGTTGAGAACGAAGGGGCAATCGAGAGACGAGAAGGGAGGGGAGCGCGGGGTTCGAGAAGCGATAAGCTATTTAGGCGAGTGTGGGGAATGGGGAGTGATAATGATGAGTGGGGATTGGAAGTAAGAACAGCGTCTTCGGTATTATAAGTGTGAGCGTAACGGGCCCGATACCGAAGTTTGCAGGTTCAAACCCTATCGAAAACGTGAATTTAAGGGTCAAAAAATCCTTCGTACGTTATTCTTCGGAGGGGAAGTAAAGCGGGCTGACCCATGTTGTAGATTTACTGCATGTAAAAGATCTTCAAGCCTAAAAGAAGACCCTTAGAAAGAAGAAAATAAATAAATAAATAAATAAATAAATAAATAAAAAATAAATAAATAAATAAATAAATAAATAAATAAATAAATAAATAAATAAATAAATAAATAAATAAATAAATAAATAAATAAATAAATAAATAAATAAATAAATAAATAAATAAATAAATAAATAAATAAATAAATAAATAAATAAATAAATAAATAGTCTTCATTTCTGGGAGGCTCAGGCCATTTCACCTGACCATTTTCAAAACTTTTATTACACTAGTACGTAATAAAAAGGAAGTGATTCAAAGAAACGTCATTCTTCCTCCGCTAGATGTGGTCAGACGGAAAAGCAGTCCACATGGCCTGCGTCTCGCCCGTTAAAAAAAATAAGGCGTCATTGAAGTGAATTGCAAAGGTGGCAGAGGCGGGGGGAGAGGGCGAGGGCGAAGAGGAGCGTTCGGAGGCGGAGGAGGCTCCGCGGAAGCCTCGGCGGAGCTAAGCCTCTTCATCCGGGAGCGGCGCGGCGGGCGCGGGCCTCAAGGCTTCACTTTTACATGCCGCCTTAGCGAAATTACGCCCCGCCCCAATTTGCCCTACCCGCCGCTCTGGGCTGCTCGCGCACTCGCTGAGCGCTCCACATCATAATGAGAAACGTTTATTTATAACCTCGCGCTGGATTTAGAACATGCGAAACACATTTCATGTTAATGTTTCCAGACATCTTCCTTCCGTTACATGCTCCGAGAATTTGGAATGCTGATATTTGATAATTGTAGTTATACGGAGTTGAGATTGCTATTTATTCCTCCTGACTAAGGTGAAGCGGTTAACGTGAATGGGAATCCCTAGTATAGTCGGTGTGTCTCAAGTGGAGAGAGTTAGAGAATGCCCGATGATGTGGTGGTGGCAGGTAGAGAGTAATGTTAGGAAAAACACAAAACCATGACTTCGATTTGTCAGATGCCGTCGTTCCTAATGTACATCCTAGAGATTGTGAAGCTGACAAAAGGGACGCGTTCGTCTAGTTTACGTATAAAATAACATTAATGATTCAATATTTCTTCTTTTTATTTTACTGCCATACACTTATTTATGAATAGAATACTTTCCAGAAGCCCCTTGCGCCTTCTTGTGAGTCTTGTTCTGGGCAAGTATACCTGGGGTAGTTTGTGATTGCTTACCCTAGGGGCGTTAATGCGCCAATTTTTATGTTTGGTTTGAATACCATATAGCGCAGGCCTAGATACAATATCCGCAGTCTTATTCGATAATTCAACTCGAAACTCTGATTAGTGCTGTATTGCTAGAGGATTTGATATTGCTATTGCTAGACGTTTTGCTAGACTGAATTGCTAGACGTTTTAGTGTCCCTGCCACTGAAAAAGTGTTTTTTGTTTACTAACTTAAGAAGAGAAAATATTGTAATCAAGCGCTGAAAAAAAAAGCGAATTTTCCACACAAAAACTCTTATTGCCGGGCCCTGCAAACGAAAAAGTGGATAAATCCAGTTGATAAATATTGAAAAAAATCCTCTAACCGTGAAGCCAGAATCCATGTTCTGTGCGTCCATAATACCGAAAAATCGATTGACGGCAAAATTTCTGTCCGTCTGTGCACAACCCCAGCACAAAAACCGTTCGACCGATTTTCTCCAAAATCGATATACCTCAATCGTTCTGGTTTCTCCTAGCGGAGAAAGGAGGTATTATTTTGGGCGACGAAACAGGCGGATCTCAATTTTGACATTTTTCTATTGTCCAACAATGTTGTAAATTCATTAATTTTTTCCTCATTGTATATAGTCTATAATGAACATACATGAAGCATTGGCGCCGTTGTTAGGTCGCCGATTGCGTCGACTAATTCTAAGGCCATAGCGGCTTACATCAACTGTTCCACAATAAATTATGCCCTATAATGGAAATACATTTTCACGCAAGGAACCCACCCCAATTTTGTTTTGCATTCGCGCTTTTATCATATAATCATGAAATTAAGACCTAATGTTAATTGTGTTTAATAAATACGCCATACATTCACATTTGTAAGAAACATAAACGACAACTAAAATGACATTACAATTGGAATGAAAGGAATAATTTTTTCCCTTCACGCATGTTATTCTGCCTTTATATGCAATAATGGAATGTAAACGTTTTGTCCTATATTGTATTTCTTATTGCTTACTTGAAAATATACTGTAGATCCATTTACATTATTAGAGATTACAATTAATAACCTTGTATTTCAGTAGGGTATAATTCACAATTCAATAAAAAGAAATATGAACAATATTTTAGTTTTTTATTTATTTTAAAGATATAGCTAACAGATTATTTTAAATTAACATTTCACCTCTTTGTTTGCATTTAATTATTTCAAATATTGTATTGTTTTGTCTCTTTAAAAGCATTTCGAATCTATCGATTGTTATTTTTAAACCAATTAATAGATTAATTGAAACTGTGTCCTTTCGATTATATTTAATCAGTTACAATTAATTGAAAGAGTTTTACGATCACTGCGCTCGGCGACTTGAAATCCCGTATGTGCATGGAGCGGTCCAGGCCCCGTCACGAGGCGTGATTCACGACCCCGACACACGTTGGTGGTCGGCACGGAGTATTATCTTAAGCCTGTTTTACACGGTCATTTTTTCATCATTTCCCGTCGATACGGAGCAGACTGGATGTAATTTGTACGAAAAAATGAAGCATGCTTCATTTTTCCGTACAGATTTCATCCAGTTTGACTACAGCGTCCCTGGTGTCTCTTTATGGAACTTTCTTCGATTGCGTGAGTTCTCCGGCAGGAAGTATATTTATATGGTGCGTAGCGTGGGCACGTGTTGTTTGTGATATTGAGTCTTTGCGTTCAGTGATCCCTCTCGCAAATAAAACCACAATATCTCACACATCTTTCTACTCCTTACTCTGCGAATTCGTAACTATCTGATCATTCTTCCCGCTAATTTCATTTGTTTCTGTACATCCGATGTTCAACTGTTAAACTTCCAGCGCTTTTTGCGGCGTTTGGAGGAAGTATTTTCATCACGATTACGTACAGACCAGAAATGACCGTGTAAAACGTTGGAATCACTTTCCGGCCGGCGACGCTCGACTGTTCTGCAGATAGCCGAGAGCGAAAGGCGGGGTCAAACAGTTTCGGTACGCATAGACTTCCTTTCCACCAACCAAGGTCACCCACCCCCATCCGCATCGATGGAAGGGCAGACGTAGGGACACAGACATTTAGCCATGATTTTTAGGTATCATGGACCCACAAAACATGGATTCTGACTACATAACGTGATAGATGAAGTATTTTACTGTCTATAAGATTAGGATTTATCGCTATCAGGATCCGGCAATAAGAGTTTTTCAGTCGAAAATTCACAGTTTTGCGACACACTATTACAATAGTTTCTCATCTTACGAAATAAGAGCGAGAAAGTAAACTTTAGATAAAAGTATAAAAAGAGAGTGGGTGCATTTTTCTCAAATGATTCATTTGGTATATAGACCACCCATCATTCAGAGGATGCCTCAAACTGGCCCGGTTCGATCCCGGAAATGAGCGAAGCCCTCCTTGAACGAACTGGGAGCGGTGGCTCGGTGCATCAACTGATGTTACTGCAGCTCCTCTGACCGGGAGATCATAGATTCGAGTCCCGACAACGGCACGATTTTCGACACTAACTTTTCAGTTAAGTCGAATTCAGTCGCTGTCCGGAGGAGAATTCTAGCGGTCGGCTGCTCTGATCGGTAGTTTTCCGTGGTTTCTGGGATCAACACCAGGCAAATGCCGGAGCAGTGCCGTAACAAACGGACTACGGACCGCGCGCGATCTTTCCTTCCTCTTTCTTGTCCCATCCTCACTCCTTGCACATATACTTACATTAACATGCACTACACTACCACACATGCAGGGAGACCGGTCGTGAACTTAGAACATGTCCCGGCTGAGGCGGTGCCGCGCTGGTGGGGGATGCCTGGTTAGGGAAAACCCCGTTAGCAGTAAGTTAGTAGTTAGTAGTAAGTCGGCACCGGACCTTGCCATCAAACGAGGGGAAGGCCACCGCCACCTTCCGATCAAACACACGCTCTACACTTAGGGGACAAATGACCATAGTAGTTAACGCGCCCGGAACCACTAAACAACCAATCAAATCCTTGAACGAGACGGCTGCCTCGCCGCTCACGCGCATCGGCGTGTGGTGAACGAGCGGCGGGGGGTGTCAGGGGGTGGAGAGAGAAGTCGTGGGGAGGCGGCAAGGATTTAGTGGAGGAAGTAGCGGAGCCAAGCTCAGGGATGAGGAGCGATTAAAGCTTTCCGGGAGCGTGGGCGAGGAGGGAGGCGGGGCGGAGGTGAAGCTGTGAGGGTAGGCGTTCGTGGGTGGGGGGAGATAGCGTGGGAGTGCGCCGAGAGGGGTACGCGGTGCGGGTGCCGGCCGCTTGAGGTCGTGGGCGGCGCGGGTGACGATAGCCACGGTCGTGACGTAAGCGAACCCGCCCTCCGCCGCTGAAAGGGGCGCGCCCTTTGGACGGGGCTCGCGCAGCGTGGGCGGGGCTAGAACGGATGCGCTCCGGAGTCCAATCGGAGCTCACGTACTGGTGTTACAGGAGGAATGGGAGTTCCATGAACTGGTGCATACTTTGCGGTTATTGTTTTCGAAGTCTTGCTATTATATCCATGAAACGGAACGAAACAAAGGAATGAAAAGGCATTCTTCACCCAACTGGCATCATGTTAATGCGTCATGTAATACTCAAAATTATTTATTAATTTGAAGATGAAATTTTAAATCAACACCAAAATATGAAACCACTATATAAAGTTGACGTGGAGGACACATATGTTAAGCTCCTTGATCCATCTGTGTTCGGTTGTTCTCAAAGGCAGCAAACATTTGATTTTCTTCCTTTACATGTTATAATTTAGAACGAAGTCATTTCTGTTAAAAAATGCAGTTATTACATCCTATGAAGTTGAAGAAAGTACAAAACATGAGCTCCAGAACCAATCTGTGTGTGGTTGTCAATAAGGGAAGCAAATATTATGATTTAAAACACTAATGATGCAATAAACACTACATATCTTTCTGTTTCTTTAATTGAAAGGAATGGTTTCTTTAATTCAATTTTTGACTACACATTTCGAACTAAGTGCTGAAATTTGGTTGGAGAAAGCTGTACAATAGGTTGATCAACTATCATTACAAACTATTTGCAATTTCAGCTATGACTGTTGGTTTCTCTTTCGGTTGACAAACTTATCAGAGAAACCTTTGTAGAGTTTAGGATGAAAACAATGAATACATTTTTTCAAGAATGGCATGAACATTTTTATTCAAATCTAAACTTAAAATCGTGTTCAGTGATCATAAATTGAGCAAAGTTATAGAAAAAATTACCAATCATTGGCCTAAAAATTCGAATCTTAAGAAATTGCAGGTTTCTAATTAAGATCAAAATGTTTATCCTTCCGTTACTCGGGATCGGCAATTTGTTACATAGCCACTTTAGATTAACCACTTGATCGACTTCAGCGTATCCACTTTATTGGCTTAGATCAACTACATGATCGACTTCCTTCAGATCAACCATTCGTTCCACTTGTTCATATCAATCGTTTGATCGATTTTATATCAACCATTTGATCGACTTACTTTAGATCATCCTCTTGATCGCCTTAATATCAAGCTTTTACATAAAACCACTTGTTCAAATTATGATCAACCACATTATCACATTAGATCAATTCGACTAACCACATGTTCGACTTAAGGTTAATAACTCAATCGGTTTCAAATAGGGTACTTGATCGACATCAAAGCAATCACTTGTTAGTCTTTCAGTTAAATCATTTTATGGATTTAAACACAAAATTTGACTGGATCTTGCAGAAGGTCAGTAGTTTAACTCTTTTTAGGACCTTAGCCAATAGGAAGAAACCAACAATGCCGCTTCCAAATACCTATGGGAGTAGCGCAATGCTAAACTAGTGGTGCTACAGAATGGCACAGGTTTTCTAGTACAAATTAATTGACAAATATCTTTAGCCTACCTTTTCCATTTTGCCCAACTCTCATTCCTCCCAACTGCCATCTATTGCCGACTAAATTTGTTTATATTTTGTACACGCATTTACAGTGACGCTTAAACGCCATTTTCTTAATAACGGTCCAAATTTTTCAAGGAAAATTTCCTTATAGGAGAAGGTTATATTTATATAGTAATAGTTCGGTTTTACTATTAGGAAATCGACAAATTGAGAAAATTAAAGAAAATAAATATTCTTTGGGGGTGATAGATGGGAGCAGGCTGGAGTAGGTGGCAAGTCCTAAAGCTAGCAACAGACCAAAGAAATTAGAAAGATAACTAGAAGGAGAAAGTCTATGCCATTCTGTAGCACCTCTAATTTTTATTGACATAGAAAGAAGTTTGCATTATGACGGCTTAGTTTAAAATTATAAAAATATAATTCGGAATTTTGAAAATTGCTAATGTTCAATTGTTTTCGAATCCGTCTTACACTTTAAATATTGAAGCTAGTAATTTTTTCTAAGGCATTTTTCCCAGTAATAAATCTTTAAATATTTTACGCACACTGATGTCAAAATGTTGATATTTTTCTTACGACGAGACAATTTTACATGGTAATAATTACAATATTAATAATTCCCTGATTCATTAATTGTTCATTTCAATAGCGGGAACACAAACGAACCGCATAGCACAAGGGTATGATTCTTGCTTTATAAAGCTAAGAACTGGATTTAAAATCCCAGAATGGCGAAAAAATCTTTAAACTTTCTATAAGAAAACTACTACAATACTATTTGTTGGGAGGTAACCATTTTCATTTAATCTTCTGAAATAAAAAAAAAGATAGTGTAACTTCAAGATAAATGTAACTTCATTTTCTGTGCACATCTTCTAGAATTCAGTGGGAAATACAATTATTCAAATTATCGTTTCCATGTTGTCGCGGCAGGAATTAATAAGAGCGAAAATTTATTGCTTATTTATCCTTGAAAATAATTTTATTACATGGGAGTTTTTTTGTTTTTTTTCTCCCTTTCAAAATTCAAAATTTAAGTAGTATATGACTTAGTGTAGGGATCACAGAATTTTGAAAATGTGCACACAATTCACTTTTCCCCATAGCACGTCATACGCAGTTTTTAACTGTTTTTTGACGTAAAATAAATAAATAAATAAATAAATAAATAAATAAATAAATAGATAGTAGGTGTCGTGCATTTTTTGAACAACTCTCATGTCAACGCTTGAAAAGCATTTTACGTGATTGATGAAGTTTCAAAAGGAAAGAAGCTGCAATATTCCAATTTTACGTAACCACTACATAACCATAATACGCAATATTATATTACTAATAATACGAGAAAGTATCCCAATTTGTATAAGCTGTTGCCGTTTCCGATTGTTATTTCGCCTTCTTCGAGGCTTCATATAAGAATTAATTCAACCATCATATTAAACAGATCTTATTACATTTCACTGCAAACTATTTAAATGTAAACACGATGCCGTGTTTCGAACACGATCTTTCTTTTTGATGTACGAAAATAGCGTTATATATTATAACACGCCCACCTACTACCTTCCAGCCGGTGGCGATGAAGCGTGAAACTATGAATGCTCGTGAAGCGAGCTTTGAATTCTCAGGAAGCAGGATCTTTCGGGTATGAGAAAGGTCTGAACCCTTGACACAATGAATTATATAAAATTCTGGTAAAATGAGCATATATTCAGTAAAACAAATTACACAGTGGCACAAATATACAATAAGTATGTACTTTACGTAATGGTCACTGCAAAGAAAACAGAAACAAAAAGAACAGAAATACACAACCATAAGAGAATGTATAGGCGTCACCTTGACTGCCTGATTACTTCAATACGCACTATTTACAATACTTTTGCTTTGACCTCCTTCTCAATTATTTCGTGTACCTCATTTAACTGTGGTTAATCTAAAGTTTTCTCCGTGCACGGCACTTTAAGTGATTCTCTACAATTATTCTATTATAGACTTCACAGAGGTCAGCCTTGAGCTGCGCATTTATTACAACGCTGTTAACTCTAGCACAAGAATAAACGTGACACACACGTTACTAAATCGTACCCTTTACAAAATTATAGCAACTGATTATTCCTGACATCATACAATGGAAACAATACTTACAATAAGATTACTTTTACATTACATGAACAATTATAATTTACTTTAGAAAAGTTGTACAAGGTATGGCATTCAACGAATTTACTGGTGCGTTCAGCGAATGAAATCAAAACTGCCGCTCATACATTCGAAATATTTCCCCAGTAACTATTTGTAACTTTCACCTATTTTAGGACGCTACGCCTGGTGTTTAACGCTACACAGTTTCCCAACAAATTGTCGCATAGAAGTTGCCAGTTCTTTACCTCGACATTTCCTTCCCGCTCGCCGTCAGTTAACCTTGGAGTGTTCGGTCGCTCGCAGTCCTCGCCACGTCACTTGACTGGTTCGATGCCCCACGGTCACCACTTCTTTCGCTCGATCTCCGGATGCCGCCACACGTCCAAATTCCAAACCTTTCTCTCGTCCTCAGGCTCGTACCATCCACGTATGTGGTCCAAGTCTTTCTCGCCTACGCTTGAGTGTTGGAGTCGTCTTTCTGCCGGCTGCCGCGTACCCGTTGCTCGCGCTTCCAGTTTTAATTAACTAACGTGCTTGAATTGACTACTTCTAGCACTCGGCCGACATACCACACTTTGAGCGTGCGTGGTCGTGGCGTACAAACTTAAATACTGGATTTCGTTCAGAGTCCTTCTGCGCGAATTTACTTCGATGATGAAACTATTTCAAGTTCGAGCAGTCACAACGCTTGCTTACTCGCGTAATGTTAGTGCAAATGCTGTACATGCACTTTGCTTCTCAATTCTATCACTTATCACCGCGTTTCTTAAATCAGCTTTACTAAAGCAAGTAAAATTATACTCCTGCACTAACCGATTACTACCGCTGAAGAATTTAGTTGAGTCGCCGTCGCTGTCGAAGTCGTAAGAGAACTCTACTGAAGTGCGTCACGGTATTTATGCAACTCCGCCTGGGGAAAATTTCTGGAGGGGTGAATTTTCTCCTCCTTCGCGCCCTCTCGAGAAAATATTATCCGCTAACTTTGGACATAGGAGTGCGAAAACCTGCGGATAGATGTCGCCTTTTCGGACCATCGCTCCGCCTCGTACCCTATTTCTCAGTTCTCTGGTCTTTTCTAGTGGCTTATGGTGGCGTTACGGGTTCGTATAACCCCGTGACGTCACAATATATATATATATATATATATATGTGTGTGTGTGTGTTTTATACATACCGTATGTCGCATTTGATCTAATTGATTTCATGATTGCTAAAAGTTTATTTACGAAGAATGACGTCCGAGCGATTCCAGCATCCGAGAATGTTCGTTGGTGGAAGCTGCTCATAATGACCTCTCGGCGGGGTCATCTTAAGATGGCAACGGGGCGCTCCTCCCGTATCTACTTCAAAAGGGAAAGACCGCGACGCTCAAAGGTATCGGGCAGCCATTAGGCGGCACACGTGCCTCGGAGCAACACACCGCTGCTCGGACCTTTTTATACCACAGGCGAGATCGATTCTGCCCAACTGCCACAAGTTACTTTCTGCGAGGGATGGTTGGTATGTTGGGAATCTACCTATGAAGGAGAAATGACAGGTAGCTGATTTGTTTTCTGAAAAAAAATCTATGGCTGAGCGTGAAAAATTCAAACTGGTACATAGTAATACGAAGGCAGGGGTTTTGATTTGAAATTAATCAATTTTGACTTAACATTGAAAAATAGTGTTGATTCTTAAATATTGAAATCTCTCAGTTAAGACCTTAAATACTTGCCATAAGTTTTCTGTTGAATAAGTGTCTCAAATTGTCCGTCACATTGAATTCAATGCGTCATTTTTATGATCCCCTCTTGGATTTTTAGTTAAAGCAAATTTGTTGTTTAATGATAAAAAATGTCATTGCCGTTTATGATCATGTCCTACAGTTTCGACGTCCGTAAATACCCTCCATACTGATTCAAAATTGACAAAAGTTTTCTCTTATCCATGTACCATAGGTAGTACAAGTATGGTGGTCTGTTTTAGAACCCCCATGGTCCATTTTGGTGATACGATGGAATGCCATTCTCATAGGACGTCATTAAATGATCGCCATACCGAAAAAAACTATTTTTCTCAAAATATTCTTAAAATTGATGGAAAGCACTGAAAAATAATTGTCTTCAATGAAAAATCGAATGGATCGGTTGGTTTTCAATGATTTATGAAAAATTACTAACAATATAATTCGTTACCAGAAATAAAATACAGTATGTTTTAGATAGAAGTATCTATGATATATGATATTTTAAGATGTGGGTTAGAGTTGTTGTTGTTTAAGATTTGGGTTGTTAATCATCGTCGTTAGATGTTTCATCTTCATGCTGTCATGCCCGAAGATACGTTATAATGAAATTCATTTAAATAGGTAGCTTTATTGGTGTTATCGTCTTCCTCTTCATCTGAATCTTCATCCGCGTCCTCGTCAGAGCTTAGTTTGTACAATTGTTATAAATGGGTGATATTTAATTGTATAATTAAGGAAGAAATGTACTCGTAAAACAATCAGATATGTGTATTAGTTAATATTTGAAATTGTTATTGACAATCGCATGAATTTTTCTGCATTATTGTAAAATGTCATTTTGTATATTAATTTTCGTCTTGATTTGGCTGTTCGTCGACTTCTTCAGATGTTATATCGCTTAGACTTTAATTTTTTTACTATTTTAATTTAGACTATTTCATTGATTGAGGATGCCATTGCATCACAGTGGAACCAGTAGAAAATGTGAAAATCTTCAATTTCCAGCCATATCCTGGTGATGATTGTGATAACCATCATCAAAACCATAAGAACATAAATATTTTTTCTTAAATTCTATTTACATAGATAACTTATGGCCTTGCTTACAAACTAGATACAAACTAATCTAAATCTACTTTGTCTTACATCCTAACTTAATCTAACACCGAACACTATTTACATTATTTACAATGGGCAATACATTCACAAACACTTATAAACATTACACATAAAGTCAAAAAATTATTTACACTATCATGCCATCGCCCCAAGGGGTTAAATTCTAAATTTTATAATTTTCCTCAACTGCTGAAATAATTCGGCTTTACTCGGTGGAAAGAGGAAGTCATCGAAATTTTAAATGGCTGTATCGAATGTTTGAACATTATTTCTCATGCTTTGGGCTTTTAAAAATAAATCCAATCGCACTTTATTCACGTGGTCAATGCGTTGATGTTCGTAGAGACTGAAAAATATAATATGTCCTGCAGCAAACATTATAACATTTCTTGAATATTATATCATAAAATAGAAATATGCAAACAAATGTCTCTATCACGTCAAAACATTAATACATACAACACAAAATTCCACCTTATTACAATTTAATTATATTCACAAATATTTTACGTGTTGTTTTGCTAGTTCCCAGTCTAACAGTGATAGATTACAGCATACTGAAGCGGTTCCAGGTGAGGAAAATTATAACAAGAATTGGCTCTATTTAAAGAATACTATTGCTGCTGGTTTCGAGATTCACAATGATAGTAAGTGTACTTTATTGTGATATATTCAGTTTACCAGATTTTTATTAGTCATTTTCCTATACGCTGGAACTCATTTCCCTAACGTCATCTATCTTGAATCGACACCTACGCAGTTACTAAAATATGCCACCATTCGCTGTCTATCTTACTTGAATTTTGTTAGGTGGCACTTACAAAATAAAAATTTGTATTCTATAAATGCCCACGGCGCAAATCACAGCTATATTTATTTTATCCTAGGAGTCTCCAATGTCCCATATTTATTGTTTATTTGGGCCTCGAACATTTCTAAGTTCTTCAATTTACATCACAATATTTGCATCTAATATTTCAATGTCCATTATGACTACCCAATGTCTTCTTTGTAAATAGTATACACTCTTCTAATCAATATTTCCCTCGAGATACCCGAATAAGTCTTCCTACTCACCGATGACTGCTTCTAAACACCATCATCCGCACTTGCTTGGAAGAAAAAGAGGTTTCATTAAACTATGCGTATATTAAACACTGCTGCTGTCTCATTAAACACTTCTGCTGCACGTTGAAATTCTCCGTTGGTCACAGACGATGAGAACCTTCGCTCTCACAGAGAACAAAATGTACTAGTCACCCATGGGTAGTTTGGTTTCTTTTTTTTTTTTTTTCATGTTTCCGGGCGCAACAGCTTTGGTCATTAGTCCCGTTAGTGTAGTGCATGTTTGTTTCTCGGGAGATGGCGGTGGTCTTCCCCAGCTGGATGGCGAGATCCGGCGCTGGCCTACCATCGGCTAGTGGGGTTTCCCCCTAACCAGGACTCTCCCACCAGCGGGGCACCGCCCCGGTCGGGACAAGCTCTAAGCTTCCGACTAGTTTCCCGGAATATGTGGTAGTGTAGTGCATGTTAGTGTAAGTGTGTGTGTAGGAGGAGAGGATAGGACAAGGAAGAGGAAGAACAGATCGCGCGCGGTCCGTGGCCCGTTTGGTAGGGTACTGGTCCGGCATTCGCCTGGTGTTGATCGGAGAAACCACGGAAAACTACCGATAAGAGAAGCCGGCCGCTAGAATTCTCCTCCAGACAGCGACTGAATTCGATCTAGTAGTCACCGTTGCCTTTCTGATCACACTTGCCACCGTTTCACCCCCTTCCCATGGACTGCACAGAAACGTTGCCAGCGGTGGCGCGGTTTCGTGAATGGAGTTTGAGGGGACACAATACATTCGTACATACATATATACACTTTGGTATAGTACGTATTGCGCACTAGATGAAGTTGAGATATCATTAAATAAAGAATTGAAATTTAAAACTGGCTATATCTAAAAAAAATAAATTTTAAGACATTGCAGAAAAATAAATATAACTGTACTAACATAATGTAGGAAAAAGTGTACAATTAATATAAAAATGAATTAGGACTTATTTGAAATTGATTCTTCTGTTCAAAAATTGAATTGAATTTTTCAGTTTTAGTTCAAGCAGGGCAAGTTCCTATTAAATTGTAAAATCAGTCATACCTAAAAAGAATAATTAATCTAGAAATATTTTAGAAGCCTAAAATTAGTTCTGATTTTAGTTAAATTTTCAATTGTAAAAAAAACAGCAAAAACTACAAAAACATTTTGTATTCTAAACAATTTCACAGTTTTCCTTCTTTGAAATGACGGAATACTCGTATTATTTTTCTAAATCTGTAAAAAGGATTGAAGTCCGAATTCCACGACTCCTTCCATACTTAAGTTTATCCACAAACTGAAGATGAGGTCAGCCGAGTTGGAGGTAAGGTGGGCGTACAAACAGCTCGCGGGGCTTGTACCTGAGAGCGGGAAAGGTGAAGTGGATGTGGCGGGGGCTAAGCCACGATCTGCTCTGAACGCAAGGTGAATGGCAGCGAGAGTGGGCGCGGGAGAGGCACAATCATAGGCAGAGACGGGCGGGTAAGCGATGGCGGAGGCGTGGGCGGAGACAGGGATGTGAGGGAGGCTTCAAACGGGTCGAGGAAAGTGAAAATGGAGGTGCCGATGATGGTGATCTGGCGCGAAGGGGAAAGTGGTAGCGAAAGGCAAAATTTGGGGGGGGTGCGAGGACGGGGTTAGGGGGCGGGGGCAGGATGGGGTGGGGACGTAGGCGAGAGCGAAAGCGGGAGCGGAGGTCAGAACAGGGATGGGGGGGGAGGTGGGGGTCGAGGAGTGGGTTAAGGGGCGGGAGCAGGGTAGGAGGCGGGGGCAGGATGGGGCGGAGGTGGGGGTGGTGACGAGAGGGTGGAGGCAGGGACGGAGGCGGGGCGGATGCGGGGGCTGGGTTGGAGGTGAGGGGCAGGGCGGAGGCGGAGGCCGAGGAGGAGGTTCGTGGTGCGAGCGGGGTGAGCATGAGCGCAGGGAGCGGCGATATGGTCAGAGGCGGGGGTGGTGGGCGGCCGTGGGGCGCGGCGTGGAGGCGTGGGGCGTGACCGGGGTGCAGAGCGTGGGCGGGCGGCCGGTGCCGATGCGCCCGAGGGCCGCGGGGCGCTAACGCAATTAAAACAAAGCGCGATGCGCGCGGAATGAGGCGGAGCGGCCCCGGCTGCGGCGGCGGGCCGGCGAGGGGCGCTCGCGGCGAGGGGCGCCCTCCTTAGTCTTGCCGTCATCGCTGTAAAAGTGTGAACACATCCCATTTTCTTTTTCTTCTTATTCTCTTCCTTCTTTACTTTTTGTTCGTTTCTTTGATGAAATACAGTGTCGCTGAGAAGTTAGTGCTTGCAGCGATTTCTTAGGATCTTGTGTTTAACTACAGCTTTCTACCCTTGACAGCTAAGTAATCCATCATTGTTTTCAAATATTCTTAGCGGAATAAAACTAGAGTTTTCACAACGACGCATAATTTCTCGTAAAATTGGTAATAATTACGTAATGTTATCTGGAGGGTGCAGAGCTTTCGCGACCAATCGTCTGCTAGTGCAATATCAAATCAGTGAATGCTGGTACTACTACCAAAGCTACTACAGCTGCTATAAAATAATTGCAAAGAATAGTAATAATAATAATAAAATAATAATAATAATAATAATAATAATAATAATGAAGTTAAAACTGAACTTTTATTATCTTACTTAATCTTCTGTTATTTGTTTTTGAAAATTTCAAAGTTTAATACTTAAAGTTAATAAATAAGCTTTCTTCATTGAATTAATATATTTCTTACATCGATTACATTTGCATAGATAAAATGATGGCATCATTTTAAGATTTTGACGAAGTCTCGATTTGTAGATCCTACATCTTTTTCTTCAAAAATGTATTTTTTCTTCTAAAACCTATCGGACTGTCCTATGCGGATAACACTAACCGCTAAACCAATTACTATATCTTACAAGAAATTGTTTATGTAAGATTCTTGATATTTATTGTTTCAAATTAACAAGCTGAATCGATTGTAACATTGCTATTTCGAAATGATTCTTTTCGGTATTTTATCAATTGTTCGACCGATTTTCTTCCATTTTTCAAGCAATTGTCATAGTTCAAAAACATGACTAATAGTTGGCATTGATGTTAAGTCAAACAGTGTTAGTATGGATGTAAAAGGTTTCAAAATAAAGCCTTATTTAACAAGCCATTACTATATGTCGTTAAATTATCACTATGTGTATTCCGATTTTTTGCTTTTGTAGTTCCGCATTTGTACGAATGTTTTACTTTAACTGAAAGATGTCAGCATTCAGAGGTTGTAAATTACAGAGACTGTTTTGTTATTTTTGACATTAAATCGTGATAAACAAATAAAACAAAATATTTCGTTAAAGTTCAGCGAGGCCTATAAAGCCTCACAACACACCAATACCATACCAACTTTGGCGGACATGTTCATGTGCACGACGTTGCATGGGATCCCAATGTGTCTTGAGGCAGCTAACGGTATACATAGGAAGGTTGGCTACGTTCCTAGAATAGAAGAAATATTATGTATCCTAGCATATCGTCTGTTGTTCCAAGGCCACACAGTGAAGAGTTACCAACTCCCTCGTCACCAAAACAGACCGTTTGTGAAGAAGAAATAGAAATTTCAAGTAATACCAGTGATTTAAATTGCAGTGATGTGAGCATTTCTACGGAACCCGATTTCAGGAATATAATTTGCTCCATACATCTTGTAAAAGAACACTATAGTACTGTCTGTAAAGAAGTATACAATTTGACAAGACGAAGGATTTTTGTTGATTCTATCGAATGTTCGAAATATTTGTTTCTGTGAAATGTTAATTCTTGTTCATGCCGTTAATGTCTAAAACAACCATGGCGTCTTTTATAGATAGCTCAGATACAAATCTTAAATTTGTCCTACCGCACAAGCTAAGAAGGTTACTTCCAGTTACAGCAGGTCATTCTCCTCATCTGAAAGTGGTTTACGAAATTGTGAAGCTATTCTTGGGAAAAAATCAACTACGGTTGTTAAAATTGGAACATTCATAGTGATTTTAAAATGTTGGGATTTCTTCTGGGGCTTCTAGATGGATCATTTTGCTTCCTTGATTATGGGACAGCATGACAGATGATCAACATTTTACTAAAAAAGTGAGCAACAAGAGGAGAATTGTTTCCAGGCACACACAAAGTAGCAAATGAGCTCTTGATATCTAGAGAGAATGTCTTAAAGCTTCCCTAGATTTTTTTTCTTTAATTTTTTGCTCAAATAGAAATCGGTGTACTAATGAATATTTTCATTAAAATCTCCGAAATTTCGATAATTATAAAAGTTCAATTTTTCGAAACGGTTCTACACTTTCATTAATGAACTAATATTTATTTGTTAATGCAATATGTGTTTCAAAATTATTTCATAAAGATTTCTTCAAAATATTAATATTTTGTGGAATTTTGAGTCAAATATTGACAATTTTCCAAATGTATTCAAAGTTTTTGTTGGATACGGCTTCAAATTTTTCTTTAAACTTTTGTAAAAGTAGAACACAATACAATGAATTCTGTTTGCCACTTTCATTAAAAACACTCCTTTCTCATAAACTGAATTTGTGTGATTTTTAGCCTAAAGCATTTCATTGATATTTAAATTATATTGTTTTTCTTCATTCAATTAATTTGTGAACACAAAAGTTTTATTGTCTCTAATGAAGTTTCTTGAAATAAAAAGTTTTCGAAACCATAATCGAGCATTTTCAAAAACGTGAAAACAAAATTAGTTCAAACTGACCCAATTTTTTTTTCAGACATCTTTTTTAATACAAGAGGTTTACGTTTCGATTATATTCCAAAAGTCTTAATTCGATTACACTTTTAAGGGTCTCCAAAATTAAGAAAGTGTAAAAATATACTTTTTTATAAAACACATTTTACGATTTAGCGTAGAGCAGCTACAGTTCAGTGTAGAGCAGCTAAATTTACTTTCAGGGACAAGAACATGGCAGGGTGAGATTCACTCAAAACAGGCAACATTGCAGACTCTGCGCTTTGTATTTACTTGCTAAATTAAACGGCGGTTAAGTGTTCCTACGTACATCAGTAGAGGGGATCACAGGCACAAAATAAATTTAGAACGGATGTCGGGAAATTCTCTTTCACTAATCGAACAATAAGGGATTGGAATAGATTGCCTGCAAAAACCTTTGAACCCTTTCCTCGAAGCGTTCAGCAGTTTAGGAAATTAATTTAGGGTATTTCTAAGATTATGAGGGCATTAACTAAGAAAATTAAGTTATATAGTGAAGTGAGGTGTCGCGCAGTGTAGAACTGAAAAATAATGAAGGCAATGTTTTTAGTGTTATAGCGAAGTGAAGGATAGTGCAGTGCGGTCTTTATTGTATAAACACTCAGTGCGGCTTTAGATTATAGACGTTTCTTTTCTTTTTCATGTAATTTAATGTTTTAAGAATCAGCATTTTTATATTATTATTATTATTATTATTATTATTATTATTATTATTATTATTATTTTATTATTATTATCATCATCATTTTCATTATTATTACCATTATTATATTATTTGAATGACATTTATTATCTTATTTATGTAATTAAATAAATTTATCTTTATCTTTATTACAAAACGAAAAATGACAAAGTAACATTTATTCTCACATACCTTTAAATTATTTCATTTTACTTTCTTACACAGTAGAACACAGTTATGTAATGCTACGCGCATAATCTTTATCTTATTTATTACAGGGACAAAAATATCCCATTAAGCTCATTTAAAAGTACTCTGAATAGTATGTTTATTTTTTCTAAACGTTTAGCTAATTTTGAGAAAATAGTTAAAAAAATCATGAATGAGTGTGTGGCCAAAAGTATTGTAACCTTAAGAAATTTTACGGGATCGTTTCCAACATGGGAACAAATTTTATTAAATTCAACTCGGTAAGCATACTATTTGCCATTTATTCGCCAAAAAGATAAATTTTCCGTGGAAAGTGAGTTGAAAAGATACAGAATATTTTATGTCGCAACCCATGTCTGGAAGCAACTACTCTTGTGGCAATTTGGCAACCTCGCGAAGTCCCTTTGAAATCCCTTTTTTCTTTTAGTGACGGTAGACGTGCTCTCGGGTTTTGGGGTAGGAAAGTGCGATGATTTTAGTTGGAAGAAGAGAAGCACTGTTAGGCCCTTGGAAGTAATTCTTTCTCGTACGTTCACCACCGTAAGAATTCACATTTGGGAAAGAAAGATCGCCAGAAATGTCATTTTAAAGAACATACTCCTTTTATTAACATTTTGTTCATTATTTTCAGTACTTAATAACTTTCTATATAGCAGGTACGTTTAGCTTAGTCATCGTTTCGCTATCTCTGCAGCGACTCTGTCCAGGAGGTACTAGGGTTCGAGTCTGGACGAGTATTAGTAAACTGCCAAAGTGTGCTAAGAAATTTGTAATTTTAAATGTTAGAAATAATACAAGAATGTCATAGGAATGTTATACCTAGGGGAGGATTTTGATAATCTAAAACATAACCAAAAATTTCAACAAAATCTCTTAAAATGTTTTTCAAATGATCTAAAACCAAAGAAAAACTACGTAAAAAATATAATAACTATTTCAGATGAACATCTCAAGCTGTTGAATATCTTACTGATGTAATCGAGGCTTTTTAGCTTATGTATCTTCCTGCTATTTGTAGCTTATGTATATATGTATGTGGTATCTTTCGCCGCGAGTTCTTTTAGCAGTGTATTCGAACCCCCCAGAAGATCCCTCCTCTCAATCCAACTTCTCACTGCTTTTCTTTTCTTCGTGCTTTGCGAAGATACGATAACCTCTATTACAACAACAATTGCTGCAGATACCACGTCTGTCAACATTGCGCTTTTGAATGATCTAAACTAGCGCGCCTGCTTCGGTGTCACGTGACTAAAAATGTCGTGGAAGTGGATGTCAACGTGTAAACGCGCAATCTCGACTTTCAAGAAAAGTCACGACTGTGAAAGTCGTGCCTTTCAAATGTCATGGAATATTCCATTGGTTCACGAGAATTGAGGTTGGACTCTTTGGTTTGAACTGGACTAGGGATTCTGTCTTTAGTAATCCGCCGAACCGACAATGGTGCTGACAGGCGTCACAGAAACCTTAGATAACATACCACGGCTGACATTACAATTTCTGAACAACGAAACCGAATAGGCTACTCAGGAATTCTGTGCAGAACATTTGTTGCATCTCGTAAATATTATTCCAAGCAAGTACCATTAAAATGATTTTAAAATCGATCAAATCACAGAAAACGCTTTAAAAGTGTCGGAAACGGTAAAAAATGACTTATTAATCGACATTGAAGAAAATGCAAAAAATGTCATTTAAAAATAGGTAATTTCCTTTTGTCATAATATAAAATTACTGTATATACTAAAAAAGCTTTGTTGTAAAGTTGAAAGAAAACAATGACATTTCATTAAAATATCTCCCCTAGTTTTATCAGAACAAGTAACATATTATCGAGAAGAAATGTCTTTCAGAACTCATTCTCACGAGTAAGAAAATTACTACAAGCGCGAAATGCCCTGAAGTTGCAGTGTTTTTCTCTTTGAATTGCAATCCAACGAAGCTGCTGTGAGTTGAAATTAACGAACAGGATGATGACATTCTTGTTCTCTCTGACGCAAGCGTCATAGATGAGAAAAACTCCCAGCTCCTAGCAGCAGAGGCACGGAACGGAACTCCCACATTCCCGTGTCTCGCCAGAAACTCAAATTACTGGACGTGCAGGGAATAAATTCATTGGAGCTAGTAAAAGGTATCTTCTTTTCTTTGTCTTTACAATCCAAATCAAGTAACGATTCGATAACCGCGTACTTAGTCTTAGCCACCAGTGTCTTTTGAAGATGATGAGGGTGTGGCCTGATCATAAAAACCAGATGGAGAAGGAAAGATCGCGCACGGACTGTAGCAGTTTTTTTCGGAAATCAGTCTAAAATTGATCGAAAGCGATCAATCAGGCCAGGCGACTTCTATAATTCTCTTCGAGACATATGGTCAGACCAGATTCTTCTCTGAGGTTGAAAATCCATATTCACCACTCGATCTAGGGGCCTCCTCGACTGCAAAGCGTCAGAAGCAAATTTCCAACTGACACGCTAATAATCCAACAGCAGGAACTCGTGGTGTCATAGATAGTGCAAACGCTCTGAGCCTACATCCGTTCCCGGTAATCAATTGAAATTTGTTGGGGACTAAGAGAAATCCCAGCAGTTTTCTGAGGATCTTCTCATTTCACAGACGGAGTTTAGCCCGTAGCTACTGCCTCTGCTGCGACTCTGACCGGGAAGACCTAAGTGTGGCAGAGTTTTGATACGAACTAAATAGCTTGGTCAATCTCAGCTGCTATCTGGAGGAGAATTCTAGCGCCTGGCTGTTCTCGCAGATAGTTTTCCTTGGTTTCTCCGAACAACACCAGGCGAAGGCCGGAACAGAACCCCGGTAAATTGGCCACGGAAGCGCACGATTTTTCCTTTCTCTTCCACACACATTTCCATGTACTACACTACCTCACTTGTCGGGAGAAGAGGCGGGAGCTAACGCTTGTGACGGCTGAGGCGATGCCTGGCCGGGAGAAAACACCTGCCGGAATTCCCCGCAAGCCGACATGCACATCGGCGCCGTTTCTCACCACTAAATGGGGAGGGACACCACCAACCCCCGGGATAAAACATTCACTGCACTAACGGGAATAATGACCACAGATATTGACGTGATCAGAAATATCAAACAATATTATCGCAAATCATTCACCTCATTATTATAGCTCATTTGTACAGTCGACTCCGGTTATAGTGAACTCGGATATAGTGAACTCTCGGTTATAGTGAACCTAAGACCCTGCTTCCGTTTAAACCTAGATGATAAATAAGCATAATTAGATTTGGTTATAATGATCACTGAACCTCGACTGTCGTGAACGAATACGTCCTGGAAATTAATTTCTTCTGGACAAAAATATATCACCTCAATGCCAAAAATTCCAACACTAGGCAGCTTGGAAAAATCTCGTCGTCCAAAGGTCGTAATCGAAGAAGTCTTTCCTGAGATGGGAGAATATTTCGACCCGGAATATTTGATTCAGCGATCAGTTTCATTAACCGCTTGTGCCGTACCGCTTCCGAAAGTATTTTGTGGGTTATTAGGCGAGTTAAAGGACCTTCGAAGAATGGGATGGTGTTCCAGACGCGCATATGTGGTATTGAAGAGTGTCAAAACTGCATTACGATACTTAGAGACAGTGGACAATGCATAATCAAGTATGGTGAGAACGCAAGCTCTGGAGAAGGATCTAGAGAAATTACTAACGAAAAACGTCCGAAGCAAACAATTGAAACTAGCAGAATTTTTTAAGGTTAAATGAAAATGCTAAAATTTCCAGTTGGTGCTGTTATTGTATTTTTCTGTATCTCTGTATTAATAAAATTAATCAATGTTGAGAAATTCTATTCAATTTTGGCATCCGGATATAGTGATCGGATATAGTGAACCAAAAATGTTAGTCCCTAGTTCACTATAATCAATGTATTGATTATAATTTTAATTTTGAAAAGAGAAAAAAAATGCGTTTATCCAGAGAAAGAGAGAGAAAGAGAGAGAAAGAGAAAGAAAGAGAGAGAAAGAAAGAGGAGAAAGAAAGAGAGAGAAAGAAAGAGAGAGAAAGAAAGAGAGAGAGAGAGAGAGAGAGAGAGAGAGAGAGAGAGAGAGAGAGAGAGAGAGAGAGCGCTCCAAAGATGATTTTTTTTTAGTATTAGTTGAGCGTTTTATTGTAACTTTCTTTTTCTGAAAATATGTGGGTAATAGATTGATTTTTGTTATAATCGATGAATTTATGAAGAAAGAAGGGCATTTGTTCTCGGTCGAAATCGATATACACTCACTTTCATTGCCATACTATCTGATTCTCACCTCAATTGTCTTTTTACGTAGAAACACAGGCTACCATAATGACGTTTTGTTAATGTTTAGTATAAAACCTACGAACATGTTAAATGTGACGAAAATAAAGGAATTTTCACATTCAAGGATCCGTTTTTAGGTAAATTGCATCCACGTGAAGTGTATCTCCTAGAAACGAGAATTCGAGGAGATACCTCTCCAAACACAGGTTTTCATATCTGCGGTGTTTAATAAAAAACACATTTTCCAACGTAAAATGATTAAATACGCTTTTCGTGATCATTAGTTAATACAACTGTTCTTGATACTTCTGAAAACCAGATGTCCCACGTTTGAGTCATGCGCATTTTCCTCTTCAGACCGGAAGAGGTGGCTCAGAGCATCAATTGATGTCACTGCAGTGCCTCTGACCAGAAGGTTGACCTAGGGTTCGAATCTCGACGGTGGCAGGATTTTCGACACTAGCTACGTAGCTAGGCCAAACTCAGTAACTTTCTGGAGAATTTTAGCGGCGCATTGCTCTGATCGGTAGTTTTCAGTGGTTTCTCAGATCAATACCAGGCGAATGCAGTAACCAAACAAACAGACCAATGACCGCGCGTGATCTTTCCTTCCTCTTCGTTGTGCTATCCTCACCCCTTACTTGCAAACACTTTCACTAACTTGCACTACTCCTATCACAGGCCGGGAACTTAGAGCTTGTCCCGGCTGGGGCGGTGTTCCTCTGATGGGAGATACCTTGTTGGTCGGTACCGTCCTATCTGACGGTAGGTCGGCGCCGGATTTCGCTATCCAGTGGGGGAAGACCACCGCCACCTTCCGGGGAAAACATGCACTACACTTACGCAACTAATTACCTTAACAGTTGACGCGCCTGGAATCACAATCAGTTCGTCGACAGTTAAATAGCGGGGTCGAATCGACCGGCGTATCTCGCTGGGTGGAAACTTCGAAGTGCGGAGCATTTCCGTAAGTAAGGCGAAGCACCTCTTTAATGTACGGGCTCTTTAATGTACTGACCGAGCTACGTGTTTTGGCTGTACCTTGGATCCGCCACTTCCTTACGTTAGATCTCAATGTTTGTATAAATATCAGCGTTGCGCTTCCCAGTTAAAAACACACTGTTATTGCATCTAATGGCCGGGAAACCTGTCCCTTTCTCTCCGAGGTACTTGCTTATTTGACATCACTATAAGTCCCAACGTTAAAAATTAATTTTGAACCTCTTTCTTACCTCCAGAAGACGACATAACGACCGGCATACATTCGACCGCACCGGTTGTATGTATGTTTTTCCTTCATCTTCGGTGAAAACGAATGCGGAATATGATTATTATGGGAAGTGTTGAAGGATTCAATTGACCCGGGGTTGTTTTACAAGCCACATTTAGACATGACACTCTGAGAACGATCCGCCCTTCGAGTATCCACCGCAACCAGTCGAGCTTCAACCTACAAACGTAAAGTTTGGCCATTTGAAATTTTGTATGCTAACAGAAATACTTCTGTTATATGATAAAACGTGATAAAAATAAAGTTAAATAAGCTTAAAAAATGTTCATTTACTTCGTATTGAATATTGAGTATTCATATTGAAAAATGAAATCGGAAGGAAAGTCGTACAAAAAAGCCCATTTTTTAAATACACAATATTTCGCGCACACGTCAACCTACGCCCGAGGCAACCCGAACACCGCTGCTCCGTCAGCCGAGCTCGGTTGCGCCGTCGCGGGCGCGCGGCGTCACCTTAGGCCACGCGCCGCGCCACGCCGCCGCCGCCACTACGCCGCCGCCGCCGCCGCCGCCACCGCTACAGCCGCCACCACCGCTACAGCCGCCGCCACCGATGCCGCCACCGCCATGGCCGCCACCACCACCCGCCGCCACCACACCGCCACCACCGCCGCCGCCACCACCCCCCGCCGCCACCACACCGCCACCACCGTCGCCGCCGCCGCCGCCACCCGCCGCCGGCGCACACGGCCGCCGCAACCTCCGCCACGGCCGCCGCCACTGCCGCCGCCGCCGCCGCCGCCACCGCCGCCGCCGTCGCCGCCACGGTCGCCGCCGCCGCCGTCGCTGCCGCCGTCGCCGCCGCCGCCAACGTCAACGCCGCCGCCGCCGCCGCCAACGCCGCTGTCGATGACGACACCTGACGCCCGTAATAACGGCGTCAAAATGTCTCCACTCTGCATTGGCAAAGAATTACCTTTAAATACGATTAAAGGCTGCGGAGGGGAGGGTGAGCTCAAATAAGATTGCGGCGCGGTGCGGAGCGCTGCCGGTGGCGCGGTGGCTGCGGTGGGGCGGCGTGGGAGCAGCAGGCAAGAAAGTGGGTGACGCTCTCGCGTACACCCCTACAAATTCCGCCTCGGGATACCAAGGTTCAAATCCCATCATTCATGCTCTGCCACACTGACACAACTAAAGACAAATTATCTTTTTAGATAGACGTATTTAAAGGTTTCGCTGGTGGTTGGAATTCGGGTATCTCACACTTAATGATTGGTGGATTGTAGAGGTTGAATATTACTTAAGAAGCTTCATGGGTCTTTTGTTTCATAAGTGTTGACGTATTATGCACTAATCACTTGTAAGAGGCTTCACGGGTTTTTTGTTTATAATAATAATAATAACAATAACAATAACAACAACAACAACAAAACAACAACAACAACAAGAATTTCTCGAGCTGTGCCATTATTGCAGGGCATGGCAGCATGTTGAATTTTTTGGACAAAGTGGGTTTGCGCAAAGTTTTTTTTTCGGTTTCTTCCGTTTGCCTTGCCCGTCCTTATATTAATGATCCTTCACTATTCAAAACATATCACTCGTCAGTCAAGACCTTTCAAGTATGGCAGGCCTAGCTAGGGGCTCAGAATCAATTAAAGATTAGTAGTATTTAGTATTTCACCTTCAGATCAATCCGTTAGGTTGAGTCAAAGCAGACGTATTTGTGTAATGCAATGTAGATGTATTTAAACCCGGAAAGGTACCAAACAGCTACGATTTTGGTGTTTACCAGTACAAACACATCACCATCTCGTGGATATCGTATTGCTTAACAAATATTTTAGGTGTTTTCATTAAAAACGCTCCAGTGATGAACTACTTGTTTTAGAGATATCTATTAATTTAGGAAAGCTTTAAATGTCAACGAATTCTAAAGAAAAAGGTAGTATCTTACCATATGTTCTGCGCTTAAAGAGAAATAAACCTGAATTTTCTTGATACGCACGATGAAATGCGCCGTTTTTAATTACCGATTGATTGTTACATTACGTACGCACCTTTCCGACTCTTTGCCCGTTGCATGTGGAGTTCCTCAAGGATCGATTTTAGGCCCTATTCTGTTCCTACTTTACGTAAACGATATGCCCTCGACGATTCGAAACGGAAGAACGGTTCTCTTTGCGGATGATACGAACATCCTTTGCAATAAAGAAACCGTAAATAGTACAATATCAGATGTTTCAAATTGGTTCCGAAATAACGAATTAATAGTAAACGAAAAGAAAACGGTTTTAATGCAGTTTTCCATTTCAAATAAACAATTCTGTGCTCCATTGAAAATGAACAGTGTACCATTGACTGATGTTAAGGCAACAAAATTTTTAGGTATCTCAATTCAGTCAAACCTTAAATGGAACGTCCATTTAAATGAATTGAACACACAATTAAGTTCTTTATGCTACGCGTTCAGAATTCTTGCAAATTCAGTCAGCCTTCATACTGCTCGTTGTGTATACTTCGCGAATGTTCATTCCCGCCTGAGATATGGCATAATATTCTGGGAAATACATCTTATAGCTCCCAGACTTTTAGATTACAAAAACGAATTGTACGAATAATAACCAAATCCCACCCACGTGATTCATGTAGCCTCTCTTCATGAATCTAGGAATTCTACCATTACCGTGTCTTTTATTTACGAATCAGTGGTTTTGTAAAAATGACTTGCTCAAGGGCGGGAATATTTTTTCAGAAAATGCAGAAGTCTATTACTATAACACTCGACGTAGAAATCATATTCATCAGGGCAGTATCAACAGCTCATTACAAAAATTCACATACAATACATGTACATTATTTTACAACACTTTGCCAGATGACATTAAACGATTAAATTCAATAGAAAAGTTTAAATCCCAAGTGAAATCGTTTCTGCTGCATAACTGTTTCTATACAATTAGAGACTATACTGAGCATAACAAGAAAAGTAACATTAATTTTAACAATGATACATAATGCATTATTTACCATTTGGACTGTATAAATGAGTATAAACAACCTGTAACAACTATTGTACTACAGCTTCCGGGTCAATGACCCTATCTCGATCAGGTTTTTTGTCCAGTTTCCTGATCCATTGAGCAAATGCTGAGATGGCCCCTTGTTTTGCTTCTGGACATAAATGTAACTTCATTTCCTGTGCACGTCTTCTAGAATTCAGTGGGAAATACAATTATTCAAATTATCGTTTCCATGTTGTCGCGGCAGGAAGTAATAAGAGCCAAAATTTATTGCTTATTTATCTTTGACAATAGATTTTATTACATGGGAGTTTTTTGTTTTTTTTCTCCCTTTCAAAATTCAAAACAATTCACTTTTCCCCATAGCACGTCATACGCAGTTTTTAACTGTTTTTCTGACGTAAAATAAATAAATAAATAAATTGTTAATGATTCTGACCGCGACAACTACTATTGCCATTAGTCTCGTAAGGGTTGTGCGTGTTTTGCTCGGGAGGTGGCGGTAGTCTTCCCCCGCTGGATGGCCAGATAAGGCACCGAACTACCGTCGGCTAACGGGTTTTCCTCAACCAGGTATCTTCCACCAGCGGGGCGCGCCGCCCCAGCCGGGACAAGTTCCAAGTCCCCGATCGGTCTCCCGGAATATGTGGTAGTGTAGTGCATGTGAGTTTGTGTGTGTGTAAGGAGCGAGGATAGGACAAGGAAGAGCAATGAAAGATCGCGCGCGGTCCGTGGCCCGATTGTTAGGGTACTGTTCCGGCATTCGCCTAGTATTGCTCAGAGAAACCACGGAAAACTACCGATCAGAGCAGCCGTCCGCTACAATAATTAATTATCAATCTAGAATTTCCTTTCATTAAATGAAAGTGAATTATGTAAAAAAAAATAGAACACTCTGTACCCCAGATACGCTACAAAATATATTTTATGATGCAATGCTGCCTTCTCGTAAGATAACATCCTCGTGAGTACGTGTTGTTCCCCAATTTGTTTATCCAGCTTTAAGACATGTTTGTTAACACGTCCGTCGGTTCCTTTGGTGTGAACACTGATTGCGAAGTGCCTCAAATTATGCTGGAAAAGTGATACATCACGAAGCGAGACAGACATTGATTTAGTGGCTTTCGCAGATAAGCGCAGCTGCTGATAATGCGCGGGGCGCGAGAGGGCCGCGAGGCCGAAGGGCAAACAGCGGCGTTGCAGCAGGTGCGAAAGGGCAGCCTGACGGACAGACGCACGCACTGACGGACAAGCCGGCTCAATATCCGAGCCACGCGAACGCGCGAGTGGAAGCTGATAGGTGCCGTCAGATACGCCGCACACCGAGAGATTCAAGCAGCCTGCCCTGCCCCGCCCACCCCGCGTCCTCTTGGAAAGGAAAACCCCGGAGGTCCTAGGTTCCCACTCCCCACGGCGGCAGGATTTTCGACACTAGCTTTTCAGCTAGGTCGAATTCAGTCGCTGTCTGGAGGAGAATTCTAGCGACCGGCTGCTCTGATCGGTAGTTTTCCGTGGTTTTTCCGATCAACACCAGGCGAATGCCGGAGCAGTACCCTACGAAACGGGCCACGGACCGCGCGCGATCTGTCCTTCCGCTTCCTTGTCCTATCCTCTCCTCTTACACACACACACACACACACTTACACTAACATGCACCACACTATCACATATTCCGGGAGACCGGTCGGTACTTAGAGCTTGTCCCAGCTGGGGCGGTGCCCCGCTGGTGGGAGAGTCCTGGTTAGGGGGAAACCCCACTAGCCGACGGTAGGTCGGTGCCGGATCTCGCCATTCAGCGGGGGAAGATCACCGCCATCTCCCGAGAGAGAAAAAACATGCACTACACTAACGGGACTAATGACCGTAGCAGTTGACGCGCCCGGAAACACGAAAAAATCAATCAATCAATAAAATCGGAAGAATGTTTCTTTGATTGATTCGTGATTCCGGGCGCGTCAACTACTAATGTCATTAGTCCCGTAAGTGTAATCAATGTTATTTCTCGCTGGGTCGTGATATCCGGTGCAACCTAGATGCCGACTTACGTGGTTCCCATTCACGATATCTCCCCCAGATGGGTATCACCCTAGCTCTAAACTTCCGATTGCTCTCCCGATAATTGTGGCAGTATAGTGTAAGCGAAGTGTATGTGTATTTAACGAGAAAGGTCTCAAGGTTGAGGAAGAGATGATTCTGCGCGCTTCGTGACCCATTTCTTATGGTTCTGTTCCATGTATTCGCCTGGTATTGATTGGGGAAACCTAGGAAAAATGCTTATTCGAACTGACAGCCGCTAGAGTTCCTCTCCAGACAGCGGCTGAATTCGACATATAGAGGTAGTGTCAGAATCCGTCAACGTCAGTACTGAAACCCTAGAAGCCTCCCCCCTCCCAGTCAGAGTTGCTGCAACTACAATTGTTGTCATTGAGACTTCTCAGCGGATTTCACGAAATGACTTAAACAGAACGAGTTGAACCGTTGCGATCACATCGAAAGATAGAAAGGGTTGTAGGAAAGTTCTACATTTTCACACAGAAACATCAAAATCCTCCAAAAACATTGTATCATATCGTTCAGTATTTATTATCGAAGACTACTGAAAGGAAGAAACTTTCCAAGTTAGCGAACAATATAATCACTCTACACGATAACTCAGATAAATATGTTTCTGAATATGTAATTGAAATATTTTATATTTAATAAATAATAACAAGTGGTGCGGATATAGCATATACTTTCTCGGTCGTACATTCACGCAAAATTTCACAAAAGTACTCGAATTTTCGAAAAATTGTACGTGATCTTATTTCGAAATCTATCTTTAAGGAACAGATTTTACTAAGAAATCTAAAACTAAAAAATCTCTAACTTCATAATTGTAGTTTTAGGAAGACGCCGAAAATTTTTTTGTTATTTTCGAAAAATCAGTTTTTAACGAAATTGAGATCTGCATCATTCTCTTAGACACCCAGCAACAAAGTTTACACTCGTTCGTACTTCGCCGAATCGAAACTATACGTGCCGAATTTGTGTGCAGAATACGTGCCTTGCTATACTTCGCTGAATCGAGACTTTTGAAGGTACGAAAAAAATAATTAAAAAACATGCGGAGAACTGATAAAATAATTCTTCGTAATATTCTATTGGACAGAATACGAGTATAATGCACGAAAACAGACGAGTGAAATGTATAATAGACATATTTTATGTTTGGTTTCAGTGGATACGAAGATAAAAAATCTACTAATCATTCATGTGATTTACGTTTGTGGATGAATATAGAGAAATTCGTTATTCAGAATATCGTTTATGTAGTCATTGAAAAATGTGGAATTTGTTTTAGATAAACCGTACATTTCCCTGTTTTCTTATTTTTTAGATGCAGGCGGTTTTTTTAGTAGAAGACAATTATTAATAATGTAATATAAGTATTCCTGTTTTTATTATTACAATTACAACCTTCATTTCATAACAAACGTGCAAACAACGTTTCAGGATCAGTTTCAAAAATAATTTCACTAGAAAATATTTTAATAATAAAAATAGTCTTGAGTTCCCTTGACCTCATTGTGAAACTCTTTTCATAAACTACAGCCTTAAAGCAGAATACCTTTAGTGTATTCTATTTTTCCTGAATATTTCTTCTGAGAGACAATCAGATACGCTTTGGAGAGTAATGCAACCTAGCCTTTTACAGGTCAAAAGAAGCTTACAAAATCAAAACAAATATGTACGCAGTACTCTCATTTCCGTCGCGTTTTAATAAATCAATATTTTTGTTCGCAAAGTTTGCGTCATGGAAAACAAAACAATGGCTGTCAGCGAGATAAAACTGTCGCTTTCATTCTTCTGGGTCTTTTCTAAGTAGAGTGACTTCAATTTCCTCATTTTGTTTCTTACTCGAACTTCAAAAGAAGTGAATTCACTGAATATATTGTTTCGTACGTTTTTGTTTACTTACAATTGCAACCTGACTTTATATTTAACGATATATTAAACTTCAGTTATAATTATCAATTTGAAACTAAGTCACACAAGAGAACCAGAAACGTAAGTTGAAATAACCTGAATTTTTGCCGTAATTAATATTTTTAATGTAAAATAGTCCACATTTCCCATCAACACAAGTTTCGGATATTATACTAGATTATTAATTAAAGCTCATTAAATTTTTACTTCACTCTGTGCCTTCGCATTGAATGCAAAATTTTATAGTACAATACTGAGAAAAGAGACAGTTTTATCTATATTTCTGGAACTCGATCTATAAACTAGTCAGTTTATTCTGGTTTATGTTTAGTCTTGAATTGATTGATTGACCAACTAGGGTGGCTCAGGACATTTCTTGATGTCACTATGGTGCTTCTAACTGGGAGATCCTGGAGTTCGAGTCTCAACGGTGGCAGAATTTTCGACATTAGATGTATCCTAGGTCGAATTCAGCAGCCGCTGTCAGGAGAACTCTAGCGGCCGGCAGCTTGGATCGAATGTTTTCTGTGGTTTCTCCGACCAACAACAGGTAAATGCCAGAGCAGTTCCCTAAAAACGGGCAACAGGCCGCACGCGATCTTTCCTTCATCTTTTTTGCGTTATCCTCCCCTTACCCACGCTTACATGCACTGCACTAGTTACCACACAAGCCAGGAGCTTAGAGCATGCCTCGCTGGTTGGAGTTACCGGGTTGGGGAAAACCCCGTAAGTCGACGAGTAGGCCGGCACCTGATGTCGCCATCCAGAGGGGAAAAACATCACAGCGATAAAAACGTACACTACACTTACGGAACCACTGACCTTAGCAATTGTCGCGGATTGGCACGGAATCACTAATCAATGAATGAATTTAAACGTTTGGTGTTAGTAACAATATTATCAAAATTCATAAAACATAAATATTATCAAATACGCATTGGAAAAGCGTATCCTTTAAATACCCAGATATTGTATCAGGGTGAAAATATTGTACCAGCAATATATGTTATTTACTTTAGGTATATAATTAGTACTTGTGACCTACTGCTGCAATAACGCTGCGGAACAAACATAAAATTGTTTTCCAGAAAGAAGCATGTATAACAACTAGAATACTCTCGTATAAATTACATATTTTACCAAAGCAGTCTTTACAAGTACTGCAATAACTTAGTACAGTGTACAAGGATACACGATGCAACATTGTTTACATACAAGCAATGTAAAACCTAGAGGTGCTACAACAGGCACACATACCTCGAATTATTGGAAATAGTTATATAATATTGAAATATTGTAATTTCTGCCAGACTAAAAACTCAGTTACAATTTCAGAAAGTACAATTAAAACGAAGCGCCTTTGCCAGAAACAGTAATCATTTATAACTTCTGCAAATGAAACAAGCATGAATAAATTTAACGATCACAGTATTTGCACGTACAGAAAAGAAAGAATATTACACAAGCTTGTCTTATGTAAAACAAATGTATTGTTATTTGTACGTTAACCATAGTATCTTCCTTAAACGTTTTTGATTTCATTAGAATGCTATCCACATCGGTCGATTAACACGACCGGCAACAATCACAAAATTTCTAAGAATTTCCACCCACTGAGTTAGTATTTTGTGAACGACATTGCGACAATGCGTCAAATGAAGCACGGGAAATTCAAATTTACATTTCGATTTTTCTTTATTTTTCAAAAATATAGAAAGTACGCCGAAAATGCGAACAGCACGACTTTCTTTTCCACATACGAGAAAAAAAATTAAAGACAACATTTCGAGCCGTTTCTGAGAAAATAATTGTTTAACATTTTAAAATTGCCTGTATATGACGCACAATTACGTAAAAATACTGATATTTTCAAAAACTTCAAAACGTGTTTGAAGACCTGTTTCTGATGAACCGATTCCATTAAAAAAATAATCTTCATAATATGTTGTAGAAGATGCCAAAAACTTTTTTTGCAATTTTCGAAAAATCAGAATTTAAACGAAAATGAGATCTGTACTATTCTCTTAAGCGCCTTTTCATTATCCGAGGTCAAACTTAATAAAAAAAAGTGTTGCCTTTTTTTAAACGTCCAAGTTTCGTGTAAATACTCTCTAAATTAAAACATCAGTTTCAAATTCAAAGTGCTGCGCTGCAGCTCGATTGGGGAATATCAATTGGGGTGCCAATTCTGCTTACTGTTTAGCCCCTAGCGTTGTTCACAGACAGACTGACAGAACTTTTGCGGTCATTCGATTTTTTTGGTATCAAAAATCAAAAAAGCATGGGTTATGAATACATAACTTGTTACAAGTAATTTCCTACAAATAGGTACAAGATCTATCCACTTGTTGGTTACCAGGGTTTGGCAATAAGAGTTTTCTGCTAAATATTCGCCGTTTTTTCCTGGAGCATTATAATACTCCCTCTATACTGCGTAAGCAGTTGGGGAGAAAGAAAAGCCTCTGTAACGCAATACGTAAATAGCAAATACTTATTGGCCGGCGGCCTCTTCCTTGGACCCTTGCATGACGACAGCTGTGAGGTAACAGTTACACAATGAATATAAGCATTCAGTCTGTACAGTATGAGGTAAAGCGGAATTAACACAATCAAATATTTGCATTTTTCAGTCAAAATCGAAACTGATTCATTGGTTTTGGATTTTCTGGATATCAAACAAAACTTTTGACGCCTCACATCCCGAAGGCAGAATAGTTTTCTTTCAATTTCTGTACTACTAGGTACCCTGGGTACTAGTACATAGGTTTATACTTTCTAGACTAGCTACATAACTAATAAAGAGAAAGTTAAAATGCTGCGGCAAAAATCCGCAATTTTTGGACAGAAAAACACATATTGTAGAACTCCGATATCTAAAAATGTTTAAATCTTGTTTTCTTACTCTTACTATCTTACTTCTGACACGTGCCTTTCCTTCGGCTATTGTTGGAGTTTCCTAGGCATGGACACACACACTAGCTTACCCGGCTACGAGCTCAGCTCAGAACATGGACGTGATAAGTATCGTGTTAAATTACTCTCTCAGGGGACAGTGCTTTCATCATTACCCACACATACCACCATTATGCGATGACTAGAAATCAAGGGGAAACGAAACCTGTTTAGTTGGTAAAATGCTAAATTTAATTTTCTATTTAGTAATTATGATACAATTTAAGAGGCCTAAAATCACTAAGCGCAAAATTTACTATATTTTATAGATCTTAGAAATTAATGCTTATCTAATCCTAACTTTTTTGTCACTGTGTTTTTCACATCTTTGTATTTCCCAGAAGAAACAAACTCATTACTGGTAAGCATCCATGCTTCCCCCTCCCCATTTTCTGCCGCTGATCGCAAGCTGTGACGGACAGAAAGAGAGACAGAGAGAGAGGCAGAGAGAGAGAGAGAGAGAGAGAGAGAGAGAGAGAGAGAGAGAGAGAGAGAGAGTGGAGGGAGACCGCTCGCCCATTCACATGACATCGCGTCCGTGAAGATATAAGTCATCAGCCGCAGCCACAGCGCCCGTCTTTTCTCAGCTAATGGCGCACCACAACTGTTCCAAAACACAGCGCCCAGGTCCGCCCACAATAGCCCCCTCAGTTTGATACGAATCAGATTGATTGAGTGATTGATTGATTAGTGATTCCGGGTGCGTCAACTGCTAATGCCATTAGTCCTGTAAGCGAACTGCATGTTTTTATCGTGGGAAGTACCTGTGATCTTCTCCCGCAGGATAGCGAGATCCTGCGCCGACCTATGTCTGCTTGGGGTGATTTTCCTCAAGCAGGTGTCCCACACTAGCGTGGCACCGCTTCAACTGGAAGAAGCTCTAAGCTCCCGATTGGTCTCCTGACGTATGTGGTTGTGTAGTGCATACAAGTTTTAGTGTGGTCATACTTACGTCATACTTACATATGGGGTGAGGAAAGGACAAGGAGGCAGTGCACAGTTCGTGGCCCGTTTAATAGGGTACTGCCCCGCCATTCACCTGGTGTTGATAGTATTGATTGATTTTTTCGTGTTTCCGGGCGCGTCAACTGCTTTGGTCATTAGTCCCGTGAGTGTAGTGCATGTTTTTTTCGGGAGATGGCGGTGATCTTCCCCCGCTGGATGGCGAGATCCGGCACCGACCTACCGTCGGCTAGTGGGGTTTCCCCCTAACCGGGACTCTCCTACCAGCGGGGCACCGCCCCAGCCGGGATAAGATCTAAGCTCCCAACCGGTCTCCCGGAATATGTGAGAGTGTAGTGCATGTTAGTGTAAGTGAGTGTGTAAGGGGAGAGGATAGGATAAGGAATGGGGAAGAACAGATCGTGTGGTCCGTGGCCCGTTTGGTAGGGTACTGCTCCGGCATTCGCCTGGTGTTGATCGGAGAAACCACGGAAAAGTACCGATCAGAGCAGCCGGCTACTAGAATTCTCCTCCCGACAGCGACTGAATTCGACCTAGCTGAAAAGCTAGTGTCGAAAATCCTGCCGCCGTCAGGACTCGAACCTTGGACCTCCAGGTCAGAGGCGCTGCAGTAACATCAGTTGCACTGAGCTACCGCTACCGATGTGGATGTGTTGATAGTAGAACCATTGAAAACTGCCGATCAGAACAGCTGGCCGCTAAAATTCTCCTCCAGAGAGCAGCTGAATTTGACCTAGCAATGTAGTTGTATCGAAAATCCTGCCACCGTCAGGACTGGAACCCCAGGACATGCGGGCCAGAGGCACATCAGATGATGCCCTGAGCCACCTTTGCAAATATTCGCATCGGACCGTGGCGCTCCCTGGGTCACGCTGCTGCAGGCGGCGTCCATCGCTCTCGAGCGGCGGGTGATGTTCACGGTGCCTATTTAGCCTCGGAGGGGCCGGTGCGTTCCCAGCCGGAGGGCAGGGGTCCCTGGCGACCATCGCGCGCGCGGCCCGCGTCTATTTTCGAGGGATCGATAGGCAGCCGCGAAAACACGTGAACGAGAGAAGGTCGAGTGTGGCGGCGGCAGCTGCGGGACGACGGACGCGCCTGCGACGGCGGTAGCAGCCGGGGCTGGCAGGGCGTTGGCGGTAGAGGTGGAGGGGCGGAGGGGCAGCGACGGGGCGGGGGTGTTGACAGGGGGCGGGGCTGGCGGTGACGGTGGCGGGGGCGGGGACGTGAGAGGTGGCGGTGGAGGTGGCAGTGGCGGCGGCGGCGACGGTGGCGGTGGCGGGCACGGGGACGGGTACGTGGGCGGGGGCGGGGTGGGGGGGGGGGGGCGAGAACGGGAGCCGTGGCGGGGGCGGGGGCGGTTGGGGGCAGCGGTGGAGGGGCGGGGGTGTTGGCGGGGCTGGCGGTGGCGGTGGCAGTGGCGGGGGCGGGGGCGTGAGAGTTGGAAGTGGAGGTGGCAGTGGCGGCGGCGGCGGTGGAGCGCCCGCGAGACTCCCGGCCGGCGGCGGGGGCGGCGGCGGCAAAACAATTAGAAATAGCCGCCGATAAGTTTGACGTGTTTGCGCGACACCTCCGCCTGCCACACGCGCCGCCGGTAGTTAGACAATCCGCAAAGCTTCACTGGCGTTTTTTCACATTATTCTCTGTAACTGGTGGTGGAAAATATCACAATATTGCAGTCAAATTAGACCAAAAACTGGTGATCAAATGAAAAAAACCTGGAGGGTGAAATTTGGCATGATTGTTCGTTGGACCAAACGCATATTATCCTAAAAATCCTGAAGTGTGGGTGAAGAGCCGGGCGGGGGAGGGCGTTTAAATGTGATTTTCTACGTTATTTCCCTGTCTCAATAACTATAAATCCTACCGAAATTATGGTGTACACACATTAAAGTTGATAAGATTTCCTACAAAAAAGTTTGTATAAGGTTTTGTTGTAAAATTAAAGTAAAGTTATTAACTAATAACTAAAAAGTTATTAACCTTTTAAAATTATAGGCTCAAAAAGTTCTTGTTTTTATTTACGACATGGCTCGTTTGTAGATATCTTCCTTATAATGATTCGCGTTGTTTTAATCGCAATAAAATTCTTCAATGCGCAATAATTTTATTTGTCAGCATTAATCAACATGTATTTGCACATTTTGCGCACAAAACAAACACATCACACCGCGAGCCCTGGGCCGGTTTGGGTCTGAAGTTCACGGCGTGTGTGGATGTGGGAGGCTGGGGTAAGTGTTCATTGGTGTTAACATGGTTTATATCTAATCGTTGGCTTAAATGGTTTATATCTAATCTTAATTGTGCTACTGCAATAATCCTCTAAACACGACCCGTATCATCAATCAATGTTTCCTATCCAACCACTACAAGCATTGACACTTACAGAGTATGAGCTCGGAAGCAATTTTTGAATCGTAGACACCAATAATATTTTTCGGAAGGACTATTATCATCATAGTATTCAAGAACATCAAAGTAGTCAATCAAATTTAACTGAAGTTAATAAAATTATGTATAAAGATTGCATTCGTTTCTAGAATACATGGTACATCTACTGTTGTGTATTTTTTGCAAGTACCATTATTATTAAGTAATATTATAAGACAATGAATTAATCATTGTTTAAAAATGATGGCCTCGTCTATCAATGGTACAATACAGTTGAGGTTAACTTCTTCAATCAAGACAGTTAATCTTGCTGACGCAGGGGCTTCGGGCTACCCGCGGAGCCGAAGATGCATTCCAGAGCGAAGAAAGCTATGGGTGTGTTTACCTCCTGGTTATAAGGCGGTTGCCTTCCTATAGCAACAAGTGTCACACGTGAATCATCATCCCGTCCATCACATTCATTTCTCATCATTTCCGACTCATAGTCACCCCTACAGAGTCATCCATACAGCAGAGAATGAGACAGCACTGTTGTTGCCTACAAGAACTAGTGGAGCTACAACAGCACATTTTCTCGCATTATTTCTAAATTGCAATTAAAAAAAAAAAAACAGCCCATTTACGAATATGAGACCTGCGTCATAATTTTAAGAGTTCATTTTTTTATCCGCCGAAAAATGTTAAAGAAAAAATTCAGAGCGGTTTATGAGAAAATGTGTTTTTAATACATTGCATTTTTTCAAGCTTAAAATACGAAAAAAAAAAAATGACTTATTTCAAGATATTGTTTAAAGAACAGATTTATTTGAAAAAAATATATCTTCAATATTGATTTGGGAAGAACCGAAAAATTTTAACCTTTACGATTTTGAAAAAATTAGGGATTTCACCGAAAAAGACTTGCGACATTCACTGAAGAGTAGAAACATTTCGAGCCATTTTTGAGAACATTTTGAAAATGTAGTTTATGCTTCATGTAAAGTATCCCCCAAAATCGAAATATCCGTTTCAAATTCAACAGGCCTTGAATTCCTTTAAATTCATCGAGAAATATCCATTTTGGGAAAATCGGTTGAACGGTTTTGGCGCCAGCATTAACCACAGACAGGCAGATGTTTAACCTTCAATCGATTTTTCGGTATTAAAGACCCACAAATCATGAAATCTGACAACACAACGTGTTAGAGGAAGTAATATACTACTCGTATATACAGGGACAAGACTTATTCACCTTTTCGTTAACAGAGCCCTGTAATAAAAGTTTTCTGTCGAAGATTCCCCGTTTTCTGGCGCACGATTAGAATATTTTCTCTTCTTGCACAGTAAAAGGGAGAAAGTAAAAAGAGAGCCTATTAAGACATGTAAATGGTATTTAAATGAGGTAATGTAATTGGTTGCGGAGCGTTCATTCTTGCAACACTTCCGTCTGTAAGCAAGGCACGTCAATGTTCTTTCAGATTTGACAATAAATAAGCACTTTTTTGAATATTTTTTCTTTCGAAAATCTTCGAAAAAACATCGTTCGTTCGACAGGGACATGTGGATATTACAACATGAAATTGAGTCTTGCCATCCAGCGGTTATCAACTTCTGAAAAGTAAAAATTGACTGTCTCTCGACGGTCTATTTTTACAGCACTCGAGTCCTTCGGACATTTTTCATTTCATTTTTCGTAGTACCGTTTGGGATATTCGAGAACACTCCTAATCGGCATAACTGAAGACGATTAAATGTTTGAGTGTTCTGTGTGTATTACACTGCTGTGAAAAGTGGAATAACCGTCTCCAGTGCTGTGCAGCTTCTCAAGAACGTACTTTTGAAGGAGCAATGGTATATGGCATGATCATTTCAGTAGAATAAATAATATAAGTCTCAGTACTTTATTTGCACTCCTCGTTTTCATACTCCCTCGCTTAGGCACAGTAATGACTTTGACTCTGTTCTCACAAGTTGCCTTCAACTGCGGTACGCAGGAAAGTTAGTTGAAAAAGGTAGTGATATTCGCGACTTAGTAGTTTTGGTGATCATCTCCTTAAAAAAGAGAAATTCATAGTCCAATCCCATTAATATTGCCACCGCCTATGTTTGACGTAAACGTGCAATACATCTCAAACCGGGAGCGGTAGCTCAGTGCATCAACTGTCGTCACTGCAGCGCCTCTGACCGGGAGGTCCTAGGTTCCCACTCCCCACGGCGGCAGGATTTTCAACACTAGCATTTCAGCTAGGTCGAATCCAGTCGCTGTCTGGAGGAGAATTCTAGCGGCCGGCTGCTCTGATCGGTAGTTTTCCGTGGTTTCTCCGATCAACACCAGGCGAATGCTGGAGCAGTACCCTAACAAACGGACCACGGACCGCGCGCGATCTTTCCTTCCTCTTCCTTGTCCTATCCTCTCCTTACACACACCCACTAACATGCACTACACTACCACATATTCCGGGAGACCGGTCGGAGCTTAGAGCTTGTCCGGGGGGGGCCCGGGGGAAAGGTGATCCCACCGAGGTGCCCTGCTGGTGGGAAAGTCCTGGTTAGGGGGAAACCCCACTAGCCGACGGTAGGTCGGTGCTGGATCTCGCCATCCAGCGGGGGAAGATACCACCATCTCCCGAGAACAAACATGCACTACACTTACGGGACTAAATACCGAAGCCGTTGACGCGCCCGGAAGCAAGAAAAAACCAACCAATACATCTCAAGACTGCAGGTGGCAGCAGTAACAGTAGATGGTATATAAAGCGTGCCGGATTGAAGTGGAAAACTGCAGTAGTCGTTGCAATGCGGAAACGGAGCGGCTTATCGGACGTCTAAATGGAAGATAATCGCTTTCGGCCTAGGGCGTAAGTGTTTCCGAAACGGCTAAGTTTGCAAAGTGTTCGCGTATCGCCTTGGTTAAAAGTTTGCCGTGTGTGACAAAATGACTCCAATACTGGCACGGAGACAATAATTGCGCACCACTGACCAAACATGGCAGGGGAGAACGACGGTTGCAGATTTGTGTACAAGCGGATAGAGATGCCACTATAGGGCAACTGATCGCCTAGATGAACCAAGGGTCTCCTCAACAAACATTCGACGAACGTTGCCGAACGTATAGGCCTCTGAAGCACGTCCCTGTGTCATGCTGACTGCTCTTCATCGGCGACGACGGCTGGAATTTTCACGCCAATACTGCAACTGGGTGGCGACTGGAAGCCTTTTCAGATGAATCACGTTTTCTGCTCTATCGGACAGATGGTCGTTGGCGTATAGGGGGTGAAACGTCTGAAGGCAAACACCTTGCAACAATCGCCGGATGGGTCCAGGCCGGAGGAGGGAGTGTGATGGAATGGGAATTGTTTTCGTGGTATTCTCTGGGTCATCTCGTCATTTTGGAAAGCACTATGGATCAACAGAAGCATGCAGCCATCCTTGGGTTGGCTGGTTTGTTGTTAGTGATTCGAGGTACGTCAACTACGGAGGTCAATTTGCCCGTAAGTGTGGTGCGTGTTTTTTCATCGAGAGGTGGCGATGATCTCCCATCAGTGGGGCACCGCACGGCCGGGACAAGCTCTAAGCTCCCGACGGGTATTCCGGCAGTGTGAAGTGTAGTCATGTTAGTGTGTGTATGTGTGTAAGGGGGTGATGGTAGGACAAGGAAGAGAAAGGAAAGATCGCGCGCGGTCCATGGCCCGTTTGTTAGGGTACGCTCCGGCATTGGTGTTGATCGAGGGAACCACGGAAAACTACCGTTCAAAGCAGCCTTCCTCTAGAATTCTCCTCCAGACAGCGACTAAATTCGACCTAGCTGTTAAGCTAGAGTCGAAAATCTTGCCACTGTCAGGACTCGAACCTAGGACTTCCCGGTCAGAGTCACAGCAGTGACATCAGCTGATGCACTGAGCCACCTCTCCCGGTCCATCCTTGGGGATCATGTCCACCCCTACATGCAGATTGTTTTTCCTCAGCAAGATGGCATCTACAAGCAAGACAATGGAACGTGTCATACAACTTACAGTATGTGTGTGTGTGTGTGATTCTAAGAGCACGAGGATACGTTTACAGTACTCTCCTGGCCACCTCCCCTATTTAAACCCAATCGAGAATCTGTGGGGACATTTCGCTCAAGCTGTTCGCGCCGTGGATCCGCAACTGAGGAGCCTAGGGCAGTTTGTCACTGCACTGGAGTAGTCATGGCTCCACATCTCTATTGATTCCATCCAGAACCTAATTGACTATCTTTCTGCAAGTCTTGCGGCGGACAGCGCTACAAAAGGGATTTATTAAGGATTTTGACTGATTATGATGTGGAGTGTATAAATAAAGTCGTATTCCTTGGACTGCGTTTAGAAATATATCATTCGTTATCATCACGTAAATTTTGTTTGCTGTTTTGGGAGGATTCAAAATCTGATGCTGTGCATCCACTGTGCACCCCAAGTGTCGCCAAGGCAGCGTTGAGAGACTAGCGCCGAAAAAGCCGTTGAGGTTTGCTGTTAATAACACATGATTTATTCTTACGATTCCTTTATAAATGATCCTGTGTAGAATAACCTGTAATGCTAAATTAAATTGGTAGTAGATAAATGGTAATCAAACTACGGTAGAATGAGAGGCAGGGGAAAGGTTAGGATCCCCTTTGTGTATTACAAATTCTACCTTGATCGACCGGGATTTGAACCTGTGTCCTGAGGTAGGTGAGGATCTCACATCACTGGCAGCCACTTTTTACATTGTTTTATCTGGATTTCCAATGTCCTTTGTTCAGCTTTACGCAATAAACCTGTATTTGAAACATGTTCTAGCCACCTGGATTTCACATTGCGCCGAAGGCATCTGTTAGCAAATACTTGCAGACGGTCTCGTAATTGTAATGTTTCACACACACGTTTTGCGTTGAACCGCGGGACCTTTGTTTTATAGAGAACCTGATCACACCATACACTCTCAAAATGTATTGCGTTTATGTAAGTTATCCTTATACCTCGCATTTTTTTCTTTCAACGTTACCATAAACACCTATATTTATTGCACGTATGTATGTGAATATCGTTCCATTGACCCACCTCTGCATGCGCTTCAACATTGAAACTTTCTATTCACCATATGGTTTCTTGCAACCAAATTCAGTCTCGTGGTCTCAATCAGTAACGAACTTACGAAGTAACGAACTAATATTTGGTGTATTGAGATATCAAAAAATGTTTTTTTGGGGGGAGGGAGTGGCATGAGTCACGTGTGTTCAGGTACGCTTTGACTTAGTTGAAAGTGATCTGACTAGAATGAAGTTAAAAGCAGGATATCCTGCTGTGAGGCCGTATGACTCCTTAAAACTTTTCTAAGAGCGCGTTGAGATATACTCTGAGAAATTGCTAGAGAAGGAATTCACACCATTACCTCCTGACCTTTGTTAAAGGTTCAAATCTCACAAACCATTCCTCCTGCGGCCAGAAGAAGAGACGTTTTTTATAAAGCCTTATGGTCGGAAAGGAGGCATTCCTTCCTTGAACTGCCTTCTAGCAATCACTTTTCCAAAAGATCAACAGGTTACAGGACGTTGTGATGCGATGAGTCTAGGAGACAGGCTGGATGTTTTGCTTTATTAGTGATGCAGGTAACGTAAACAGCTAAGGTCATTAATCCCGTAAGTGTAGTGCATTTTTATCCCGGGAGATAGCCGTGGCCCCCGCTGAATGGTGAGATCCGGCACATACCTACCGTCGGCTAACGGGGGTTTCCCCCACCAGCTTGGCACCGCCCCAGCCGGGGCAAACTCTAAGCTCCCGACCGGTCTCCCGGAATGTGTGGTAGAGTTGTGCATCTAACTAAAGGGTAAGGATAGGAGAAGGAAGAGAAATGAAAGATCGCGCGCTGTCCTTGGCTCGTTTTTTAGGTTCTTGCTCCGGCATTCGTCTGGTGTTGATAGGAGAAACCACGGAAAACAGAGGTTTCTCTGATCAAAGCAGCCGGCAAGAGCCTACCAGTCAGAGCTGCTGGCCGTTAGAATTCTCCTTCAGACAGCGACGAACTGGACCTAGCTGACAAGCTAGGTCGAAAATCTGCCACGTGGGGCTCGGACCTAGACTTCCCGGTTAGAGGCACTGCAGTGACATCAGTTATGTCCTCAACCACTTCTCCCGGTAGGAGAGGCTGGCGCGCACTGTAATCTTACATCTTGGGGTGACAGAAGTGGCACCACGCACCAAGAGTTTTCTCTTATTCTATCGGAAGTCGATGAATGTAATTTATTTTGTTGTTTAATAGATTATTTATTTTATTATCTTCTAGTAATAAACATTCGCAAACCACTGTGATAATTACATTCAAAGGAAAAAAATACGTAAGGGCATTCCTCTCTTCTCTTCCGTGAGAAGCCTCCACTTCGCGTTGATTCATTCAGCATGCGTGCATGATGGATGGATGTGATTTGTACAGCATTAATATTGTAATAAAATTAATTAATACAAGGAGAAAAATATTTAAAGAGTATTATGAAGGTGTCTACCTTTGAGGATAATTTTTTCGTGTCTACGAAATTATAGCGTCTTTATGTAGATAATATGTTTTATCGTACAACATTCTTAAGCCTGTCTCAAAGTAATTATTGATAATTTCGAATTTCTGGTTACGTCAACAACTATAATCATTAGTTCCGTAGGCGTAATGCATGTACTATCTCGGGGAAATGGCGGAATGTCTCCTTTGTCGATCGGGACAAAAAATTTTCCGGTTTAGGGAGGTTTCCATTTTATGCATATTTGTCCATTTATGACATTTGTTATATTGATAATTCCGACCAAACAGTAACATGATTTTATTAATTTTCCGGAAAAATCACCAATAAAGAATAGTAACTAATTATTTTGATAATTAAAAGGAAAATTTCTCAACTTTTCACTAAAATAATTTATTTTTTCCAACATTCATCTAGATTTTTGGTTTTCTTCTTCTAAACAATTTAAGTCATCACTGAAGTTGAAAAATTTGAATATTTAGAGTTTTATGTTTTTTTCAACGATTGCCAAACTGGTTGTGAAACCCATAAAACACCTCACTGACTAGGGGCTGTACCCAGATTCCTTGCATACTCTTTCAGCGTACAATGTGGCACAGCCAAGAGCATTAGGTCTTGCTGATACCCTCCATGGCCTTGACCGACCGGCTCTTGTCAAGGGGCTACGAGTGTCAAAGCGGGACCGCAAGATGCGTGAATACAGGCCAAGCCCGTCCACCTTCCCACGCCCAGAGAGCCGGGAGAGAGGGAACTCCCCTACGGCTACGCCTTGAGAAACAAATGACCCCAGGGTCGAATTCTACGCTAACTGCTGAACTCCGTTTCTTCGCTGTGCGGCTACCGCGATTAGAATTCATATCACATGAACAGAGATATTAAACACACTTGCAGGCATTTATTCCATTAAGAGTATCTCGCGTCTCTCTCAACTGCATTAATTACAGAAATTCCGTTTTATGAAGGCTTTTGCCCCTGCAGGACAGGAAAAACCGTTCCGTTTCTGCGTTGGACAGATTCCGTTTTATGCTGTGTAAACTGCCATTTAACTTCACGGACCGGAGACATTTTTAGTTAATACAGATCTCCTTGTACAGGTTCCGGATTAAACAGATTACTGTATTTGGCGCCGACCATCGAGAGTTGGCAACTTTTTTTTCTAGAAGAAATGTTATGGAATCCACAATTTTATTTGTCTCGTAAAAGAAATTCCATACTACTTCCATAACAACAGATGGCTTTATGAGTCTCTCTATAGTAAACCCTCGTTAGTACAAACTCGCTTAACACGAATGTTGCCATAACAAGAATGTTGCCATAACACGAACAAAACTTTGGTTTCGGCAAAGGATTTCGGTAATACGGATATTTATAATACTCGGATAACACGATTTTTTATGACAAGAACTCCGATTATTTGGTCCCTTGTAATTCGTGTTAATGAAAATTTACTGTATTAGCATAGAGAACAAAGTGAAATCATTTGAAGTGTATCAATGTGTATAAAGAACCTGTAACAAGTATTGTATTGCTGCCTCCGGGTCAATGACCCCCATTTCGATCAGTTTTTTCGTCCAGTTTCCCTAATACATTGAGAAAATGCTGAGATGGCCCCTTGTTTTGCTTCTGGACATAAATGTAACTTCATTTTAGGTGCACGTCATCTAGAATTCAGTGGGAAATACAATTATTCAAATTATCGTTTCCATGTTGTCGCGGCAGGAAGTATTATTCCGAAGGACAACATGGATAAGAGCCAACATTTTTTGCATTTTTATCCTTGAAAATAGATTTTATTACATGGGAGCGGTTTTTTTATTTAATTCAAAATTCAAGTAGTATATGACTTAGTGTAGGGATCACAGAATTTTCAAAATGTGCACACACTTCACTTTTTCCCGTAGCATGTCATACGCAGTTTTAACTGTTTTTTGATGTAAAATAAATAAAAATAAAATAAGCAATTACTACCTCTACTGACCGGGACCTGGCTAGCAATGGTTATACACCGTCCAGTCACATTAATGTGACCACCCGTCAAAATCCGGAATAACCCCCTTTTGCAGCGCTGAACGCTGCGAGATGTGCAGGAAGAGAGTTGTAGATTCTGGATGGAACCGGTAGGGACATGGAACCATGCCACCTCTAGTGCCGTGGCCAGCTGCGCAAGGTTCCTCGGTTGCGGATCCAGGGCGCGAACAGCCAGATCGGGATGTTCCCACAGATACTCGATTGGGTTTAAATCGAGGGAGTTAAATAGCAAGGGGACTACTGTGAACTTATCCTACTGCTCTTTGAACCATGTGTGGCGTCGCGGGGTTCGGCGCCGCTGCGGCGGGCCACTTCGGGGAAACTCGCTCCTAAGCCGGAGGTGGAATGGGGGTGAAAGGCGGCGGCGCCACGCAGGTCGGAATATCCCGGTACGCAAATAATGGGAGAATAGGACACGCGCGGGCGCGAGTCTCAGTGATGTCGGTTGCAGCCCTGGAAGGGCTGGCCAGCGAGCCGAATGGCGCCCGCCGCTTTTAGAGTGGGGGCGAGCCGATGGATACTTAAGGCTGCGCCGACATGCGCCTCGCGGGATACGCAGAGTGTCGAAAGACGAGAGGTATCTCCAGTGCTATCTTTGCACGTGATCTTCAGGTCGAAGATCGGTTTGGCGACAGGCCATGTAACTTCTGTAGTTACGGGACTCTATGTCCGACAGCTTCGCTCCTCGCGTTGCTTTTTGCTGCTTCCGAGCAGTGGTTCTGGGTTAGGCCTAGGGACGGTCGCGGGGTTTCGCGGCTAAGAGAATTGAAAGGTTGCCAAGGGATTTATTTTATATTATAATATTTCTACATTAATTGTAAATATATTGTAAATATCAAACAGAAACAGTCGTCTGTGTTATTCTTTTCTAGTACGTCACACATGTAGGTATACCGCGAACTTTATGATACATTACAATGTTTTGCAGGTAAACGCTGTCTTTCTGAAGTAAACGATCAGCAAGTAGAAATGGTCATGGTTCCAAAGGATGGCGGCATTCTTCTGTAGATCCATTGTGCCTTCCAAAGTGACGAGACCATCCAGGGAATGCCACGAAAACATTACTCTTACCATGAATCTCCCTTCGTCGGCCTGGACCCGTCCGGCGATTGTTGCAGGGCAATTGCTTTCAGACGTTTCACGCCGTATTCGCCAACGATCGTCTGTCCGGTGAAAACGTGATTCATCTGAAAAGTCCACTTGTCGCCATCAGTGGAGTGCCAATTCCAGCCTTCGTCGCCAACGAAGAGCAGCAGCAGAGGTGCATGAACCAGGCACCGGGAGCGGTAGCTCAGAGCATCAACTGATGTCACTGCAGCGCCTCTAACATTGAGGTCTTAGGTTTCCACACCCGACAGTGGCAGGATTTTCGACACTGGCCTTTCCAGCTATGTCGAATTCAGTCGCTGTCTGGAGGAGAATTCTAGCGGCCGGCTGCTTTGATCGGTAGTTTTCCGTGGTTTCTCCGATCAACACCAGGCGAATGCCGGAACAGTACCGTAACAAACGGGCCACGGGCCGCGTGCGATCTTTCCTTCCTCGTTCTTGTCTTATCCTTTCCCTTTACACACACTTACACTCATACACTACACTGCCATATATTCCGGGAGACCAGTCGGGAGCTTAGAGCTTGTCCCGGCTGGGGCGGTGCCCTGCTGGTGGGAGAGTCCTGGTTAGGGGGAGACCCCGCTAGCCGAGGGTAGGTCGGCGCCGGATCTCGCCATCCAGCGAGGGAAGATCACCGCCATCTCAGGAGAAAAACACGCACTATACTTACGGGACTAATTACCAAAGCAGTTGACGCGCCCGGAAACACGAAAAAATCAACCAATCAATCAATCAATGAACCAGGCGCCTGCTGCGGAGGCACGTACGCAGCAACTTTCGCAGAACGGTTGATGAGACCCTGTTGATAGCTCTTTGGTTAATCTGGGCGGTCAGTTGCACTACAAAAACATGTGTATCCGCCCGTACACACATAATAGGACTATGTAACATAGCGTATATTGTAAAATATGTCGTATAATCGTATACTAGGCCTATTAATAATTTTCTTGTACTACTGACAGCAGCTTATTTCATATCAGGTCCAATTCGAGATTGACAATGCAGCGACACGGTCGTTTGAAATTCATTTAATTGATTTCTCATTGGATGACAATGATTCTCGGTGTTTAGAATAGCTTTGGATAGTTGAATTTTGTCTGCAATAGCTTTCAAAGAATTAGTCTTTGCGCCTCCTGCTTGACTGGTTATGATTACTAGAGAAACGAGTCATAATATCTATAAGATATCTAACGAGAAATAAACGAAAATATGATGACGAATTACAACAAGATCGTATAATACAGGGTAAATAGGAGAGAAATGGACGTTTTAAAGGATATGACGCGAAGAGTTAAAGAGGATACATTGCCATTAATTATTTACAATATTTTAAATAGTAAAATAATAAATATTTTATGATTGGACATTATTGGGCAGACAAAAGAACTTAGTAGTGTGCAGTGGGGGAAAGGACAGAATAGCATCGAACATGCTAATAAATAATGTAAACAAGATACAGTCGAGTGAAATAAGATTAACTTCAACTAAAAATTGAACAGAACAAATTGTGTCTCGGAAACGTAGAGCGTGAGAAAAATTTTAAAAAAAAAGTTTACTAAACGCAATATCCCGCCGGTAAGTACTGAAAAAAAGGTTACCTGAAAAAAGGTAATAAAAAAATTCTTCTCGCGTCTCAAAATGTATGCAACACATGTTTGTGATATTATAATCAACTTGTAGTAAATATAATTATTATTTGATGTAACACAATTATTTATCTCATCGTCTGTGTACACACTGTCTCATAAACATACCAATTGCCAAACATATTAATATACAAAAAAAATATAGATATGTTTATATGACGTGTATTCGTATTCAGACGTAACTCCGGGACTGGATCACGTCGAACCAGGAGTGCTTGAAAATTAAGAAATTTCAAAGACATTTATGTAAATATGTACAATGCCAAGAATGTCCTAATTTAAGAATACCATTAGGTTTCAATTGATCATAAATTAAAGTAGTGATGGTCATCTAAATATACGTATTCCAATTATTAAAGAAAGATATTCGTCACAGGATAGATATTCCAATTACTTAAGAGGTATTCAAATAATTTAAAGTAAAGCACGGATCCAAAAAAGGAATAGAAAATTCATCTGAAGATGATTTACGAAGTATGGTTTATCAATGTATAGCTAAAAATAGCAGTAATTTTTATTAATTAAAACACTAGTTTCAGTGGATGTCATTACGCTGCTGTAACTTTATTACGAATCAATTGTTGTTATTTAGTAGAATGCATTGAAGGCTTTCACGGCCGGAGTCAATATACATGTTTTCTTCCGGGCTTGTGGGCCGTGGTCCAATTGGCGTTGAACTGCCAAACGTTTCGCCCACGACACAGTTCAACGCCAATTGGACCACGGCCCACAAGCCCGGAAGAAAACATGTATATTTAGTAGAATGTTTGCATGATAAGGAAACAACAATCATCTTCAGTTTTTCCCAAAATATAAAAATTATTACCAACCGTGTACTCGTACAAGCGGTAATTTTCAGGTTCACCAAGAAGAATACATTATTATTCCGACGATGAGAGATGTAAGTATTGTTATGTCTTGTAATTATTGTTAAAATCTGAACTAGCTAAAATTAAAAATTACATAAAGACTTAAATAAAGAGGATGGAATAGTATGGATATTAAAAATATAATAATAAAGAGAACTGAGGGCGTATTTCACTACATTGGTAATGTGTTTTAAAGTAATGGCTGAGATGTGTTAGAAATGATCATGTAATGTTTCCAGATTTTACTTCAGCAGTCGCTGGAAAGATACTGTGAGTGTTAAAAGGATTCGATTTGCATCGTAACTATTATGCAATTATTAACTTATAATCAATACTATTTTCGCATAGTATTAACTAAGTGTATGGAAAAGTTAATTCCAAAAACGCTGAAAAAACATGTACAAAATAGTAACATTACAACTTCTGAAATATGAAATTCAGAAAGATTCGAAGGCAAGGTCAACTTTAATGGTCTTAGCTTCCTATACGCTGACCCATGGGAAATTTGTGCCGCTATAATTTGATTTTTTAACGTGGCGTCTCAAGGTCATGCACGAAAAAGGGAGAGGGAAGGCAGACTTCAAGAAAGCCGCAAAAGTGGAGCTCTATAGAACAATAGTAGCTCCCCACTGGGGTCTGTCTTCACTCTCCCTTATTCGTAAAAACTTCTACGGAAAGTGAAGATAAACCGCGATTAAGTGTACCAAAAATAGCGAGTGAACTTAAAAATAAATTACAGATAAATGTTTGTGAGAGTGGAAAATTTTTTGGCCCAAAGTGGTTATCATGGAAGAATAGCTAGAAGAAAATATCATGTGAATGAAGTCAACAGAAGGATAAGATTAGAGTTCGCAAAAACATGTAAATAATACGAGTGAGTTTTGGAAAAATGTTATTTTTACTGACGAAAGCAAGTACAACATATTTTCTTCAGATGGAAGACGTATGATTTGAAGGTAGAAGAATACTGAACATCAAAACACCTTCAGCCCACAGTTAAACATGGGGGATTCCGTGATGGTCTGGGATACATGAGCGCCAGTGACATGAGAGCACTTCATTTCAACGAGGGAACTATGGACCAGTATTCATATATTGAAATACTGAAGACCCAGTGCAGAAAAAATGGGATTTGTAGAAGATTTTACTTTCATGCAGGACAATGATCCTAAACATAAGGCATGAAATACGAGGATGTTGGTTCTTTACAATGCCCCCAGTCTCCATATATCGACTTTTTGAGCACCTATGGGATCATCTGAAAAAGAGACTACGGAAACAACACCATTCATGCAAGATGGGTATGAGAAGAGTTCTTTTTATTTATTTATTTATTTATTTATTTTACGTCCAAAAACAGTTAAAAACTGCATATGACGTGCTATGGGGAAAAGTGAATTGTGTGCACATTTTCAAAATTCTGTGATCCCTACACTAAGTCATATACTACTTAAATTTTGAATTTTTGAAAGGGAGGAAAAAAACAAAATCTCCCATGTAATAAAATCTATTTTCAAGGATAAACAAAATTTTAAAGGGAGAAAAAAAACAAAAAACTCCCATGTAATAAAATCTATTTTCAAGGATAAATAAGCAATAAATTTTCAATTTTTGAAAGGGAGAAAAAAAAACAAAAAAAAACTCCCATGTAATAAAATCTATTATCAAAGATAAATAAGCAATAAATTTTGGCTGTTATTACTTCCTGCCGCGACAACATGGAAACGATAATTTGAATAATTGTATTTCCCACTGAATTCTAGAAGACGTGCACAGAAAATGAAGTTACATTTATGTCCAGAAGCAAAACAAGGGGCCATCTCAGCATTCGCTCAATGGATCAGGGAAACTGGACGAAAAACCTGATCGAGATGGGGATCATTGACCCGGAAGCTGTAGTACAATAGTTGTTACAGGTTGTTTATACTCATTTATACAGTCCAAATGGTAAATAATGCATTATGTATCATTGTTAAACTTAATGTTACTTTTCTTGTGATGCTCAGCATAGTCTCTAATTGTATAGAAACAGTTATGTAGCAGAAACGATTTCACTTGGGATTTAAACTTTTTATTGAATTTAAGGCAAAGTGTTGTAAAATAATGTACATGCATTGTATGTGAATTTTTTGTAATGAGCTGTTGATACTGTCACCTGATGAATATGATTTCTACGTCGAGTGTTATAGTAATAGACTTCGGCATTTTCTGAAAAAATATTCCCGCCCTTGAGCAAGTCATTTTTTACAAAAACCACTGATTCGTAAATAAAAAGACACGGTAATGGTAGAATTCCTAGATTAATGAAGAGAGGCTTACATGAATCGCGTGGGTGGGATTTGGTTATTATTCGTACAATTCGTTTTTGTAATCTAAAAGTCTGGGAGCTATAAGATGTATTTCCCCAGAATATTATGCCATATCTCAGGCGGGAATGAACATTCGCGAAGTATACACAACGAGCAGTATGAGAAGTATTCGACGAGCAGTATTCTCGCAGAAAAGTGAAGAAATCATTCAATTCGTGAAGAAATTACTTCCAATTTAGTCAACTCTATGCCCAGAGGACTGTAGGCAATGAGAGATTCCCATGTACATCCTATTAGATATTAGTGATTCTGTTAAATATTTACATTCTTTTGGATGATGTTATATTGCGTGTTCGAATACCTTTTGCTAACTTGTTTTTTGAACACATGTGAATTTTTTATTATGATACAAAATCGAAGGCGATTTTTCGAGATGTTGAAAAGAAAATCCATTTTATTTGTAACATTACATCCATAAAACATGCCGCATTCTACTTTCCGTTACAGGTAAGTGAATTAAAACTTTTTTGTAGAAATCCTTAGGTGTTCGAATACTTTTTACACTCACTGTACAATACTTTGTTATTAGATATTACGATATGTTTTATTGGGCGTGAGAATGTTTTTGTTTACGTGGCAAAAGGAACTCAAAATGACAATCACGTGTGTTCTGTAGCTGGCGGAATACGGACTATAAGGGAGTCGCTCGTAGAATTGGTAGAAGTTGAACGAATATTACAACAGCAAGTCTTAAACGTTTTCGGATAGATAAGTTAACGCAAATTATGTTGTTTAATAGTCTAGAATTAGTTAAAAAAAATAAAAGGAAACAATGTCTCTTTGAAGAATATTAATATTTTACGAGTGAAATAACTGCTGACCAGGACTAAATGGAAAGAAATGGAAATAATATATACTTCGAAAACAATTGTACTAACACCATGAAGTTGGAAAAATTTTCATATTCTTTTTAAGAAATTCAAGAGCTTTAATCGAAGATGATGATTATCGAAGATCCGACGCCATCCAACGACGACTTGTTGGGATTTTCCTCATCCAAGGTATCTCCCACCAGCGGCGCACCACCCCCAACTAGGAGAAGCTCTAAGCTCCCGACTGGTTTCCCGACATGAATGGTAGTGTAGGGCATGTGAGTGTGTGTAAGTAGTTGTGGGGAAAGGACAAGGAAGAGGAAAGAAAGATCGTGCACTGTCCGCTGTATTCCTCAATATAAATAAGTAATTGTGATGTATTCATACGAATCTTTTGCGTATGGAGCGGCGAAGAACTACGGGATCAAATAAATTTCTAAATCCACTTCATGAGCAAAAATATTTAATATATTGCGGGAAAGATTAAAATATTAGAATACCCGGCCGTCGCTTGTTCAATATGATAAATTAGAGGAGATACTGGGCAGAATAAGAGGAGACACTTCAGTGTGAACAGAAATTGAACTGTTTGGACAGGCAATAAAATATATTTTCGACACATTCTACGACATACGTATTTATATATAGATGTATTTTATTTTCATCAAGATGTTGACGAGCGTTTTCAAGGGAGACTTTGATGTCTGTCAAGCTTATATAAAAGGCTGTTTCCTTTTCGAACTCCTCTGTTTTTGTAAAGATTTGCAAGTAGCGGTAGCATCCTTATATTTCACATTCCACATTTTAGAAATAGAAAGACTATATCGAGAGTGTTCGTGGTACAGGTTTTACGTAATGAATACTGCAGAAAAATATATATTATTTTATTATAACTGCCGTCTAAAAAGTTTTAATGCTATAATTAATCGATGTTTACGAAAATGAATGTCTTGGGTGTCCCTATTAACGATCAATGTTTTCTAAAAAAACATGTCAGTGGTTTTCTGCCAGCATGGTTGTCTATTTGTCTGTCGGTTTTCTTGTCTGTCTGTGTGTTTCCTAATTTGTCTGCTTGTTTGCCTGTCTACATGCCTGTCTGTTTGTCTGTCTGTAAATCAGACAGTGTGTTGTCCCGGGTTCCTTTCCCGGTCGAGGCAAAAGTAGAGTGTAGCTTTCCTTTAAAATCGTTCCAGTTTCTGTAGTGGTGCGACGAAGTAAGGCTCAAACAGGTGGATCTTGCTAGCTACGATGAGGAGAATACATCATGTTCACCTCATGTCGCTCTTACCCCAAACATGGAAAATTAACTATGCATGGGGTACACCGGTAAGTGGTTGGCGAAGTCGGACTACCCACCCAATAACGCCAAATACATATCAAATTTGTCTTCTTGCAGTAGCTCTTATTTTTGTTAAATTCTATTTTATGTTCTACGGTTGGATGTTTCTTATACCGGTTAAAGGCTGGTTTTGACAGCTTAGGAGATTCTTTCCATCTATAATTCCACCATCTTCCTACGTTTTGAAGATCTGGTGAATTTAATAGATTCATTGGCTGCTATACAAATGATATCTATGAATGATTTAATGGTATTATCAATATTGTTGGTTTCTTCAGGATTATCAATTTGATTTAATAATGTCTTAATCAAACAAGGCATGCCTCAAATTGCATTTAAAAAGAAATTTATTAATCGGAAAGGTACGACAAGAATCAGAAAGGTGCGGCGATACTTTTTTGCCAGCTCGATTTCCATGCCTCCAGGAAGCCCTTGGCGAAGAAATCCATTCGAGTCCTCATCATACTTGCTTCCATGTTCTCTAAAGTCTTGAAATGCATTCTTTTCATGACCCCTTTCAAGCAAGAGAACGAAAAGGAACCCGCCGAAGCAAGGTCGGGACGGTTTGGAGTAGAACAAGGGGTATCATTATTAATAAAGATGTGGAAATGATTACTGTCACAAGGGTCATTTTGAACATTGGCTGCCATTTTTATTAGCGCATAATGTGAAATCTATTGCCCGTTGATCACATTGAAGTCTGTTTGTTTTTTTTAAATTGTGATAGATAACTATCTTCTAAAGGATTTCCCAAGTTGATCCTTCTTGAGTTATTTTGGGTGAACACCCAAAAGATGTTATGGTTATTAAAACCATCCAATAATATAAATTGTTTTGGGAATTGTCTTATAATATTCTTTACTTAATTAATATCAAGAGGATAGCTGTTGAGTTTTATGATATATGACATATTGATAACATTCGGCTATCTGAATTTAAATTGCGATAACATCGATTTTTATAAGAAAAACCGATGATTCCAGTCAATAAAGTATATTTAAAGCAGACGTTTCGGCCTAAATTGTAAGACCCTCTTCAGTGTCTGAAAGGTCAACACACCTATCAGTTACAATCTTACATAATATTACTAGTATAAAGCAATTAAAAACAAAAACAATGAGAAAACGACGT